>JAYKAV010000611.1:744301-1145209 GCA_035582835.1 Phoebastria nigripes | reverse complement strand
TTTTTTTTTTTTAAATCTATTAAATGCATCACTGTACATGCTTTTTTCAAGTCCTCTTGTTTTTTCTGTGGTTGCACCAAAGGTTCTTTGCAGTATACACAACTTACTTTCAAAAAATGCATAGTTAAAATGTCGTGTTCTATTAGTCCACTCGCATAGCACTTTCAGCCATATCCTGCCATTAACTTTGTCCATTTTCTTTTTCCTTTTAGGATAGTCACTTTATTTATTCCTTCAGCCCTACTGCAGGCCTTAACAAGCTTTTTATACGGTTGGCTGAAGCTCCTACTGCCAAGGTACAAAATGCTCTCAAAATCAAATGTGTACGTTAACTTGTTGTACAGTAACTCTTCCATAGTCTAAACGCTTCTAGCTGTATGTTGCAAATGTAAAACTAAGGACTTTCCACCGTCTCCTCATCCCAGTTCCCATCAGTTACAAGTTCCATCCTGTGACACTGCCAGAACTCAGGAACATTGCCAAGGGTGTTAGTTCTGTCATAATTAAATGTTTTTATGCTGCAGTCAGAATAATTCATGCACCAGGATAAAGTAATGTTACAGCTAAACATTTTCGCCATCTGTGTTGTGAATATGTGATGACTAACAGATACATGGGGTGTCAGTTATTTTTTTGCATACAGATGTTTTTGCTTGTGTGTTTAGGAGAACTTGGAAGTATTTACTAGGATATGCAGTCTGCTTTTAAATAGTCTGTATAGTCTGTTGTATTTTCCAGGTGGTTTGAGCAGTAGTCCCTCTACATTTTGCAAGATGAATAACAGATCCTGTTCTGGTAGCATATATTTTATCCTTGGAGGACACACCAGTAAATTTTCTAGATCTTGAGATCTAAAACTTACACTCCTAAATGTTTTATTGTGCACTTTTTTTGAGAGGGAAAAAAAAAGGAGGGAGGGGAAATTGAACTCGTATTCAGATGGAAATATATGTGTATGTCTAGTTCAGATTTGGGGCTAACTTGTTTAAAAATCACCTAATGCAATAGTATTCTACTTGAATCCTTTTACAAGCCATTCATCTTTCAGTAGGGCTACTATAAACTGATTTTATTAAACACCAATTTAAATTTCTTTTTTTTTTTTTCCTTTCTCGGTCACTAGCAATTGTATGCCTTTTCTCATGCTGTTCTTACATTAGAAGAAGTGTTTAACACCGTAGTTACATGTGAACAGTCTTTATATGAAACCGCTCTTTGCTTTTACAGGTAAAGCTGCTGATAGGTGCGTACCGAGTGCAGTTGCAGTGACCTCACAGCTGCGAGCATGTTGAGTGGACGGACACCTTTTTGGATACACTTCTGATTTCCTCTCCTTAGAGACTGACAAAGCAGTTTGGAACTTTTTGGCACCACACTCTTAAGACTTAAGTTCCCATTTCACTGTCACTCGTTGGCAGTCACATAGGAAAGTGTGTGTTGGAGAGCWGTTGAATATGCTGTGCTGGTGGGACAGGGTTGTCAGCTTTCTTTACTTTGTACAGATGTAGATGTAAGTATTTGTGCCAATACATATAATTCTGTTTTTCTTTAACTTGTGGAGTCCAGACTGCATATTTCAGCTTTTCCACAATGTGGAATGGTGCATATAAGAACTATTTAAGGTAACTACGTGAAATGTCTTTTTTAATAGAAAGATCTTTTCCATTTGTAAACTAAAATTTTTTACTTACCCTAACTAACTGTAACGTTTCTATGTAAAATGCAGAACTACCATATTCTTGGAGCCGTGGGCAGAAATCACACTTCGAAGTCACTGCATCAGATTTAACTTTGAATTGCTGAGGGCTGTGTTCTGGTTTGAAACTTTTCCTGCTACTGTCTCCTGATGAGAAAGCGGTTATGCTTAGAGTGATTCCCTTCAACAAACACAGTTAGGTCTGCAGGTATGAACAAAAACATCTGAGTAGGCGCAATTCATAGAGGATCACAATCAGATTCCTAGTTATATCAGTGTTTTAAAACTACTTTTGTATTAGAGAAGCAACTGATAGTTTTACAGACATCTTAACTTTTGAGTTCTTAGTCAAGTGACATATGGGAAAACAAATACAAGCTGAAAATAGCAAACCAGAAAACTTGTAACTACCTTAAATGTGCAGGCAATGCTTTTTGTAGACAAGAAGATACATAGAGGATTTCAGATGTTCTCAGCCTGACAGATGAGAATGCGTATTGTCCTTTAATTCAGAAATTCAGTTCCTCAGTGCAAAGAGCTGCTAACTTTTTTTTTTTTAATTTATTTAAATAACCTATTTTATCAGGTGACAGCAGTTTTGTAATGGTCCTGTGCTATGAAATACAAATGTAATACTTCTGCATGAAGTATAGAATATTTTTCTTTGTAACTTAACCACCTTGAAAAGTAAAAAAAAAAAAAAAAAAAAAAAAAGAAAAAAAAAAAAAAAGAAAAGAAAAAAAAAAAAATCCAGATTGTGCCTTTGCTGTTCTGGTTGCCATATGTAGTTTACATGCCACTATGTGCCTATATTGTTAGCAAAACTATTGTGGATAAATTCTTAATGTATTTGAGTGCTCACCATCAAAATGGTGCAGATATATTAAGTATCCTACCCTTTTAAGAACTGTGACTTTTTAATATAAAGTTCAATTAACTAGTTTTTAATTTTTAGTTCTTGAAAGTTTAAAACTTTCATATTTGAGATGCCAAATGAGTAAGTAACAAAGCACGCTATTTCAGTTTTGTGGAATGTCACATTAAGCTATATAAAACTAGAACAGCAACATGACATACAAATACTCATTTCTGTTTTGATTTAGAATAGTTGCCTATCTTTTTGCAAACAGTATTGATGAGATGTTAACAAGTCTCTGAAATATGATGGATACCTCATTTTGCTAAGTGTGAACACCCGAAATGCATGAACAGCACTGGCTGAGAATCGGGTATGTCACTACCAGCACTTGGGACTTTGTGTAGCTGTATTTCCTTTTAGTCACTGCATAACCCTGGAAGATGAATAAGGAAAGGGGGCATTTGTGTTTCATGATGCTGGAGTGACAGCTTTCATGTACATGGCTACCCCTTCCTCGGTTACTCCTGTGTTGTACACATAGCAGTATAGCTCTGTACAGCATGTCAGTGGTAAATGTTCAAGGTGGGGACAAAAGGTTTTTGAACAAATGTCCATATAATATAGATGCTATTTAGAAACTGTTGTGCAGTCTAACCTAAAAATGTCTAGTAATGCTCCAAGAGTTGACATAGCAAATAGTTTGTCAAAGGCTGTTGAGTTGGGGGGTTTGTTTTGTTCAGGGTTTTGTGTTTGTGTTCTTGGTTTTGTTTTTTTTCCCTTGAGGCATTTGGGAGTGAGAGAGGAGCTTTACAGGCCATGGGAATAAAATTTGGGTTCATGGTGCTTTTATTGAGGGATGGATTTTGCAGCCATCTTTCTCTTCTAGTTGGCGATATAAATTCAAAATCCCTGCTGAAGATGCGTAAGAGACATATGAAAAGATGTTTGAAGCTGGTTTTTGTCTGATTTTATTTTATGGTTTTTATCCAGTTGCTAAGAAAAATGTTTTGGTGGACAAAAGATAAAGCAGCTACAATTAAAAACAATTCTTTAGGCACTGTGGAGAAATACCTTTGAAGTACTTGCTCAGTTTCTTCTTGCTGCTGTCAGCAAGGCTAAGCAGCTGCAAGTACTATAAAACTGCAGTGGCAATAAATTGTTCTGAAGGCTTGGATTCATTATCTTTCACTGCTTTGTCATCAGTACTTGTGTTCCTGGCTTCGTTCACGGATACTGGAGGTTGGTGGGTGATGCAGCTGACTTTTATCACAAGTCCTCTGTACTTTCTGCACCTGATTTTCAAAAACGAGATGTTTTTTGATCAGTCTGAATGGAAGAAAGCTGTTTCAATATATGGAAGAGACAGCACAGAGTGCAGCTGCTGTCTTTGCCAGCTAGGATTGCTCAAAGTGCCTAAGGGCTGTCCTAAAATGTGCTGCCTGTCTGTCTGTTATCACCATTTGCGTTCCCATACAGTACTGGAAAACAGCCAGCATAAAATCTTATTCCTTTAGGTCAGTCTTTCAGAGCAGTGGCAGTCTGGTAGCATGGGAGCTGAGACAGCATCACTACAGGAATGCATCATGCAGGGTCTGTAGCTCTGCTGGAGTCTCCCTCTGTGACATGGAGCTGTAACAGAGTCTTACCTTTTAAGAACGCAAGAGAACTATAAAGGCCACATTTTTCTAAGCTATGGTGCAGCATAGGCATGTACTACTGCAAGCCCAGCACTGAATCCTGACACTTGAAAATTCCTCAGCTTTTCTGTGTCCCACATAAATGGGGAAAATACTTTTCAGATTCTGAACCTGTCTTAAAATGTTTGAGTGAAAGGCAAAGACGAAGGCTGTGCTTACCTGCGTACTTACTATTTTTTTTAAAAAGGCTTTACCAAGCTGGTTCAAGCTGGTTGTGACATTCTGTCTAGAAAAGTTTGCATGGGAGATGTGCAAGCATTTGAAATTTCCCCTGCTTTTCTGGATGTGTCAGCTCTACTGTCTTACTATTCAACAGTACATATTTCTGTAAACAGTAGGATGAAGATCCCTAAACTGCAAGTGAACATTGCCCCAGACTGGGTCCTCTGCATTCACCCTTCCTGAAACAGAAGGGTTACCAGGAACTCCCAGTGGTTCCACAGTGTGGGGAGACCAATTAAGCACAGCAAGACAGTATGGACTTGCACTGTTTTTATTAGTGGTATGATGCAACACTTACATACACTGAAAATTATACAAGACTTCCTTGTTACTCTGCACCGCTAAGATGAGCCTGGCTCCATCTTCACCTACCCCCTTCCATTACACAGCTGAAGTAAAGATTGCCTACACCCCCACCTCCTGTTTTCCAGTCTGAACAAACCCCACTGYCTATCCCTGCAGCTCCTACGCACTAACCTCCCGATTGTCTTGGTGGCCTCCGCTGGACTTCTTCCTATATGTATCTTGTCTTCAGGAGCCCAGAACTGGTCACAGCGCTCCAGCTGTGGTCTCAGAAGCACTGAACAGAGAGGAGGGATTGCTTTCCTTGCCCCTGCTCAGCTGTGCTCTTCTGACGGAGCCCAGGATGGGGTTGGACACCTTCGTCTTCACTTGTCCCTCAGGACTCCCAGACCAGCTTCTACAAAGCTGCTTTGCAACCAGTCTGTGCCCAGGCTGCACATCTGCATCAGGTTAATTCGGTACCCACTGTAGGACTTCACATTTGCCTTCTTTGAACTTGGTACGGTTCTTGTCAGGCCCTGGATTCATGTTCACTGCCTTTTTGATTTCAGGAAACAGAAAATAAACATCCTGTTACTCACAGATTAATTTGAAACAATTTTATAATAGATGTAGAAACCCTGAAAAAAAACGGGGTAGTATGTTACAGTGCAGTGTTAAAATCTCATCGCATCAAAATTCATTTTTCATTATTCATTTCATTCGTGGTTTTTGTTTCTCATCTTTTTACTGGGCTACATTACGACAGCAGGCATTTTTATCATAACTTCCAACTCAACTACTGCACAGTGAAATCGTACTGCAGCTTTCATCTCCCCATTGGTTAACATTTCCTTCCAGTCCTTTTCAAGCTGTTGCTGGCTCATACAATTTTCTCCAGCAAACTAATGCTTCTGTGCTCTTTTAAACTCTACTGCAACTTGAACACAATCCACACTATTGTTTTTTCTTTAAATATAAAAACCACCACTTCCCTATCTTTTGTCACATATTTTAGTGCTTGAAAATATTTCCTTACTCATTTCATTTAACTCTAAAGGCTTTTTTTAAGTCCAAAACCAATCATTTAACCAAGGAGCGGTCTTTTAATATATCATTTACTCTGATTGCTGTTCTGGCATGTACAAACTTTAATCCTTTTATCAACACCATTTCCCAGTACTAGTATTGGAGATCTGGAAAGAAAATCTGCTTCCAGTACAGTCTAGACAAAAAGGGAGTCAAGACCTCAGTTACACATCAAAGTTGGCCAACATCAGCTTTACTATGAAATGCTTGACTTTGCTTAACACTAGGTACCACTTTCTCTGCCGGAGGCTGAAGACAGTAACACGTCACAGAAGCTGTAACTCGTCTCCTCATACAGGAAAAGGCACCTTGAACGTCGCAAGCAGACATCGCGTGCAGATTCTTCAGATGTGTCTTTCCCAATCCGGGGTGCTGGGGGGGACACACACCACCTCCACACTGGTCCCCTTCCCATCATTTCAAATGGCCCTATTCCCTCAGGCCTCACAGGGCAGACCTGTCTACAAGCAGAAAGAATACAGCTTCAGTGAGAGTGATCAACTCATCCCTCTCCCCTGGTTCAGCTAGGTGCTACAGATTTGATTACTATTTTACTGGATAACAGTATTATTCTTGTGCCCAGGAGCATAGAGAGCAATGAAGACAAAAAGAACACCTGTTAAGCACAAAAATAATACAAAGAGACTGATAACCGAGCACAAAGGAAACAGATTACATCACAAGAATCACAACCACTGTTAAGTGCTCTAATGAGTGACAACACGATCACATTCTTACCCCAGTGGTCCTTGTAATTCCAACTTGAGCAGCATTTCGTACATCATCACGGTATAGCAGAAAGCCATCTTCAGTTCTGAGGGTGTATAGCCACCAGCGGTTTTCACTAAAAGCTAAAGCAATGGAGAACATTTTCAGGAAATAAGTACGATTCAGGCTGAGGAGAGATACTCAAGTGATAACTTCCTTGAAAACGTACTTTTGGAATCAAAGTACAGCAAACTCAAAGACTCAAATGGCAGACTAGAGAGCAATGCATTAGCAAATACAGTTGGATAAAGAGCTGGGAAATGCTAACACTTTCCCACATAGCCCTTCCAAGAGGTTACCTGGAATTCTCTACCACTGTTCAGGAACCCCAGCAGCAGGCAGCCAGACAGAACATTTTGACCTCACTACAAATGAAACCAGAGCCCAGTGCATTTTCTGGTAGAACTGTATGCACATTTATTTCAGAGTTGAAGAAGGGAATGCAATGACATACCAAGGCCAGCTCTCATCTCTACAAAATACTGTTCAGCAACAAGTTCAGGAAGAGCAAACTGAGCAGGTGTAACTTTTTTTAATGCGACTGATTTGGCTCGCTCTCCCTGTCTTTTGCAACTTTTTCACAGTTTGCTGTTGCACACTTTGCCCCAAATACAATGCAATCCACTCATTTTTATCTAATGTTCCCTCAATTTTTAACACAATTTAATTAGGCCATTAGGCTTTGTCAGCCAGGTTCAGGCTGCAATCTGAAGTGCACACACACAAATGAATAAAGGGGAAAGAGAAAGAAAGGATTTTATCACTCCACTGGGACAAGGAGTCATTATTTAGCCAGTCAAAGAAACACTTGTATTTCCAAGGAACCTTGGCCATCCGCTCTTCCCTTCACAGGAAGGAAGCTGTAAGTTGAGGACAGAAAAATTCTGAGACGCCTGGGAAACCTGCCAAACACCGAGGCTCCCAAATGGCTCTTCTGCACAGGGGCACTCTGACACGTAAGGACAAGCAAGAAGGCTGAATTCCCAACAGCTACGTGGTCAAGACAAAATGTCAGCTGGATACAAAAATCGCTTTTGAGTCAAACTTCAAAAAAATTCAAGTGTTTTTTCTGTTACTACTACTTTTCTGATAAAGAGTTCTAACTGTATTATCTTTTCTAGATTTTTTGAGTAAATGCTTGTAGCTTGCGTATTTCCACAGCCTGGTGTATATTACACATTATTGTGTGATTATTTTTACATTATGATTTTATTGTGATTTTACTACAACTAGAAAATAACGGGGAACTCCTTAGTAAAGGACAAGGCAAAACCACGAAACAAGGCACCTATCAGTTTTCCCACCTCCTCAGCGCCCCCTCCCCCAATATCCAATAGGTAACAGGGTCCAGGATAGGGAACACTTAAACTGGACACAAGTGCATTGGGCCTGATGGGAGGCAGCCACGAGTGCTGAGGGAGCTGGCTGATGGCATTGCGAGGCCACTCTCTATCACTGAAAGGGCACAGCAATTGGGAGAGGTGTGTGAGGACTAGAGAAAAGCAAACATCACTCCCATCTTCAAGAAGGTCCTCCTTCAGGAAGGAGGACCCAGGGAACTATAGGCCCTGGGAAGGTGGTGGACCAACTACTCCTGGAAACCATTTCCAGACCAAGAAGGATAAGAAGGTAGCTGGAGTAGTCAGCATGGATTTACAAAGGGGTCATTTGCAAATCCTTAAGGATCCTAATCTGATAGCCTCTGTGATGAGGTGACCAGTTCAGTGGCTATGGGGAGAGCAGTGGCTATTGTCTACCCTGACTTCAGGAAGGCTTCTAACACCATCTGCAATACCATCTTCATTGACAAGCAGATGAAGTCAGGCTAGGTAAGTGGACAATGAGGTGGACTTAAAACTGGCTGAACAGCCGGGCCCAGAAAGTTGTGATCAATGACACAAAGTCCAGTTGGAGGCCAGTAAGTAGCAGAATACCCCAGGAATCAGTAGTGGGGCCAGTCCTTTTCAACATCTTCATTTATGACCTGGATGATGGGACAGAGCGCACCCTCAGCAAGTTTGCAGGTGTTGCAGGTGATACAAAGCTGAGAGGAGTGGCTGATAAACAGAGGGTCATGCTGCCATCCAGAGGGACCTCAACAGGCTGGAGAAATGGGCCCACAGGATCTCATGAAGTTCAACAGAGGGAAATGCCAAATCCTGCACCTGGGGAAGAATAACCCCAGGCACCAGGACAGGCTGGAGGCCAACTGGTTGGAAAGCAACTTTGCAGATAAGGACCTGGGGGTCCTGGTGAACTCCAAGTCCAAGAATGTGACCTGGCCACAAAGAAGGCCAATGGCATCCTGCACTGCATTACAAAGAAAGTTGCCAGCAGATGGAGAGAGATGATCCTTCCCGTCTACTCAGCACTGGGGAGACATCTGGAGTGTTGTGTCCTGTGTTGGGCTCCCCAGTACAAGAGTGAATGGATGACGACTGAGGGACTGGAGCATCTTTCATGTTATAAAAGGCTGAAAGAGCTGGGACTGTTCAGCCTGGAGAAGGCAGGGCAAAATCTTATAAATATTTACAAACATTTAACAAGAGGGTGTAAAGATGACAGAGTCTTCCCAGTGGTGCCCAGGGACAGGACCAGAGGCAGTAAACAAACTGAAACACGGGAGGTTCCCTCTGAACATCAGGGAACTTCTACTGTGAGGGTGACTGAGCACTGGCAGAGGTTGCCCAGACAGGTTGTGGAGTCTCCATTCCTTGGAGACCAAACCCAAACGGACATAGTCCTGGGCAACCTGCTCTACCTGACATCCTACTTTGAGCAGGGGGTTGGATTATATGATCTCCACAGCACCCTTCCAACCTCAGATATTCTGGGAGTCTGTGAAAAGCCTGCCCCAATTTCAGTTGCAGAGGCGAGATGGGAGTTAGCACTGCAGGGCTCAGGAGAGAAGTCATTTCCAGTAGCAACGATAACTACCAGACTGTCTGACATACAACACATTACTGGGGTGACCTGAAGACTGGGGGGGTAGGGGTGGGGGGGCTAGGGGTGGGGGGGGGTGGGCAGGGCTCCAACTCTTCATCTGAAGCATGCACAGAGAAAATTTTTTCTTTGGAAAAATCCTTTACAAAGCGCTACCTAAGTGAAAGATGCAACAAGGCGTAGTAGGTAGAGAGTAAAAGGTAGGAAAAAAAAAAAAAAAAAAAAAGGAGAGCATGCTTCTGTGGAGAGTATAATAGGATTCTGCCTGTCTTGGGTAGAAATTTTGAACTATTTCAGTCTTGGAAATCAAAGACCACGTGGGCAATTTTGCGATGTATTACTGCAGAAAGATTTCTTCTCTCATGTTGCCCATTCCATGCTTTTTACAGAATGACAAAGGACCCCATCRTGTTTATACTTCCCATGCAACTCTCTGAAGTTTTACTGCTTACTTCCCACACTTAATTTACCAGCTCACTTGGAAATCAGTAAAAGGACCCCTCTAATTAGCAATAAATCGTATAAACTACTACTATAGAATCACAGAATGGTTTGGGTTGGAAGGGACCTTTGAAGATCATCTAGTCCAAACCCCCGGCCATGGGCAGGGACATCTTTCACATGTCATTAATAAATAGTTCAATATATCTTGCTCTATATATATATATATATAGTTCTCCATTTACTGTTAACACAGTTATAGAGACAACTCTGTGTACGTTTACTAGGCCAAATGAACACAGAAGAGAACTAACCCAAATTCCTCTTGCTTTATCAGTAGAACTTGCACATCTCAGTTAAATCCCATCAGTGTTTAAAATTATTTTTACTTTATAAAAGCAACTGATATTTTGGAATTTCAGAACTATCAGAACTACTGAACCAAGCTGCATAAATCTCCCTTTAAAAGCTTCATTATCTGTCAGTCCCACAGAGATGCTTCCAACACCCAGGGTAGATGACACTACATACCTATGCGTGCGCAAACTGAACTCTACCGCAGGTTTTACAGAATACGTGGCCACAGCCTTCCAGACCAAAGCGTACTGGCTAATCCTGAGGACTGTCCAGAATCAGAAACTACGCTGATCGTACAAACTGGGTTCTGAGTGCAATGTATCAATAACATCCAGTAGCTCAGACACAGCATCATATTAATGTGGCACTGTGGTTTTTGGATGTAAGATGCATTATGACTAGCCAGATTTTGAGCTGTCTGCAAGAGGCTGTGTACATATACTTCAAGTCCTTTGAAAACATGTTAACATATGACAGGAATTATGCAAGGAATTACATTATCTGAAAGCAAGTATTAGTTGAAATGTAGAAGCAGAATTACTCTACATCAAATCACAAATGTGAACAAAAAGAGGGCTCCTAATTTCAGTAATTGCTGAATAAAGCCAAATATCCTAATACATACCTCGTACTAACACTTGGTTTAGGATTCCCTTTTGTATGCATAAGATAACAGAAGGATTCTGCACAAGCCAGTCTTCATCTGCATTTTAAGATTTTAATAGTAACCTAAAAAATAAAGAGACAGTAAATAACTGCAACACTTCAAACAAACTAGAAAATACAGTAGCTTCTCTTTTCAAATACCCATTAAGTATAATATGGAGAAATAAACCATAATAAAACTTCACATTACCAGGAAAAAAAAAAAATCTATTTATTCTCTACCCGTTCTTACCACTTAGTTGTTACTACACAGATTTCTCTAAAGATTTTAAATTTACTACCTCAGCAGTTAAAAAACAGCTGTTCCAAGAACATTAACAAGTTCCTAGATTTTCATACTTCTGTTTGGAGTAGATTAAGTGCAGTTCTGCTCCAAACAGCCCTAAGTCATTTCTCTTTGGAGGGTTTTTAACACACACATCAAACACAACACACTCTTCCTCTAGGCCTGCCAATGCATGTGGCCAAAGTGACATTTCATCCTTCTCATATTACTGCCACTACAATAGTTAGCATCCCTGCACACAACACAGAGTTACTAATGAAACTTGACAACTAACTGCTCTCACTGTAGCTGTACTGCGGGTATGGAAGCAGAAATAGTCTCCTCCTTGTTCCGCAGGCTGCTGTGGTACAGACGTTTAACAGATACTTAACAGGGGCAAAACTATATGTGAAAATAATACAACTGAACTGAACAGGAGTAAAATGTTGTCCTACTTTAAAACAACATCTCAGAACAGAACTGCATGCAAGTCTCATTAAAATACATTTTAATACTAAAAGCATTAGAAATTGATGCAACAGTTTTAAGACTTTTGTCATTTTAAAACTTCTGCAATAGATCTGCTTGCATTTGCAGTAAGTGCAGTTGGAAGAACAAACAGCAAGTCAGAGTATATTTTATTCCTATTACATTTATTAATTCATAATTAAAGTTATTGTAATTATATTCAAAAAGGCCTTAGAAGTAACTGAAAGTGTTAATATGGGTACCCATCCTGAACTCTGTGTGTCTTCTTCCGGAGCCCACAGGCAAAATAATTATCCAAAGTGTTTAAAATTCAACAGCTCCCTGCCCCAGTCATTCAGGCTTCAAAACAGCTCTCACCCATACACACACATTCCCACCCCACACCTCCCTGCAATTAAAATCACCTCTTCTCTACAAATACCTCTGATTTAAAATAACATGTGAGTACTACTGCAATGTTTGATAGGTTTAACATAATCCATTACTCAGGCTGGGAAAGCAGACATAGAAACATGTTGCAGAGCCAAGGAGCCCTAAAGAAATCTCTGTAGAGAGGAAGACTGCCTGGAAAGCCCACGATTACAGCAGCACAAGGGGATGAATCGCTCTGTATGCTCTCAGATAAAGACTTCTTAAAACAATTTACCAACACCTTGAGGTCCTGTTTGATGATCAACAAACTTAGCACACCCTGCAAAGTATTTGTTACAGAGGAAAGCCACACACAGGTTGCACCTTTCAGGCTAACTTTGCTTCGGAACAGCCCCAAAAAGCAACTCAAGTAACACGTGCAAATTACAATACACAACCACAAACATTTACAATAAAGGTAACATTTACCTTATCAGGTACAGCTAAAAAATGGCTGAGGCTAGCAGCTCAGAATAAATACGATTTCAAGGTTGGCACAACTTAATGTGTGAGTCCTATTAAAAGTACTGTTAATTCATCAATTCTTCCATTTGCTTCCTTTTTGTCTTCCCCCCCCCCCCATGGTGCAGCTTGCTATGTATCAAATTTCAAAAGTTCTGTTATCTCTTCCATAACACAGACATTCAGCAAGATGGATACTTTCTTCCTAAGGCAGATATGACAGAGCACAGCCCACTAACCTTTTATAACTAGAGCTGTAATTTTGCAAGTGCTAGTATTAAAATCATGTGGCAGGTCAAATACAATAATGGCCATAACGATGACTGTCAGCCTCGGGGACCAGGCTGGAATTGTCAACTGGACAAATACTAGTGTCCTGGGACATTACCTTCACACAGTGAAACTAATCCAGCTATTGATAAGTATGTACCCCTCTTAAAGGGAAGCTACAATTACAAACTGTACATCTTTCAGTCTGTATTTTAGTAGTATGAAAAAACTATAATAATTAGGCTTTTCTTCCTTTTTTCCCCTACCTACAAACAGCAAGGCTAAGACCTCCAAAGGCCTAACACAGTCCCTCCAGTTTCTGTAACAGCCAGTGTATATTACCTTCTCTTGGCCACCCAGATTTACTGAAGAGAAAGCAGTGAGCCAGGTTCTTGGCAACTAGTAGATACTAGTGACAAAACTGTAGCCAAATAAATCTGGTATGTTTTTGAAGACAACCCCTAAAACCAGCCAGTAAGACCATATGGTAGTATTACAAATTAATCATTTACCACAACTCAAATACTTACAAAGTGATTATATAGTGTGCGGGGTTTTTTTTAAACAGTATGTCTCTGCCTCTGCACTATTTCTTCAGAATTCTCTCTCTACAAGAAAATAAGATCATTTCAACCTCCCTACCCCATATAAGAGACTTGATGATTAACAGTTATTACTTTGTTAGACCTGAATGTATCCTACCAGCTAGTGCTGAAAAAAGGGATTTGTAAGAGTGAGCAGGAGCACAGCAAACAGTTATTTTCAAAGTAACAGAATCATCTTAATTCATATGATAAAGCTTTTCTTTAAATTAAAGCTCAAAGTCGGTATGGTGCCAAGCAAAATGAATCTGAACTATTCTAAAAGGCTAACAGCATGATAAACATGCCTATTCTGAAGAGAACAGATGCATCACAAGCTGAGTGATACTGTGCATATATTGTGCCATTATCAAGGAAAACTGAAAACCAGCTCCTCAGTACAACCTATCTCAAGTAACACATACAGCTTAACAGAGTACTCTCCACTACTGTCTTTCCAATACAGAATTGCTATGTGAGACAAGCTCCAAGCTGCCACAGCAGCATACCAAGCAGAAACAGCCATGACAATCTGCAACACTGAAGGATGTTTTACATTTACCTTGCACAATGATGCTATGCAGCTTTACTGGCTTGACTGACAGAACAGGTTGTATTTTTGTTGGGGTTTTTTTTTTTTTTTTTTTAAATTAACAGGATTTTTGGTGACTACTGTAACAAAGAGCTTCCCCCCTATATTTCCCTCCATTTCCCCCTTTATTTTATGTCTACTTTAAAAATTACCTAGCAACACAGAACAGCAGCATGGGTAAATTTTGCCTTCCACTGAAGTGGACCATACGACATTTTGCACCAGCAGGCATAGGTATCATTTTGAGAGTAGCAAAGCCACTATCCATCACACAGAAAGGAAGAACTCCAATGCCGAGCTGTTCTCAGGAAAACACACAATCCCTTGTGGCCATTTGTTTGGGGTTTCCAAAGGGAACCCGAGATGATCCGCAGAGCTGTGTTCATGTTTGCATTTGTTCAGGTTTACCTATCAAAAGGTAACAGATAACAATGTTGGCTGCTGGCGTATTAACAGAAGATACAGTGCTAGACATTTTTTAAACGGTCAAGCAATCTTTTCCTCCCCATTCTTCTCTTAGTTTTTACTCAAGTCTGGCCAAACCTGCTCACCTTAATCATCAGTAGCCTCTGCTGAGGACAAAAGCACACATTTGCAACAATAAAACCATCAGAGAGTAAATCAATTGTCAACCTGGGCATCATTGCATGGCTGCCAGTGATTACAGGAGACAAACTGCAACATAACCTTTCCCAATCTCATATTCCCCAAATTCTCCCCTTAAGAGCATATAATTGCAGACAGCTAGAAGCAAATAAGTATTTAAGGGAAAAAGTGAACATTACCAAATTAAGGCTCAAAAGGAAAACTGAGTTCCTAGAAACAAAAGGGCAAATACTACTTGAACTGAGCCAGCAAGGCATTCAATTTCCTCGACAAGACTACTAAAAACATTTTACATCTATTTCACAATTTTCAATTTATAAGGTATAGGGTATCTGAAGTTAGCATCTTACACAGAATGAGGAAAGTGAATGTAGTAATATTCCTCTTCTGGAATGAGATTTCAAAAAAGAAAAACGGTGGCAGTTACTAGTGCCTATATAATAAACCCGTACCAGTGAAAATACTACAATCATGGGACACTTATTTTTCTGTTTTGCCTGGATTGCAAAACTTCACTCATACAGAAGTTAAACTATTTCTTCAGTATTTAGGGAATGATGAGCATGTCTGAAAATATTTAAACAGAAAGGACAAAGATTTCACCTGTGCAGCTTAAGCAAGGTCTGAATTTGAAGACACTGAAATTTATAAGTACTTTGTAAATTTAATAAAAATTGTTCATTTGCGAGTCATTATGTTCCTAGATGTAAGACCGTGCATTTAATACAAGAGGAGGATCCATTTTTTTGGTAAAAAAGATTCCCTACAATTTCAAAGAAGTTTGGATTTCATCAGCAGAAGGGAATGAAGTCTTTAACTTCTTAAATCACTCAGGGTTCTATCACACAGTATAATTGTTAAGTGTTATATTTTTATATAAATTTATACATTATATCTTTGCAAAATTTTGTGAACGGTGAGGCTGTAGTCATACAAAGTCATTAAAATAATCCTATATGAAACAGCAACTCAATCCCGTATTTTTGAATACAGCCCCCTCCCCTACATTGCTCACTAACATTCCCATGTCGAGGAATCTGCAGCACCAGAATAGCTGGCTAATCAGACAGTGATTTTCATAATTATCCATTCTACGTATGTTGTCATTAATGCAGCAGAAATCTCTTCAGATGTTCAGATTCCTACTTTCAATGATTGTATTCATGCTGAGCAGCTTGGAAAAACATCCAAGTAACAGTATCATTTTCTCCATTCAAAACTCACATGCCCTGTTACATGGATGCGAAGTTCCTGAGCATTCTGTGATACTTTACCTTATCATGAACAGCTAAGAAGTACAAAACTGTTGAACGAGCAAGGGAATAACCTTTAACCCTCATCATCTCTTTCACCTAGAAATAATGACGTATAGATGTGACTTCACCAATTAACAAAGAAAATTTAAGAAACCTGACAGATCAAAAGCATCTGAAACCACTGCACCACTCAGCATTGAAAGTTACAGTTAAAATTTCATGAGCTTGTTTTATGTCAGGTTCTAGAAATTCTGAGTGAGTTCACCTATCACAGAAACTTATGGCTTGTTTACGTACAGAGTTTGAAACAAACTTAGAGAAATCTGCTGTAAACTAGATATAGTCAAACCAGCACAGCTAGCATAGAATTAAGTAGTATCAGTATCGCTCTACTACTTTAACAGAAGTCAGGATATCATTGCGCTACACACTGTGCAAACAAGTTTACAATTATGCAATCTGAGATGAGAGAACCACTAAGAAAATTTTAGAGACATTTAAATAGGCATAGTTTTGTTAATATCAATTTAGTTTGATTTCAAAATAATTTTTTAAATTGTTTTAAAGTAGCAAAAATGTGTATAGGTAAAGCCTAAGAGACAGTTTTCTCAGATTTTAGTTTTAAGACTGCAGAAAATCAGCATAAACTTTGTATTATAGAAAAATACTTATATGTAGTTGAGATGTGATGACCTCACTGGTTTGAGGATATTTTGGATCTTCCAAAAACTAGGGGGAAATCTAGTTTCAAGGGAAACTTCCTAGATTGTGCATAATCCAACTTTCTCTAATTTAAAAAAACAGCATTCCTAAGGAATTGTGAAACTCACTGATACACAGCGCATTTATTTCTGAAGTGTTAGCAACGCTGCTTTACACAACTTCACACAACACTCCCCATTCCCTCCTGTAGGATTCCTTACCTGTCATTTTTGCAGCAGGTGCCAAGTTAGGCCAGTGTCCTAACCTCTTCTTCCAAAATAATGACAGCAGAATTGATTATCTTTGTGGGGCTAAAATCTCTGAAGCCATAAGACTGTGCTGGGGGAAGGGCAGGGCAAGCTGTGGTCACACCATCCTTGTAAAGAGCAACAACTCAAGATTCACTCAAAGAGCTTTCATCTTTGAAGTGCTTCATTTGAAAATGTAAAATTTAACAATACTAAGCAATATATACATCTATATCGAAATGAAACCTAGTAAGGAAGCATTCAAATACCTAAGCATGTAATAGGTTTTTAATGTTAATTCACATAAAGTTCAATAAAGTCAAAGCTTTATTTAAACAACAATCACAGAAGGATTAATGTTGGAAGGGACCTCTAGTGATCATCTAGTCCAATCCCGCTGCTCAAGCAGGGCCACCTAGAGCTGGCTGCCCAGGACCATATCCAGATGGCTTTTGATATCTCCAAGGATGGAGACTCCACAACCTCCCTGGGCAACCTGTGCCAGTGCTCGGTCACCCTCAGAGTAAAAATATGTTTCCTGATGTTCAGACAGAGCCTCCTGCGTTTCAGTCTGTGCCCATTGCCTCTGGTCCTGTCAAAAGATTTGGTAATTCATTGTGCAATTAAGTAATTTCCTTCCTATGCTAACGCTGCCGAGTGGCAATTTTTATCTCTGATTACTTCATGACAAATATAGAACACCGACTTCTAGCTTCCACCATAATAATGCCATTATTTGGTAGAAAAAAGAAAATCTTGCATTAGATTTGAAATACACGGGAAATGGAATCTGTATTTCAAGACAAAGACAACAGAACAGCATTAACAAACTGCAGGGTAACCTGCAAATGTTTTATCGCATATTGGTCCACTGACACACTTACCTGTTTACGAAAAATACACAAAGCAACTTTGAATAAAGGTACCGTTTCTCATGAAAACTTGTGTTTTGTAGAGATGAAGGTATTTACAGATCTGTTTCAATATGACATAACTAGTCCTTGCAACAAACCAAGCCTACACTTGCCCAGTCTAAGCAGATTACTATTCAGACCTGGGCTAAAAGTTGTGCATAACACCACCAAGGAACCTGTGAAAATTTTTAAGGCAGAATATGCCATGAACTCAACCGCATAAAACTGAAGAGCACAGATTCTCTACTTGCTACTGTTGTACAAGCTCCATCGTCCGGCAAGCTGGGACTCAAACCTGGCTTTTTGTCCTTCACTTGCACAACTGGACATATTGCTAATGCTGTGCTAAGTACGATTTATCTCAACTTTCCATTACCATTTTACTTATTTTAGTAGAAGTGGCTACTACCTGTAAGATAAAGTTATTGTTCCTACCCAAAGTGAAACAGCTTTCTAAGTGAATATCAAACATTTAAAAAAGCATTAAGCCTCAGCTCTCATATACGTAGAGCTAAGGAAGCACCTGCTAACATGTAATGAAGAGGACTGAAAAGCACAATACTAGGAATAATTTCAACTTTGAATAACAGATTTAACTATCAGGCATCTCAGTGTGTGTTAGGAATACTATTAAAATTAACCCTTCCACCAACTACCCCCCTTAAAAGACACCCCAGTTGGCTATAACTTTCTTCTCTTGAGAACAACAAAGTACAAAGGCCTTAACGATGAAATCACATTTGCGCAGGACTAAGCCAAGACGACATGGTAAGAAATAGGCAACTTCCTTTTGTTATCATCTTACATACAAAGGCAGTCAGTTGGCATTATATTCAAGACTAAAATATTTCGAATCAAAGAGGTTGACTGTTGGCACTATTTTTCATCATGGTTCATTCAGATTTCAA
This sequence comes from Phoebastria nigripes, assembly GCA_035582835.1. Taxonomy (NCBI): domain Eukaryota; kingdom Metazoa; phylum Chordata; class Aves; order Procellariiformes; family Diomedeidae; genus Phoebastria; species Phoebastria nigripes. Next base: position 1,126,485 of record JAYKAV010000611.1, on the reverse strand, counting down.
GATGCAAGTTCATACTATAATTCTCACATTAAAAATATGCATTTAAAAATAAGTTATCAAAATTATGTCAGGAGACAAATTTGTAAATATCAACACATTAATGAGAAAATGGTTACGAACACAGACTAGAACATAAAAGTTGTTACTTCAGTTACCTGTTTGTGACTTTTGATATACACAAGGAAAAAACGTCCATTCTAACACACTACAAACATTAGTTGCTATGTCTTGAAAAAGAAACTCCACATAAGCAAGCAGCAGCTTTTCCAATGAAGTCCGCATTTCAAACCGAAGTTCTGCATACCGATGCACCAATTTCTTTGAAAGGTTAACAGAACATTTACCTGTTATCAGATTCTTCCACTACTTTTTATGGACCATCTTCAAAGAGCTCACAGTTTGCTCTCCTATCCTGCTCAACCTTGTTCTTGCCTTCTTGTAACTTTATTTCGATCTTACTTAAAAACCCATTTCGGTCAACTTACTTTCATTCTGAGCTCTGCAAAATTTCACATCTGGTCAGCATCTGACTGCTGAGTATGCTCTGACAAGGTATATTTAAGCATAAATTTTCAGTGATTCTAGTTTACACCACACTGTGTAAACTAAAATAAATGCAGATATCCAAATAGTTTAAAGATGAACCTCAGCACCTGGAGGTAGAACCAGGTCTTTGCATCTTTATTACAAAATTAGGGAATCAGACTGAAATAATCATCCAACAGATTCATATAAAAAGAATTTGTGTTGTTGACAGTACAGGTGTAACCAGTTTGTATTTTTTTGAAAATTTGTATATAATATTTATTAAGTCTCTACTCAAGCTTGCTCAGATCAATACCTCACTGAGAATACCACATTTATAATTCATGAAAGGTAACATTTGGAAGCGCACTGCAATGACTGAAAAGGTGTAAACTAAGATGACTGTAGCTGGCAAGAGCAAATGCTGATTTAAGCGCTCCATGACTATACCACCCTCAACCCCCAACTGCAGTAGCTGCCACTGTGTGACTGGTATTTAGTAAGCAGAAGAGATGAAGACTTTGAAAAGCATCCTTGTAGCCATAAAGGAACTTCATTAACTGAGGCAGGTGAAGCAACTGCTGAAACAACTGAAGGCGCTACCATATTCAAAGTCCTGGGAAGGTTATGATAGTCATGTAGTTGTACACATACCCAATCAGCACACAAGCTACCTCAGGTGCTGACTGTTCAACTACTCAGATTTATCACTGTGGCAAGATAACTATGTTCTTCATAAACTTAAATCCCGATAGTCCTGTTCTTGTTTTCTCACGATCAAGGCAAAGATGACATTTTCCTGCAATAAGAGCAGGACCAGATTTGGACAGCATTTGTTTTTAAGCAGGAGCTCTCTAAACTCGTGACAGAAGTCCTCTATTGGAAGCATCAGTACATTAAGTTATACATATTTGAACTTCAGTCCTTTCCCCGCACAATTTTGTCTTGTATATTTAGCCTTTCCCTGCATGTCATTAACAAAGTTCCAACTCTGCTCCTTTAAGGCTATGCAGACAAAACCTAAAAATATGAGAAAATATAGCCAACTCCCCAGTAACATTACTCTTCTCCATATCTTAATGAAACACAGGCTTTCAGACTTATTTTGTCCATTAAAGCATGTATTTTATTTGCATGTTTACATTGAACTAGTTTCATTTATAGCAGAACTCTGAAACAATATTTAAGAATTTTAGATGACATTTATAAAGGTCATTTTGGGAGGTTTTATTTCTATGGTAGCTTCCAAATTTTTTAGAAGAAACAAACTGAAAGATGAGGTCAAACCACATCTTCATGCTTTTCCACATTACTATCTCCCCCATCTGTAAATCCATGAAGAGCACTTATCTACTTTTACTTTTCCGTATTAGTATTTCCACACACCTATGAGTCAAGAAAGGGTACCTATCTATTTTTTTTTTTTAAGTTCTCATGTATTCTGTCACTTAATTACTGTGTACTGATTTACAGAAAAGAGAAATTTTAAAATTAAATTAATCCAGAATGAAGTCTTTCCCCCCCCCTCAGGAAGAGCCATAAATCCTTTCTAACAACACAACAGGTTAAGAATATACATGATATTCATATACTAACAAAACACATACGGAGAGGTACGTAATGACTTGCCAAATCATATAAAGAACTGTTTTTACTGCGCATCTGACATCCAAATTCTTTCCTTTGACCCATTTCCATCAAGTTTAGTATTACAACCCCCAGATGAAGTTTTATACAGCTCGTATCTTCCACATCATCAGGAAAAGTTAAAGCCTTTTACAATAAAGAAAACCTGGAATACAGAATAGGAAACAAAGTCCTAAATGGAATGGATAAGGATACCGAGAGCAGGCCAGTGACAATCTTCAAAGATGAATGATTTGGCCCAGTCCTATAGTCAGTATGTCACATTATGTCCTTACATCACTTCTAAAGCTTTGCAGAAGCTTGCAGAATTTTCACCATAATACTAATAGAAGATGAGGGTTGAGTCACAATGTCCTCAATGTCAGACCAGTGAAAGATTTAGAGCTCAAATACTTCATAAATATGTAAGACGTCTAGTAAAATAAAGTTTTCCCACCTTCTGTAAAGATATACCATTCAGGTTCCTCGACACTGGGCAGTTTTGACGATACCAGAATTTTTAAACTTTTTTTTTTTTTTAAAACAATAACATGACAAAGATTCTACATTACCAGTTTTCCCACCTGAGGCCTCAAGAATTAAGCAACATAAAATAATCAATCCCTTACCCTCCCCCAAAAATCTAGATGAACACTTTCAAACCTGTGAGTACTTTGTGAATACTACAGCAATAAAGCAGAAATGCAAATGTAGTATATCAAGGTCCTGGGGACAGAGTTTTACAATCAGTGTTTATTTCCCCAAAATATCAGACACTTAGGAAATTCACGTTTATGGTTAACTGGAAGAAGAAAAAGATGTATGAAAGAATTCATTTCAAAGGTAGTAAGAATAATGCTCAAGATAGCTTTTATCCAACTAGGCTTAAAGGCACAACATATCATCAGTCTTCGGTAACTACCAGCACTTGAATTATCCTATTTCTGATATTCATACTACATGCCATCATCTCCAGTAAAGTACATGTGCCTAATCTGACCAATTCTATTTTTAAGATGCTAACAATGAATTAATACTTATAACTGGGTAAAATAAGACAAATTATATTTCTTGTTAAGTCTTTATAACAAACAGTTTCGCACAATGGTCCCAATTTAAAGAGTAAAAAATCCATGCCCAGTAACATAATGCAACTCAAAACAAAAGCATGATTTCTCCACAGATTTGTACCTTCCCCCGCCCCCCAGCGGACTGGCTTACTCTCACTCAATACAATTTTTAAAGTTTCACTTTAAAAATGATGAAACTCAAACTAATTTTTTTTTTTATGTTTAATACAACTTGGGGAGTTACAGTACTATTCAGAGCAAACATCAAGTGATTTGTGATTAATTTACTGTCTTATACACATGCTTGTGATTAAAACCAGATTATCTATGGAAACTAAACTCAGAAATTTTTTTATCTTTAACATTAATACTGAAGTGGGCCATAAGCAGGAAAAAATCTAGATGAAATCATGCATGAAAGTATACCAAGCTGATTTTATTCTCCTGAGCCAGCTGTCATTTTAGAAGCAGTAAGAGGCATCCAGGACTTCCGTTTACTTTCCTAATAAACATGTTTTCATGACTTGCTACTTCTTCCCCATATGCAATAGAAAAAGCATATTTTGCACAAAACATGCAGAGTGAACACAAAACAGAAAGCAAGCTTAGCAATGAAAAACCCTCCTAAACAAGTTAAATAATACTAAACAAATGCTCTAGTATCCCCCTTCTACAGACATTTGCATTCAGCAGTGTGAATAAAACATGAAACTGTACACAACTGTGATGCAAGAATGATGCTGAACATGCACTAAGTGATATTACAAAAACTACACAAAGCATAACATGGCAATGATAAACTGGCACATATACCAAAATGGTTCTAAAAGCATAGCCATCCCAACCACCAAGTTGACATAATTTTCACTTTTAAACCAGTAATTCAATATATGACAATTATTTCATACATTTTCTTTCAAAACTGTGAACATTCAGTTTTTGAAATGTAGTAATTGCATTCTTCACACACTAAGGCAGAAACTTTATTTGTATTATTTGGCACAGGTCTGATTCTGAAAATGTCAGATGTGGAACTGCCACTGACACAATGCTGGAAGTTCTAGAAGCACAATGTTCCACATTGGAACAAAACTGAAGATGAACTACTGTTTCATTATTAAAGTTTTCCTTCTGTGCCTTCTGGAAAAGGCTTTTGATTTGAAGTTGATTAAAACTGGAGCTGCAGCTTACCTTTCACATGGTCTGTCCCTTAAAAGTGGAACATAATATATGGAACAACGCAGTGCTATCGTATCAAAGAATGAAGAATGTTAGCATTTTAAAAGACAGTATTTCCCATCTTTGTAATTACAGTTTACATATTTTCTTCCAAGAAAAAGTACATGTGAATAGTCTTGCTTCTCTAAAGCAACTGTGTATATCATCTTTCCCGGAGAAATCATGAAGAACACTATTTTCCATATTTTAATGGCTTGCATTCTTGGCAACTGCAGAAAGTGAACAGACAGATCAAGCTCACATATAGTTTGGCTCAACATTTTAGTGTATGTTTTTTTCTTCATTACTTCAAATACTTGCCCTCTTGGGACAACTATCACTAAGAATGTAAAACATAACCGTGCTATTCAGACATCTAAAGCCCTCAACGTATTTCTTACCTATTTGTTCTAACCTATGTATTTCTTAGAAGTACTGAAAAGTCATCTAAACTCACTTAATGAGAACATATATAAAACTACATTCTGTGTGGCATGTAGATACAGCACAAACTAACCTATGTCCACACAGTTATGAAGAGTCTTGCTCTACTGCCCACTCCTTGCTGTTCTTTCCTTCCACACTGAAATGAACAGAAATCAGTAATTTTCACTGGGTTTCTTTTACCCTGCTCACTGCATGGGCACAGAGATGCAAGGGTGGCACAAAGCAGGCAGGAAGCAGGACCAAGCAGCAAGGAGGGCAAAGGGCTATTCATATCTGCAGCAATGCATGTATTGAATTATTATTTTAAATATGCACACAAAGATTTCAAATTTCCCATTAGCATACAAATATTTAAAACATTTGTAAGCAGCTTGAAAGACCACTTCCAGCTGCCAGTTCAAAGACTGCATTCTACAGTACTGCAATAGCTGGTTTATGCAGGGTTTTTTCCTGCAATTTTACACTAGATAAAATATTTAAAGCTTAGTAACAGCACTGCAGAATAAATCCTTTTACAGCAAATCATGAACAGTAATGGAGCTTTAAAAAAAGAGACACATTAAAATGCCCAAAACACCAAGCGCAAACAGCTGCAAAAAGAATTATAATAAATCCTTGTGGTTTTTACATCTTTTTAGATTTATTACATTTCCTCTTCCAACTTGCTTAAGTATATGTGGTTTTCCACCTTGCTTAAGTATACATTATTATTTAAAGAGGGAAAACCTGTTTTGCTTGGGGGGGGGGGGGGGGGGGGGGGGGGGGGGGGGGGGGGGGGGGGTTAGGCACTGGGGTTTTTTGTTGGTTGGGGTTTTTTCTGGTTTTTTTTGTTTGGTTTTTTTTTTTGTTTTGTTTTGGGAGGGGTGTTTTGGTTTGGTGGGGTTTTTTTTCTTTCAAATATTCACTGAGAATAAAATTACTTTCCCTTTCACATAAATAAAAAATTTATTACAGTGAAATTAAGGCAAAAAACTAACAAAAATACCTTAATCCTATCCCATAATTACTAATAAATGTTCACTATTTTATTTTCCTTTATACCATCTCCTGTTTGGTGCTTCTCTGGCTATGACACATAGGTGTAAGACTGGATTCTCACTGGTTTGATGAGAGGCTAACAATCTTAAATTCAGACATTTCATACTTACGACAACATGAGGTGTGTACGCTGTATACAGTTGCTGTATTCAGCCACAAAAATCAAGTCCTACAGAACAATTTCATAACAACACAGAAGAAACATAGCCAACTGGAATGACCCCACCCTACGTCCCATAAATATAAGATTTTTTTAGAACATTAATTCATTTCAGTTTTTCTGATATTCCTTGGACATCTGCACACTAAACTCAAAAGTTTAAAAAAATCCAAGACATTAATGTAACTGGTATTTCCATCTGTTCCATTAAAAATTAGTTAGTTTGTGGTTTTCATGTATAACAAGCTTTGAAGTTATTTTTGTGAATCTGCTGTAGATATAAAATTAAACCATATTTCCCCCATTTTTATTATGTTACTTTATTCACTCTCCCCCATCTTTTTTCAATTTACATACAGGACCCTTCACACTTACTCCTGTTCAAGGCTCTATGCAATTTTTTTTACTGAGAAATTAAAGGCAAGAACAGTATCTTTATTCTACTGCGCTTCTTTCAAGTCAAGCACTTAACATCCCGCATACAGTTAGCATGTAAATTCGATCAAATTATACAGCTATGCTTTACTCTACAGAAATTAAGATATAAAAGCACACTAGTAAAACTAGAAACAATAGAAGCTCTAGACAAACCATTTACCAAACAAATGGAAAAACCTTATCAACACGTGTATGCAGTAACACAGTTAAGTTCCTTTTGAATATCATAACTCTTATTATGAGCATTTTGTCCTCTATTTGAGGGACTACATACAAATCAGTAAGTTTTTACCCACATTTACGAAGATTTTTTTTTTTTCTTTTAATGTGATTTGGGTATAAAATAATCATTATATGAAAGCAGTTTTTTAAAATGGTTTTACCTATAAGTATGCTACATTTACCTCTGAACTTAATCTTTTCTGAATAGTTCCTTCAATTAGGAAAAAATGGTTGCTGTTCTAAACTGCTTTTCTGAAGAAACCCATCTCTTACTGCTTTTAGAAGTCAGACTGAGGTCATTAATATGAATACCTCCAGATTTCAATTCTATTAATTTTCATAGTAGCTTAAGGAAGTTCAAGATGGAAAAGACCTATTAAATCTATCCCATTGAAAACGAACACATTGAGGGCTTGTTTCCATGCATTTAAAATCATCAAAAGTATTGTTTTCATGAAAATTTAATGTTCAGTTTATCTATTCCACAACTTACATTTTAGACATAGATAACTTAATTTTGATAAACTTCAGTATTTCATGGATTACTGTGAAAACAAACCCGAAACACCTACAGCTATGATTTTTAAAATATTTTATGGGAAAAAACCCAGAACTATTAACAAAACAGATTTCTTCATAACAGCAAAACACCAAATTAGTGAGACCACCTACTAAGACTATTTTACAGTACACCTCAAAAGGCAACAAAAAGCCAATCCAATGGGAAAAATTATACCTGACATTAAGTATTGCAAGTTTTTAGTCAATCCTTCTATGAAGTTCTCACATTTCATTGAACGGATTTTTAAGAAAGCAAATGCTTTTGGGATAATACAGTCCAACGTTTGCCACTAAACTAGCACTGAATAGCCAATAATCTAAAGGAGTAATGTCCAACCTCTGTATTTTCCATAGGCCACACTCACTCCCTCCTCACTATTCAAGAATCAGGGAAGTTTGGACTGATATTCCCTCATGCTAGAAGTGAACAGCCCACAGACAGCACCAAATCCCAGATGGTTCTGCATCTTAATGACAGCAGAGTGCCCAAATTAGTAAATTCAGGGCTCCTGAGAAGATAATTAAACTGCATTTGAAATATGTGCTCTCTCAAGTCCTCCAGTCTTGGCCCCAAGCACAAGCTAACAAGAGACGCTGGATGCAGACTCTGTAAAACCACCTATGGATATGCACCACTTCAAGTCTCAGGAATGGGATTGAGAATCCACTCACATTTGCAGTCCAATGTAAACTGGCCCCATCAGTTGCTACCCGGTCTTCCCTGCCATTTTAATAGTTCAATTACAGTTTATTTTGACTTGTCTTCACTGAGAAGGGAAGAATTATGATCCAACTTGTTATACAAAAAATTATGTATTAAGAAGTATGCCAAAAAATTAGTTTCCACAACATGCTTAAGTAAAATGAGTTCCATGCCATCAGAGCACACCACTCATTTGCTGAACATCTCACCTCAAAACATATTCTCCCTTCAAAAGGCCTAAGGGGTTTTGTTTTTCACTTGAGAATCTTCCTTTAGATTGGTTATTTCAGCATTTTTGAGCCAAGTTATCTCAAGGCAGATTGTGACCGTATAACAATCAGTACTTCATAAAAGTCAATGCATTTGTATTTAGTACCTTTCAAAAGAATTTGTAATTACAGATTATTCTATTTTTCAAGTTAAAAAAATCTGAAATCAAAAGTGGAAAAGGGAAAAAATGAGTTTCGTATAACATTTTACAATATGACAGTATACTTTAGATCAGAATGCTCCTCAAAGAATGCATACTGTAAAATCCTATTGGATTATGGTTAAAATTAAATTAACATAACATTTAGTTCATATTGTTGTCTTGCCATCTATGTTAACCTTTTGTTCTAATAAAAGTCTCCAGTTTACTGTATCTTTATGTCCAATTAGAAAAAATAGATGTGGACAATAAATAAAACAACTTAAGGTCAAGAATTTTCTTTCTAGGTAATCCATAGTAATTTGTATTTTTCTTAGGAAATACAGTTAAGTATATTTGAATCGCCACCAAGTTTCCCAAGATATCAATGTGCTTTATCTAATGAGCACACTGGACAGAACTATAAAGAAATTAACTCACAACCAAAATGAATTTTATTAAGTGTCCAATAGCTCCCCTTCAAATGACTGAGGTGATAAATGCAAATGCAGTTAGACAAGCTGGATTCTGGAGGTGTTGTTTTGTATTTTACTTAAATGGAATAGTAAAGCTTTGCTATCTTTAAGTATTAAAATTGTATCTCACGTGAAAATTAAGCAGTTCAGACTGAAATTTCAGGAATAATGTAAAAACTCAGTAAGTACAACCAAGAGTAAGTGCATTGTAGTTGTCAATTTCATAACCTTTCCAAGCTTATTTGTTTTACCACAGCATATAGCAGAAAGAGTCAGGACTTCACTGTGCTTTCTAGTCAAACAGACCAAAGACAGTTAAAAACTTAAGTACATGTGTACACAGAAAAAATGATAAACTGATCAGCCAGATGAGGAACAAGAAAAATTAATCACTTCCAGCACATGGGCAGTACCTTCAAGCAAAGATGCTGCTTGGCCGCATCTACATACCATTTTTAGGAAACAAATTGGGACCATTCCTCTTCTAACAAAATTATGTGTTTATCATATAGCTAGGGTCAGTTACTACCACATATAGCAAAACAAAAATCATTGCCTTTACAGTTGAGCTGTATACAATCAACATGGCCAGGCAGCCCTAAGAAAGCTTTTATTAAGAGCAGCATTTGGCTGCCTGTCATCAGCTACAAAAGGAATTCTTCATGAAATCTTTAAAGTGTGCCCAAATTCAACATTTCAGTGTTTATTTTTTAGGACTTAAAGGCTTGGTTCGTGGATATTTAGAAAGAGACTAGATGGTTTTCTGCAATAAGGACAGCAGACAAATCCACTACTACCATGCAGCAGAGCCATCCAAGTCAGAGTTTTACAGGAAGGGTAGCTCACAACCATGGAATGAAAATCACTATTATTAATCTACAATTACTTTCAGATACATACATACCTCTGCTTGCTAGCAAAAATGCAGTGCAACAAACATGCACTTAAAATAGCATGAGGCTGGCATGGAAAGAATGAACCACTTTTTGCAGATTTGGTATGTTTAATGTACTTCTGAAACATATTCAGATTCTACAAGGATGCGGGTGTATATATCCAAGCAAATATACAGGAGTTAGCCAAAAGGCCTGAATGACACAGCCTTTTCCTTTGAAAAACTGAACAGACCTCTTGAATCTAGTTCAAGTTACATTTAAAACATGTACCCCTTACAGCTTTACAGTTTAGAATTACCAACTCACACCAGTACTTTCTCAATCCCCATAAAAAACGCCATGTACAAGGGCAGAAAAGATGAGACCAAAGTAATCTAATATTTAGACACCTTACTAGACACCAATGTAAACTGCGTTTTCAACTGAATGCAGTACACCTAAGTAGAGAGCTTAAGTGGCTGCTATATGCAAACACTACTTTACATCTAGTGAAAAAACAGCAATTTTCCCAAATGTTGAGTTTTAGGAATAGTGTGCTAAGTAAAACCAGTTGCAGGGGTTTTTTTGGAAGAATGAGTGCTGTAACATGATACATATATCAAGTAGGAGAAAGTATTTCAGACTTTAAACCTAACTCACTATTGAAATACATGCCACACTTTGTAATGCAAGTCAGGCAAAAAAGGGCGACATTAAAGACAGTCTAGAGGAAAATGCTTAGTAGTTACAGATGTCACAAGTGAGGACCTACACATGTGATTAACTCCTAAATTGTATGAAAACAATCTCTATCTTAAGCCATATAACACTGGCAATTTAAATAACAGTACACTTCCAAAATGCCAGCAATGCTGCAATTTTCCTGTTACCCATTTGCTCACAATTCAATTCACCAAGACCATCACTGCTACAGTAAGAAGTAACACATAAATGCTCTCTCTGCTGCTTGCATCCCATGCTTTGAGCTACGTACACACCATTTTGATACAATTAGGGCACCATGTTATCTCAAATCAGTTTTTAATCAATTTAGTATCACTATTCATGCAGATAAATTTTAGTAATTTCTATTTCTGAAAATGTGAGTGAACTGATAAAAACAGAAGACTAATATTTTACAACTATTTTGCACAGGAAAAAAGCAGTAATAACCAAAAATATCCCTACTTTCTTGCCATTACAGGAATAGAACCAATAGGTCTTTTCCATCATCTTCCATGACTGACAAAATCTGAACCATAATAAGCTTCCTAATAGCTTTATCATCAGTTTTCTCTTAAGACTCAATCAGTAAAGCTAGCCTGAGTTGTGTTGGAAATGGGTATTTTTCAAATACATTATTCTGTAAAACATTTACCAAGAATACTCATGTGCAATCCTTCTAAATGCGTATTACTCTACTGTAAGCGAACAATTATTTTAACTGGAAAACATGTATTTGCCTCCTAATTAAACAGTTAATCATTGATAACAAACTTGTTTCTATTCAAACCAACCACTGGGGGAAATGTATACTTATAATGATGCATTACACAGTGGAAGGCTTTAAACCAGCTTGCACAAATGTCTCCTTCCTTGCAATGGCAAGATACTTTAATGATCAGTAGAACACACAGATGTCACAACAATTTTTCTTCTGTAGAAGTATGGTTAAGGTAAATTCATTCATACTGTTATGAATAAAGCATATATACAGATTCCTTTTCCAAAGTTTTTTTTCCCAAGTTAAATTTAAGTTTATAAGCCTATTGTGACTAAGTTTGCAAAGGGAGACTGAGATGGAAGGACACAGTATCCTCGAGAACACTTTGTATAAAATTTGATGCTCTTCAAAAGTCTAAACAAACAAAAGCAGTTGTGTTATAAATTGTTCATAGTATGTACTGCAACATGCAGTTTAGCTAAACAGATTCACTATTAAGAATGGAACTTTCTTGACACACAGAAGAAACTACATAAGAATGAAAATGATGCCACTTATAATTAAGCATAAAATTATTCTCACCCAGTATTAGCAATAACATTCCCAAAATCCTTTCAAGTGATTTTTATATTTTATTGTAATCAGATAACTGCACGTTTTACAGCATAGTCACACATTGTATTTTGCTAGAGTCACAAACACATTGCCTTACATAATGATCCGCATCATTTCTGCTCTATACTACAAAGCCTATGACTGAATACAAAAAAAGTTTTACAAAAGAAACTGTTTTAAAGACTACAATAACAATAAAACCGTTTCCAGATAACAGCTAAAATTAGAGAGGCATATCACTGTATAGTTTTACTGGAATTTCTAAACAGTAAGGAATGAAATAAGTTTTAGTATCTGCGACGCTTGTTAGGTCCTTCAAAGTTGCCCCCTGGGTTTCCTCTACCAAAGCCACCAGGTCCACCACTCACGGCACCTACACCACTCATTGGCGGCTGAGGAGTTTCAGAGCCCGTTCTACTAACCAGAGGTGAACCCATCTGTGATGGACCTCCTTGAGGGAATCTCTCATTATGCTAATACAAGTCCATTTGGAACATGCCAAATGTGAGTTACAACAAAAACCACAAGTGATGTTGTCATGAAGTTCAGCAGATAGTCCAGCAGAATCAGGATCACACATAGAGGGAAGAAAGGAGCAATTCAATTAGTTATTATGGAAAAAGAGCTGGAAATTAAAGAGTGCTAATGTTATGCTCCAACTTTGTAAAGTAAATTAAAAATTAAAAACTTAAGTATTAAGACCAACTCTGGTGCTGAATGTAACTTCATCCTTTCAAGCACATCTGAAGYCATACATATTCTCTATGTAACAGAAGAGACAGCAAACAATAATTTTATATCTGAGCCCTATTCTGCCTTACATACCAACTACAATGCTTCTCCCTTAAATTAGACACAGAAACATTGTCAAACTAGGAAAAAAAACCACCAGCTTTTGTATTTCTAGAGACTGCAGGTTTATTCTTTTAATAGCAATATAACCTGAAGACTTATATACCCACATATGTGTGGATAAAGTGTATTTCAGTCCATACTACCTGGAGACAGCCTTTTGTATGGCACTTCAGGAATCTTTAGTTAGACTTAAAATCCAGTCCAAATAAACTGATACAACTACTGATAAAATACATAACTGGACAATGCTTAGTTTAAAAAAACCTTGATATATAGATCTAAAGCTTAAGCTGAAATATCAATATAAGATGAAAATCCAGTTAATGTCCCATATTTATTTTCCTTAGTTCTGTGCCCAATATTAATAAAGGTATATGTGCTTACACAGATATATTTGGCTATAGCAATTAAGACCTAAACCAGAAAACATGCATCTGAGCACKKATAGTTCAGTATTTATGCAAGTGTTTAAAAATAGAACCCCACATGATGAAATACAAAACATTAACTCAACATAACATAAACCATTAAAAGCATAGATATATGGTACAATCAGATCTTGAAATAACTCATCATTCACCTGTTGAGGACAGTTACGCTTTCAGAAGAAATTCCTTCTGTACAGAGATCTACATTAACTGTCCAGGTATTCAGAGTTCAACAAGAACATTCAAGACTAGCACTTTATTTATATGCCTGAATCAGAGAAGAATTCTTCTGAAAGTCTAACTCCAGTAACAGTAGTAGAGCTCAACAGTTCTAAAGTCTGCTAATTCATATATATGTTATTTAAAAACAGCACTACATTTATATAGATAAAAATTTATGCAATTTAGATCATGGTTGTAAATATGTGCATTGTTTAAAATTTGACATTGAATAAGAAAAAAGTTACTTCAACAGCTGCATAAAGATCTAGTAGTGCCCCAAAGTACCTTAAAATCTGCAGCACTGGTTAAAAATTGTTAAAAAATTATCTTTAACTCATGCCAGCTTGTTAGCAATCGATATGAATTTCAACAAATGGCTTATCACATATGCCTCATAATTTTGACCATTTGACTTTTGGACAAAAAGTCAAGTCCTCTTTCCAACAAGGACCCCTCTCTCCAGCTAATGAGAAAACTGCAGTAACTAACTACCTACAATAAAGTGCGGGGGGGGGGGGGGGGGGGGCCTGGGTCCCGGGCTCTCGTTCGGTTCGGCGGGTGGTGAGCAATTGCGTTGTGCATCAGCTATTTTTAAAATGTTATGTTCAAAGATAATCTATGTTTCAAAAGACTGCACCAGAACAAAAAGAAGATTGCTCCAACTTTCCCCTAAAAGACTTCAGAAAAACATCCAATTTAAAAAATGAAAACTGCATTTCTGGTCTATAAAGCATATTCTCCATTTCTCTCAGTGGAAACAGAAATTAACTCTTACAGTGTTTTAGCAGACAGCCCTCAAAGGATCTTTAAATTGTCTTTCCAATAGCAGCAAAAATACAGTAAGTCTCTGCCTTTCTGTAGGGGCTTGCCCCCAAATTAAAAACCTTGAAAGTCCAAAATGAGGAATAAAGAGAAGAAGGGAAAAAAAAAAAAGAAAAAAAAAAAAAAAAAAAAAAGGCATTTAATTTGTCCTTCAGTAGCATGCAGAAGAAAACGGAAGTAAAAAAAAAAAAATTTTTTAAAACATGCATTTTGAAGTGTCGGTATATTGCCTGCATTTCCATACCTGGAATGACTTTTTGTAGAAAAACAACACTTTGAGATAGATAGCATGATTTACAATACCATATTCTTTTCCTTACACCTCTTTTTCAGTGTCCATATAATCACATGAGAATGTTCCAGAGGTGACCAGTAACACACTGGTATCCAGCTAAAGCATCTCTAAAAACAGTATTTTGTGAAAAGCATCCCTACGCTTTGTGAGAAATGATATAACTGATAAAAATGAGCTGCCTCCTGTAATGTGAAGTGACATCCTCTCCTTTAACTGGTAAAGGCCAGACTCATTATGTATTTTGTGGTCAATCAAAATCTCATTTTCCTCTAAGGAACAAAGGATTTTGTCCAAACTTCATTATACAGATTGCTCAATCGCAGATGGACACTGTTGAGAAGGCATACCTAAAAAAATACAGCTACAAAATGCTTCTGTGTTCCAATAAAACTATAATGGAATCACTGTTTATACTATATACTCCTTTATATCACACCACCGCTAGAACATCCCAAATATCTATTTACAGAATAATACTGAAAAATATGTAAAAATCAGATTAAAAATTATATAGTTGTTTCTCTACATAAGACATTACAGCTAGGAAAAGTGACTGGCTATGAGAACAGAGCAAAAATGGCTAGTGCTTTAACTGCATCCCAATGGCATATCTGCTCTTGATAAAAAATTCCAGATGTATACAAGACATTCCCTACCGCCCTTGGCAACTGGGCAGCATTATTTCCCCGGTGTTGATATGACAGTTATCCCTAACAGCTGTTGGCATACTTATTTTCTAAGTGGCATAATTACTGTCATAATCTCATGCTTTCAACACTGTTAGAAAGGAAATACAAAAAAAACAGTAAAGTCGCTTTAAAAAATTAAATACTTTACACAAAGATATCTTCACACTACATAGCTTCCAACATTTAACTGTTCATCAAAAACCCCAACAAGCTAATACATAGAATTTAGTTTCATGAAAGAAAAAACAGCAAATGCCTAAATTTACAGATTACTCCGGTATGTTGTTCCTTCTTCATTTTACAGAAGTGATTTCCTTCTATCAGTGAGTTTTTCATGACAGGTCATACATGCAAAGTTTTGCCACAAGCGCTGTACATTCTAATCTCAATTTCAAGTCTGGTTACTGATCAAAGAACTCACCCCATTCTTAAGGGAAGTAGGATTTTCATAGTAATATCAAATAAGTATTTCCCTTCTGTGTTGTAAATTATTTGCATGAACAAGTTTTATCAATTACTTTTAACATATTAAACACGTAACATGTTCTTACTCAGTGTGAAAATATCTTTGGTAACAAAAATGGGCCATGAGACATGACAGCTATTCAAAGTAATTAAATTTGTGATACGTTACCACTGTTCCATTATCTGGCATCATTGGTGTTCCCATATTTGCAGCTCCTTCTGGTCCCATGGAAGGACCAGGACCCATTGCAGGGCCAGGTAAAGTTCCTCTGTTGTTCATATTCATACCCATCATTGGAGGAGGGCCTTGGTTACCAGCAGGTGCTGGGCTAAACGCATCTATGCAAAACAATCTATACTTAGAGCTGTCCTATCTGAATTTTACAAGAATAAACAAACAATTTACAATATTTAAAAAGCCAAATGTACAAGACTTCCAATACTTGAAATAAAAAAAATTATTCTTTGAGACTGTACATTTATCTCAATCATCTGCTTTTAAACAGATTTTCATTAATCCCTATTATTTTGCATTACATGATCTGCCTCGTGTATTTGAAAATCCTGAACTTTACAGCTAAATATAGCTGTACAGTTTCTGTGAGGAATTGAAATGTTCATATAGCATATATATGCAGTATACACACCACAAATTAGCAAAAATCTCAACTGATTTTGCAGTAATTGGCAGCTATAAGGCAACTTGGCTCTTTAGGGATCATAACATATTAAATATACATTTGCAAGAACTGTTCTACCAGTATTATGTTAACTGTATATAGTGTTACAGTATATTAGTCTAACGTCTAAAAGCAACACCAAAGATGGTACTCAACTTTACAATAAATTATTTGTAATATGGCATGAATAATCTTGCATTTAAGTGTAATTTATTACAGTAAAAGTACCAGAAAACTAAGGGAAGTTTTGTCAGAATTGAAAGTGACAGAACAGTCTCCTCCAAAATTTTGATTCACAGTAAGAGGTAGAAGAAAAGCTTAAAGACATCTTTGGAGGAGATCATTTAGCTGTAATATTGAGCTAGGAAACACGACTCTGCCAGTACCCACTAACATACTCAACAGGTAGATAAAACTGCCTTCGTAACATTTTCTCATGTTGTTATAAGCAAGAAAAAAGTGTGATTATATTTATCAATTATGTCTGCTATTATGAGATATCATTAAGACTGGTGGTGATGCATTTTTTCCCCCCAACAATAATCCACCCTTTTCAGCCAAAAGCGTGCATCCAAAATTTGATAATGGAAGACGATGTGCCTTTGGAATCTAGCCTATGTTTTAAGTCATGACAACATACAAGAATATCAAGAAATCTGACGTGTTGCTAGACTAATAAACTTGTTATTTCAAAAATCAACCTCTCACCTCTCATCACAACTGTAACTTCTTTAGTAATGAATATATAAATGTACATCATTGTAAGCAGGCCATTTAGCACAGATACAGCACTATGACTATCTGCAGGTATGCAAACTTGCATCTTTATTACCTGCCCTGAGTACATGTATCACAGCAGTCAGTGAAACCACTGCATCCAAGATATTGCTGCCAAAATTGGAGACCCAGGCTTGATCATACACATTATGCCAACCGCAAGCTGCTTAGCAAAAACAACCTATGCAACACAGTAGCACATGTAAAGTGCTACACAAGTTTATTAGAAGCAACAGAGAAAAATTCTGTAATTTTTGAAAAGCAGAACTCATTTGAGCTTAGTAATGAGAAACTCCCAAGACCTCTCCCTATGACACTGAGCCAAAACAAAGGTATGCCCAATTTAAATGCTTCTTACCTACCCATCAGCATGATCCGTTCATGTAGCAGGTAGAAGATTGTGCTACAATTCAAGAGAATTACAGTTGAATATGCCCTAAAAACTGTTTTGTTAGTGTCATCCATTCAGTGACTAAATATGGAAGGAAACAGAGAAGTCTAAACTGCCAATGTAAGGAGAATCCTTTATTTTCAGAGGCTAGAAGTACTCTGCAGGACCATCATGATGGCAGTGCTTAGTGCTGGCAGGAGTGCCATTAACTAAAAGCAGTCATTTAATTATGTTATTGGCTTGCTTACCAGTCTAACTAAACTTACCCAGCTGGCCACACTCGGGTAGCATTTGCTTATCCTTCAACTGCAACAAAGTTCTTATCCTCTGTATCATACAAATGCACCCATATTGCTTCCAGGGTGACATATAGTGACCTATACTATCAAACTTCTATATTATTAAGCCAGTTTCAGGCAGAGTCAGCTCTGATAGGAGGACAACTGCGGAGTGTAATGCAAGGAGAGAGCGGAGCCCTGTAGTTTCAGCAAGAGGCCACTATGGCATTTTAGCTATACCTCAAAGGTCCTCCTAGCTCCAAAGCAGACCCTAAGAGCTAACCACTTGATTGCCCATTCTTTTTGGTGGGGGACTGATGTTAGCAGTTAATTCACTGGACCAGGTTCAG
Organism: Phoebastria nigripes; assembly: GCA_035582835.1. NCBI lineage: Eukaryota > Metazoa > Chordata > Aves > Procellariiformes > Diomedeidae > Phoebastria > Phoebastria nigripes. Next base: position 1,108,406 of record JAYKAV010000611.1, on the reverse strand, counting down.
CAACAGATGGAAAGCAGTCATCAGTGTTCATGCCACAATGCATAGACACTAAAAACAGTCTTTTTCTGCAATCTGGAGGGCTGAAAAAGTACACTAAGTGTCTGAACTGCACGTGCCAAGCTCTGGCACAGCTGGCAACAAGCCACAGTCAATCATCCTCATCAATGCAGAGATAGTTCCCAAAAAAGCCTTCCCCCCCCCCATTGAAAAGTTTATCAGCTGCACCTGGCACTACAGATCCAGTTAAGTGCTATAGTGAGGCATATAGATTGTCTCAGAACTTGTTTGCCACAGAAAACAATGTAAAAATGAGTGGTCCTGCACAAATCAGCCCAACAGTAATTAAATCCGTCACAGAGGTATCTTGCTTTCTAATAACACTATCATGCAGGTATTTCCATTACTGAAGATACTCCAGCTCCCCACTGTCCCACATAATGAAAAGTCGCAAATGGCACAGGTAAAGGCCAGTTAAAAATAAAGTTACAATTCCAACAGAAATGTTGAGAAAGGATACTAAGATCAACAATTAAAGTTCTACTATTTAAAGGTCTACTGCAGGTTTTTGGGGTTGGGTTTTTTGGTTATAGTGGTGGGGTTGTTAATGGGCTGGAGAAAAAAAAAAAAATCTCTACAGTGAGCTAACCTAAAATCCAGATACTGTGGAAATAAACACTATCTTTACCTATTCGCTATGAATATTTTTCCCTTTTTAAAATACTAGTTCACCGTTACTATAACTTCTTTTGGAACTACACATTTATTTCTAAAAGCATTTCTATCAATTTTAAAATCAAAAGTTATAGCACGAAGCTTACAAAGCAAGACTATGATGAACATCATTGTTAAGCATGAAAACCTGACAAGAAAAGGGCTGTGAACTGATTGCTATAAATACACACTTAAAATCTGTACATAGAAAGATTTGGATCTGGACAATTTGCATTAGTAGTTTCCACAGTATCAATATTTACGAAGTCTCCTAATTAAATGAAATTTTCAAGTAGACTGCAATAATATGCAAAAGTACAACTATAAAATAAAAAAAAAAAAATTCAGTCACAATTTATGCTTCAGCTTATTATTTGTAAATGACTTCACAGTGTCTTCCTTTAGAATTATTTTTAAAGCTCTTCACCTTCACTGAAAGAAAAAGCCTATTTCTATTTTGTAGCTATAAATGTATCTCAATAAATGCAAGGAAATGGTGAATAATGTATTTTAAAATATGGGCCAAGTGGATTAGTCAGTCTATAAATTCACATTACTCAAAAGGTCAAGTGACAATGTTTACTAAGTTTTGTATGTACTTTCAAATTTAAAATATGCAAAAATAGTATTAACTTTTCTTAAAATTATCATCTTTATTTTAAATGAACATCAGGAAGCTTCCAAAAGATATATATTGACAGTTAATACAGTTTAGTAAGATTTTTTTATTTTATTTTTTAAAAGAAATATTCTAACTTTCAGTCTTGTTTAAAAGCAGATATTCTGGTTAAGTAAGATTTCAAACTGTTTCAGTCTGCATATATGGAGCAAGCACTAATTATTAAGAACGTACTTTTCTAGACTTCACAGTAACAGTTTTTAGCAGCGACAATATTTTAAGTCACAAAAGTGAACTGAGAATATTTGCAAATACAGACTTGCAATAAATTAGTAGAATACCAACCACATTATTCATTAATCTTTTGTCAGGTACGACAACAAGAACTTACCAATTTTAAGCTCTACATCATTTCACTGCACGCAATTACAGCCCCAACTTCTCTAAATAGGTAATCCCTCAAAAAGAATGTCAAATATTTTCTGAACAGAAAATTCCTATTTTGTATCAGATAATTTCTTTCGCTGCCTTTTTGCTTCTCTTAACTTGCGCATCATATTTTTCTCCCACAGGTAGTCAAAACAGTAAAATAAAGATACACACTGGGGAAAAAAACCAGCTGCTTGGAAGCAAAATATGAGATTTTTTTAATTTCCTAATACTGTTTACTCCTTTTTACCAGTAGTTGTCACTAATTAATAGTGCTTGAGTAACATGTACAGTCCCAAAGAAAAAGAAATTTTACATTACAGAAGCCTTTTTCCTTCAGATCCCTACCTCCCATGTTTATTGCTCCACGAGGACCCATATCACCCATTCTCATTTCCTGTTCTCTCTGAAAGTAAACATAGTTTTCATGGTCAACCTATCATTCTTAGAACTTAAAACATTCCCATTTCCTCCATGAAAATAAAAATTTTCAAGTTTCAAAAGTTTCCATTGATTACAAAAACGTACAAGGAATAAAGTTAACTATAGTCCCGTTTTTATAAAATCAAATGGAATAAGTTCAATATAGCAATGCTGTACATTTTTGCATAATGCTAAAGGTTAAATATCATAAGTCTAATTTATCAGATGCAGCAGTCTAAAGTTCCCAAATAGTTACGTGATCAACTGCAAATGAATCCATCTTCACTCAGTGTTTTTCATTAATAAGAAGCAGTATATGTACATTTTAACTGTAAACAAAGAGGTTTTATTACAGTATTGCCTAAAGGCCATGGTTCAATAATACAGTCAATCTGGATTCATGACTCAAAAATGCTTGTGTTGATTGGAAACCAAGCTCTGATGTGTTATATTATGGTATATAAACTCAATCTGCCAGTTCATCTTTGTTCAAATAGTTTTGACTTAACTTGGTGGTGGTACATTTTTTGATAAATTATATCATGCTATTGCTACGTCAGTTCAGATACTGACCATCCTTTTGAAACCAGCATAAAAATGTAGTATCAACATAAACTATATAACACGCATTTATACTAAATAGACAAATAACAGGTCAAATTGATCCAGATTCAATTGATGCTCAGTCATCCAACAGCAAAAGAGTTCTGACATTACTGATCATGAACCACGGCCTGCTGTGAAACAATACTCAAGAGATAGTACCCAGAGTGGCAAAAATCACTTCAGGGAAAACACAGTACACCTACCACAGATAATTCCAAGGGATTTTAGTATTACTGTTTACATCAAAAGGATGAAATAGAAACAAATTCACAGTTCAAAATGAAAACTAATGAAACTTATACCAAAAATTCTTCTCATGAATTTTCTGCAAGAATGTTAACGTATATTCCACTTGAGTGAACACACGTGTGCTGAGAATAAGCATATGCAAAAAAATTTACCTGATTCTGAAAATCATTCCACTATGATTTAAGAGTATAAGTTCAGAGGCACTTTGAAAACAATTCCATATACTAGGCAACTGAATCAGTCTTGCTAAAAGCAACCTTTAAACTGAAATATTAATCAAATCAAAATACATTCATAGTATTTTTACGGTTTCACAAAACTCCTTTTCGTTCAACCATGTTTGGGATGCGAAACATGAGTCTTCTATCTTCACACAATTAAAGCAGCAGACACCAATATTTGACAGAACAGAGTCAATAGTTTTGTAAAAGTATCCTGGTATGGGAAATTATCATAAGATACATGACAAAAGGCTGTCAGGTCAATAACTTCGTTTCTAGTAACTCTTATTAACCTAGCAAATGAACTTAACATAAGAAGATTATACACTATTTTTGAAAGAATATGGCTTAGTGTGGAGAGGAAAAGGAAGGCCTCGTAACTAAAAGACACAGGTAGTTTTAAAGCCATTGATGAACACGAAGAAGGACCTCTTCTTCTGACCCTAGAACCCACGTTAAACCTTTATAACAGAACATGCAACTACTTTGTCAGACCTTTCACAGTAATATCAACTGACAGTTTAAGTAAAATCAGCAGCCCTATTAGGATCAATCATACCCACAAATTGACACCAATGAGCTAGTCACAAAATCAGCATACAACCTTGTTGATATTAGTCTGCTTTTACACCTCAGCCCTGACATGAAGAAGCAGAAGAAAAAGTGGTATATCATCCCTAATGTCAATTCCTAGCCCAACATGGTTGAAAAACTCCATGGCTATCAGTTTACATCAATCAGACTGTGCATGCATGCATGGTTGCATATGTGCATGTGTGAAAACAGGACATGCCACAAATAGCTGTGAGAGAACTCTTTAGCTACAAGGGAAAGTACCAGATTTTGAATTACTGCACATACTTACTTGATGCATGTCAGGTTCAACTGCAAGCTGTTTTGTTGTGGTTTTTTGTTTGTTTGTTTGTTTTTTTAATGTGAAATGTGCCATATAAGGCATGGCTGAGTATAATACCAGGAGTATAATACCAGATTATAATACCATAATATAAGGATGTTAAGTACAGAGCTATAAAGCTGTACTAGTTACTAGAACTTGTTTTCTTTGCAAAGGATAGAAGCATTGGCAAGCTATAACATACACTTTTTTTAAAAAGCACACTACACTTCCTCCTAGCAATAAACCACTGTTCTTTCTCAGCTTGAAATGCTACCAGTCTTCAGTTAACAGTAAGTACAACAAAAGAGAGGGGTAGAACCTGTAATTTTTACTTTTTTTAGTCTAGTCTAACCTTTGTAACAAAAAACATGAAGTAATTATTTGCCATTTTGTAGCTTTAACTTTGGTGTTGAATTATTATCATATAAAAAACATTTCAGCTATAGACTCAAGATCCATAAATGTGCCTTATGATCTCTGCTGCCTTTAATCAATCAACATGCCTACAAGAATTATTATTATTCCTACTGTTGCATGTTCACAACTTATCATGTTCTTCTGAATTCTCAGCACAAGGAGATTCTTCTATACGGTTAACATGGAATTAGCAAATTTAAGATAAATCCCCTGTCAGAGAAAATACTCCATTTCAAACGTTAACTGACAGCGTATATCATTAATGTAATTAAATGTTTCACGTATTAACTGTAAAAACATGTACTTAGATAATTTGCCAAAACCTGTACTTGCAGGAGTCCAGATGATAACAAAAATTCAGTCCTATCCCACACAAATCATGTCCTAGACAGCTATTTACTATGTGAGCATAAACAAGTTATTGCAGGTAAGTTAGGTCAACTATTCCATGGGTTTTGCCCAAAATATGACAGAGAAAAGAATACCAACAGGCAGTTATGACAGAGTAGCCGAACCAATGCTGGGTGATATTCCAGCCCAAGAGCTTCGTTCTTGGATACTCAAGCCCTTTGCAGAACATAACAATGATAGCGTTATCTTCTCAGAGCTTCTTTTCCTCACTATGCAACTGCCCGTTCTTCTGTTGAGTAGCAGCCTGCTTCAGCCCGTTCCCTGAAGCCACCCATAACTACCCATAACAGGGAGTTACAATTGAGCAGCAAGACAGGAGGGCTAAACTTTTACTAGAGAAATATGTAGGGAAGCAATTAAGAACCTCTGAAGTCACCCGGTACCTGGGAAAACAACTTAAACTGGAAGAGAACAATAAAAATGGATGATATGCAATTATAGGGGAAAGGAAACCGTAAGACAAAGAATGTGTGGTAAAGTGTAATTTAAGCTTTGGGAATATTNNNNAAAACAAAAAAAAAAAACAAAAGGAAGCAAACAACGAATAATATCCTATTGTAAAAGGATAATTCTTTACGCAACTCAAAAGAAAGCTTTCCAAATTACTTCTGTTGCAGGATTCTTGTAAAATACTTCAGAACTCACTAATGCAAACAAACCTCAAGAAGGTCTAATTCATCTGAGTAATTTGCTTTTGGAAAAACTGCTATGATGGCAACCATAGCATTATACTTGCTAATTACTTTACATACAAGGATTAAAAATGAGATTTCCTCATAATTCCAACTCCTTTTAACGTCAACTGTAAAAAGTAGATCTACACAAAAATATTGAATACACCCAGTTTTCAAATTACATATATATTGTACATTTACTATAGTATGGATTCTCCCCTTTTTACAAGTATTAGAAACAAGATTTCTTGAACATTTGAGGTATATCATGTGCAACGTTCTTACACCTCAATCACCATTGATACCAGTAGTCTAAATATACAGAGAACTGCCAAGATGATTCTTCTGGGTTTTTTAAATATATTAGTATATTTTTAAATTCACTCTATAAAACCATGAAACTAACTGTTTTGAAAAGACACCTAAGAATTCATACAGGAGAATGTATCAGATGCAATTCCCTTCTCACATTGAAAATAAAAACACAAGTAGTTATAAACCTGGTTTTTTTTTAACTAACAAACCAATACTACTTTTTTCCCCAGAAATAGTCCTTGCAATTGCAGTAGCCCAAAGAAAATTAAAAATCTTGTCTCCAAATGATGCAGTATTCATGGTAACAAAACTGTCAAAAAAAATGGAATAAACATAGCATGGAGTATTTTAGAAAAGCAAAAAGCAAGATATCAACAGAAATAGTAAGATGACACATGATAGTTTTCTTCAAGTGTTTGTGGCCAGGAAATGCACTCCCAATTAACATCGGACTATTCACTCACCTTTCAGCTAAGGAATGGTGACCAAAATAACGCTAAGACACAGCATCAAAAAAATGTCTTATCAAAAAAAAGAACACTTACCCCATAAACTTAAACTTCCACATTAAAATCAGTAACTTAATTAGCACTTTATCTAGGTTGTGTGCGTAGACCAAAATGTAATTCACAGTGCTGTTGATTCTCACACCTGTTTTCATTAACATGGAAACAGAATTCTATTCTCTAGCAAACTTTATACTTGTCGAAATAGGCAAGACATTTCTGTACATCTTACTAGAATTCATTACTCGCTTTTAGAGTGATTTATTTCACTAAGTTCTTTCTAGAAAAGAAAAATTATTTCCAAAGGCCTCTCCAGGAGTCGTAAGTCCCTTAAACCTTACATAAAATTGTAATTTACTGAAAGATGCCTATATTTTAAAGACATAAATCATACAAGTGGTTAAAATTGCTAGTTTGGCAGTCAAAACTAGAATTTGGGGGATACTTCTGATGGTGCATTATTTGTCTCTTCCTCAGAATATTCTACTATTTCAATCCAATGACTAGCTCACTGGAAGTTAAGCTGCCAGCAAGGAGTTAAAATATTAAAAGCCTTCTCTTCCACCCGCTCCTCTTGTCACCTTTCCCTCTTTGGTTTATCCATCAATTAAGACCTATATGTAAGATATGAAAGTTACAATATTCCAAAATAGTTAATTTTATTCCATCACATGCAGTAATAGTAAATAATTTCACTGAAAAATACTGATCTTCTTTCAAAATCCAAGATTTCTGTGTGTTCCTAAGCACTGCAACCTAAATCCAGAGCTAATCCCTCCTCTGAGCTGGGCATCATCCTAGTTGATTCCAGAGATCTCTTCCAGCCTAAACTACCCAAGAATTCTACGAACTGAATGATAGCTCCCACCCAGGAGTTTGAAAAAAAGTAAGCTCTCTTACCTCACACAAAATTACACAAGCAAATACATCAAACTAGATATCAACTGAAGTAAATGTAGCTATAAAACATGTAGCATACAGAAAACTACACAGCCCTATTTTTAAATACAAAGTCTAATTAAAACAATTTTCATTAGGTTTAATAGCTGTCAACAGGACTTGGTCTTTGAGAAAAACATTCTAACAGGGCTAGAGCAGATAGTTAAGCCAATTTCCTCCTTGGTGACTCAAGTCATGAATAGAGTTGACTCACCAAGTTATACCATTAAAAAAATCTATACATTAAAAAATCTATCACATCAGTAAAAACAGGAATACACATTCCATTAAATATATGCAGATACATATATTCCAGTAAATGCTACAAGTTGGAAAAACATTCCTAATGGTAGTAAGAATGATAATTATAGCTGTTGACAAAAAAAATTATTATTTCCCTTATGGAAAAAAGATTTATTATTAGTCCAGTGCATTTCTTAAATACTTCCATCATTTCAGTAATATTGTAAAGGATGTACCGATGTTATTAAAATAGGGGAATTTCTTTTAAAACTAATTAACAGCAAAAGTATAGGAATGTATTTGGGAAAAACCTCCATGCACTAAATCTTTGTTCTCTGCTTTTTGTTTTGGGAACAAACAAGAAAGGTCTTCAACTTCTGTGGGGCCTTCCTTCATTTCCCTTCTACATCTTGTGGAGAGCACTCAGTTGCTGAGGGTAGTCCTCAGCATCTAAACCCCACAGAGGAAAAACAAGCGCAGTTAAAACAAGCTAAAAATATTTATTACTCTAAGCTGAAGCTATTGTTAAAAAAACAAAAAAATATTTCACCTCAAACAATGTTTTAAAATCACAGATGTTTTGTAAAAAAAAAAATACTAAATTTATATTAATGTGCAAGACAGCTACCACAGATATTAAAAACATCAGTCTTAATACACCTTGTAACATATACTAGTATATTTAATACAGAATTAATAAAGAATTGGGTAGGATAGTACTCCATTATACAACTTCATTAACTAAATATTGAAAAGCCTCAGTGAAACACCTAATGCACATTAACACTGGAAAAGATAGAAATGGATTGCAGTTTTGTGCGTGAGAGAAGAAAGCACACACACTCTCAACACTTCTATCTTACAGATTTAGAAGAAACTGTTTTCAAAAAGTCACATATTCTCTCAAATTCACCTTTATTTTAGTACCAGCCATTTCTGATCTTTACTAGATGGAAGACAGTTTTAAGATCTTCCTTTGTTTAGGTAAAACTAGCTTCTACTTTCCAAAACATGCAAGTTGTTGGGGTTTTTTTGGGAGAGTACGGTGTTAAGTAACTGTGATCCTCCCAGTATGCTTTGTTTTTTAAGTCATCCTCCTACAGCTGGATGCAAAACTCAATCTGAAGAAAAGTTGACTGCCTTTCAACACATCAATCCTCATATGATGTTTAAGTCAGGTCTACACTGACAGTTTTGGAAAAGCAAGCAGTTTAATTGCACTAATATTACTCACATTACAAAGACATTTAGGGAACACCTCACTAACCAGCAACATTTAATAATCCCCTGAAAGAAAACACTATTTAATACAGAAGAGACAGCCATTAGGCTAATCCAAAAGAGGTAAGCCCACAGACCACCCAGAGGCCCCTCAAATTTGTGAGCATCTAGGAGACTGAAAGATCACAGAAATTGCAACACATTTTTACTAAACACTGTAATGTAAATCTCATTGTACGCGTTAGCACTCAAAACGACTGTTATCTATAGCAGCTGCAAAGTTTTAGTAATGCAGTCTGATTACAAGTATTGAAAACATTCAAGAATGAACAATCATTACATTATTATTATTCTCAAAAGATATTGCTGCAAGTAATCTTTTTTCTTAAGACTAGTTTCAACATGACTTGTAAGATTTTAAGTTTTCCTCAAAATCTAAGTCAAAGGACAGCTGAGTGCATTAATATACTTGCTATTCTTGCATCTTGGCCAAGAAAAATTGTATCTCATACTTTCCAAATACAACTGCTGTTTGTAAGAGGCAGCAGTCCACATGTTCTTCTTTCCTTTGTAATGCAGAAGAACCATTATCTTATCTACAAGATTCTACTTACATTTCAGGTGTCCTTTTCTTTTTTTTTTTTAAAATCCAAAATGTTCTAGTTAATTTCACCTCTAAGAAAGCAAACCTGTGACATCCTGTAGAACATATGTATATAATTACACAATCAAAAAGTAAAACTGGATCAAAAACTGTGTTTTCTTTTTACAAAAGGTGGACCAAAACACCACCATTGAAAGAGGAAAGTAAGTTTGTTTTTGACAACACAAAAGACTCCCAAACACTCCTGCTATTCATCAACCTCCATATGGCACGCTGGGCTTGTTCCAGCCTGGAAGTATGTTTCAGCTACTACTTCAAAATTAGCAAAGGGAAAACTGAAAAATCTTGTAGAAAAATACTGATACGAGAAGGCAAGTTAAGAGCTGGTTGAAGTTCTTTCAAGAAAAAGTCAACTGAAAATGGCTAATACCTTACGAGTGAAACCTGTCTGCGGTAAAGAGTTGCTCTCAGTAAACTGTTAAAATACTGTCAAAAATTCATTTTTTTCAAAATTTAAGTTTGGGGTAGAAAGTAAACTAGATTAGGAAAACAGTCCAAAATACTTGCAACTGTTATACAATGGAGACGTTTTCTCACTCCTATGTCATGAGAAGCAGAAAACAACCACTGCTCTGAACTATAAGAATAAGGCAAACAAACTAGAAAAGACAAATGAAATTCAAAATTATGTGGAAAAAAATGYGAATAATCATTACTGTTTTCATCTCAGAACAAGTGAACAAAAGAATACTTACTGTCTGAGCCAGAAAAGGTAGCAGTATAAACTTTTTTTTTTTTTTGGAAAGACATTCACGAATAGACACTTTATCATGGAGATAACCGAGAATTCAGTCACTGATTTGGATGCAGAGATATTCACCYATCTTCAATATTAAAAACTGGCCATCACTACTACAGAAGTTGTCTACATGCCCATAAAGACATTCAGAAAAATCTCTATCTAGTGACCTTAGACACTAAACTTGAGAATTGCAATGTTTTACAGAAAATATCCAAAAGTCTCAATAACTTGAATAAAAGCACGAATAAATATATTTTCATAAAAAAGCTTATGTGCTTTTTAAAGGCTTTTTATCACATAAGCTACTGCAGCTTCGTTTTACACAGAACTCATACTTTCAGAATGCTGTATTACAGGCCAAAACTTCAAATGACAATCTAACTTGTTAACAAAAAAGAAAATAGTCTAAAATAAGCCAAGATTTACCACAGAACCTACTCTGTTGATTATAGAACTTTACTCCATATTGAGATTTGTCTTTTCTGCTTCATTATTTTGTCTTGTAGTTACTTGCTACTTCTCTGAATTTTAATACTGCATTTAAAACACTGTATTAATATATCATTATTTCCTGAGGTTTTTTCCCACCTCTCCCACTTCCATTTGTTGTAATACAGTAAAATATTGTATATACAACATCTACAGAATAAAACTGACTAAAAAAGTTCCTCATTTTCTCACAACGTGTAGAAAATGTTACTCACCAGCCAAAAAATTAACGTATACAGAAGGCAAAATCTGGCCCCAAACAAACTGCATATAAACAGTAGCTAGGAATAAAATCCAAATATTTTAATTCCATGCCTCTATTCAATCATCTTTATGTCATCTGTTCATGTAAAGGAAAAACCTACCACGTCCCTTCCCTGACTATGGCTATACAGATGAAGCACTCTCTGAGGGTATAACTGCAAAGACAGATTTTTTTTTCCAAACACCAACGGGTTGACCATTTGAGAGCAAACACCAACAGAGATATTCTGTCAAAATTTCCCCTTGATCTAACAAGTAACACCCACAAGGAAGGTAAAATTCTGCTTCTCAAATATTTTAAGGCAAAATTCAGAAATAATTTTTCACAAGATAAAGATGCTAGTCACTTAGATCTGGGAATCCTAAAAAAAAAAAGATCTCGTATGACGTCGTATAAAAAAAAAAAAAAAAAAAAAAAGATATCTATATATTAACTCTTGATAGCAACTTCCTCATTACAACATTCTGTCAATTAATTTGGTTCCACCGGAGTTAAGAGCCACATTAGATCCATGGAACCAATATATAAAAACACTTCTCCTATTTCTATTAGCTTCATTCTTTGAATGACAGTAATGTCATTAAAAACATAAATTAAATACAGTTCAACAGCTGAACATAATGCAAATATTTTTTTCATTTGTAATCAATTTAAGGCACTTAACTGTTTACTCACCTGCAAAACTAATTTCTGAAAGCAATATCCACCATATCAGCAAGTTCACAATTGATACATGTAATGTAATTACATTACATTCACAACATATTCACATCTTCAGAGGCATATGAGAGAATTTTATGCTGCAGCTTAGAATTATTCTGGTTTTATTTTAGCTAAAGAAATGGCATGAGAGTAGGTAAGTATCAAAACAGAAGGATACCTTACTTTCACAGAACAGGTGGCAAAAGATTTAATTTAAGATGCACTCCACAATTCATCCTCGTGGGTGTGGAGCTGAAGGGCTGTTTAACTGGTAGTGAAGTCTGGGCTAACTGTACCATCATGCAGAAATACTCTAAAATACTTAACTGAAAATTGGGTGTTATAAAACAATGCTGCATTTTAGATTTCCCAAATGTTAAGTTTTCCTTGCACCGGAAACAAATCTAAACAAATATTAAAACAGAGTGAACACTGGACTGATTCAAAAAAACAATTTTCCCCAACTGCAAGATCAAGGATGAGATGAAGTGCAAGTCATCAATGTTTACTTAGAAGAAAAATTAACCAGCCAAGAATATCCTTTATCATGAAGCGTTTATGTAAAAATCTAACTACTTCTTAATTAGAATGTCAAATATAACACTGCAAAATCAACTTAAAACACTTTAAAATCAGCCCTAGTTATAGCCACAGTACACCAAATACAACTCTTTACCAGACTTTTGTATTAAGAATTTTTCCTCACCAAGTAGATATTATATATGCTGACTAAATTGTAACAGAAAAAAAAAAAAAGTCCTATTGTAGTTGCTGTCCCATAACTGATCTGAGTTACCAAGTGATTAGAATATGCAAGTATTTGCCAAAAGGAAGCTGAAAGCCAAAGTTTTTCATCACTACAAAGAGGTCCTGTAGGAGAAACTTCTAACAAACATATGCAGTCTTTTATACATATTATGAATGCTGCTTACAATCAGAATAGTTCAATGTTTAAGATTTCCCCAACGAAGTTCTGGCCTGTCCACACATACAGCACTTAAACATACAAAACATGAATAAAGAAGCATCAGTGAAACTTCCTGGCATGAAACTAGGCTCCATAGTTTTCCAGCTCTCCATAGTTTTCCAGCTAGTACTTTTATACAACCTGGAGGCCATTTACTGTGAAACAGGAGTAAGATGAGGTAGGCTTGAATGAAGACGCTTGTCATTTAAATAAACAGCGTTCTGACTGAGGAAAACAATACACATTGTACCAGGCAATTCTAGTATTTTAATCAAAAGTTTAAGAAACTGGTCATCTGAACAAATCCAAATGGATTAAGAAAAATTGCTTTCTAGTTAAATCCCCTGACCCAAGTCCACACACAGTAACTCTAAAGCTACAGTGTCTGTTTTCATCAAAAGATATCTAACAAAAACTACTATTTTATTTACATACTATAGACCCAAAGGTCAGAATCATGTTAGGGACACAATGGACATCATAATGAATAGGGACAAACAAGAATAGTTGGTTTTTACCTAAAGAACACACAAGTTCCCCTATAGATAAACAAATGTTTAATAATTCAGAAAGGGCAGGGGGGAACAAAAACAAAGACTCCGTAAGTAAATCAAATTTAAAAAGGATTATAAAAACCAACACTATATATACAAGAGAAACAAAGCCTGAAGAACCTGATTTTGACATTATATTGTCTTTTTCAGCTCTTTTGTATTAATACATTTAGAAGAGACACTTACCAGCTAACCTGCCACAAGTATACCAACAAAACTGCATTCAGCAACACTAGTAAAAGCAGCGTGCTTCACGTCACGTACAAAACAAAACTAATACAAACACTCTTTCATCCTACACAATGCTCAGCCTAAATTAGTGAGCCATTAGCCACTGCAGGAAATCATAATGGGGACAGACTTTTTAGCAGGGCCTGTTGCAACAGGACAAGGGGGAATGGCTTTAAACTAAAAGAGGGTAGATTTAGACTAGATATAAGGAAGAAATTTTTTACGCTGAGGGTGGTGAAACACTGGAACAGGTTGCCCAGAGAGGTGATAGATGCCCCATCCCTGGGAACATTCAAGGTCAGGTTGGACGGGGCTCTGAGTAACCTGATCTAGCTCAAGATGTCCCTGCCCACAGCAGGGGGCGGTTGGGCGACATGACCTTTAAAGGTCCCTTCCAACCCGAACTATTCTATGATTCTATGATCCTATGATAATGTTCGGGAAAAACATCTTTAAATGGTAAACCTTAAATATATTTGACTCTTTAAATGTTAGTTTCTATTAACCAAGATATTAAACTCCCCATCTGAACAGTTACAAAACAGCTCTACAGAAACTCATCTCATCTTTTTTTCCAAAAAACACTACTTACTAAAAATGCTAATTCATCTACAACAATAACACCTAATCTCTGGAAAATTAAAGTGGAACCTAAAGAAAGACTTGATGGAAGACAGACATATCAGACTTAAATTCCATATTCCTCATGGAAGATTTAATAACCCAAACAAGCATTAGCTCTGGTAACGAGATAAACCTACTTGATGCCTACACTACGGAAAGGAGACTTGTGAAATATTCATGAGAAAATCCCTACATATTTTAATTAAAAAATAGCATTTAGCCTGGTATCAAAAGACAGGCAACCTCACTAAGTTAATTTCTATGTCTCAGTTTACTGCATTACCACTATTAAAACTTTCCACTCCATGAGAGCTACTGAAGCAAAACGTTAAAGGCTAAGCAAAAAGTCAGAGGCTTACTGCTCACGCTAAGAAAAAAAACTACGCAGAAGGCACTGCCTCTTGAGATAGAAACCAGATCTATAAATAAGCTTTCCTCACACTAAGCAACAGATCCGTTAACAGGTTTCCTCACATCAAAAGTACTGTATCTACAGACTCACTTACTGTTCCTTGGGTGTTTTACTCTTTCTTTAAACACAGACCCTTCGAATGAAGACAAACTTTTCTAAGCAGAGGAACTTATTTTGGCTGCAAGCCTCAATGCCACCAAGTAAGATCTCAGGATTTAGACAGGCGGATGAGTCCAAAATAGGTACCAAGTAGACAACTGAAACAGAAAGTTAATTTCTTCTTAGTCTGGGTAAATACGTGTACAAACTCCAAGTCAAACTTAACTCCAGTAGCTGAGGAAGAAAAAATGAAAATTATTAAGGCAAACATTAATTTAGGTTCTTCAAAATATGTAGCACATTTGTCAAACAATTACATTAACAGAGGAGTTTTCTAGATTTTTTTATAAAAGCCTCATTCTTACTTGTCAGAAGATGGAAAATTGAAGAACTCAGTATTTGAGGCACTTAGGTAAGTATATTTTTTTTTTTTAACTTGTGAGCAGTAACAATCTTCAGAAATTATATTAAAAATATGCAATATAGACTTTATTAATAGATTTTTTTCATTTTTATCTGTAAAATCCAGTAAATAGGAGAAGCTAAGTACAGAAATAGAGTATTCTATAAATAAGCACACCAGATGCATTTGAAGTCTTTCCACTAATAATTGAACAAAAATGGCATCTGCTAAATCTGAGGCCTCATGAAACACTAAGACTGGCAAAGACTGATGTCATTTTGCCATTGCATATGAAGCATCTTTAGAAAAGTGTTCTTTTAGTTTCTTGATCCATTAGTCTTACTGAAACAAAATTAAGTTATAAACAACAACAGACAATCTAAAAAACACGGACAAAAATTCATCATCAATTACGGTAAAAAAGAATAATCCTGGGAATGCTTACAAGTAGTACTGCAACACCTAAATTCATACTGGAGATTTATGCACTTTTGACAGCATGGTAAGGGACAAAAATTACTTATGAATGGTCACTTGTTCTGTTTGCAAGTTCACATGAAATAAATATTATTATGTTCTAAAGCATTTTGTGCAAACATTAGAAGATGATGGCAACAGACTAAAAGATTTTAGTCTCCTAAATATCTATACCATAACTTAACACAAGGAAAACTTATCACGTTACCCTAAATATTCATAGTTCACACACACTGAAATATGAAGTTACAAATTAAATGTAACATTGTAATGATTATTTGCTTCATTACTGAAAAATTACCTTAGTAGCATGCTTGATATACATAAAAATATAATCTAGAAAGTCAATTATGAACCATCCTAAAATGGTCATGAAATAAATACTTAYACCCAAAAAGTATCTTATTCCACAAATAGCTTCAGTTTATGTATACAAACACATAATATGCTACAAAAAGATGGCTGAAGTTCTGCATTGATTTTTATGCAATGTCTTTTCATACTAAAAGCAGATATGAAAGTTAAAATAGTTTTGATATCTGACAGCGTAATTAAGGGCTGAAAATAATTTATTTAGTTTCTGAAAATAATACAATGTATTTTGTAAGGCTTGTTAAGGAATTATTACTCTTGCCTAAAGCACCAAATTTAGTATCTAAAACACTGTTTGAGAAACAGAAGAAATGCAAGATTTAAGCATCTGTCTACTGATACATATCACTGCAATCCTGCAAAAATAAAAAAAATTTAGTGCTACGGCCAAAACTAAGACCACCCACAAAAACACAAACTGCATATTTATAAACTGCTTGCTCAAAGGCCTAGCCTATGTTGCTTTATGCATAGGAAGAAACTTGATCACTGAAGTAAAACCACTGCCAAGAAAGCAGGAATGTTTTGTCAGGTTGTTTTTTGGGGTTTTTTTTTGGTGGGTTTTTTTTGTTGTTGTTGTTGTTGGTTTGTTTGTTTGTTTTTCCAGTTCTACATTTAATGATCTGCCTTTCTCCAAGCTATTTTTACCATAATAGGCTTTTAAGGTGTCAAACATTAACTACTTACTTCTTCCATGAGTACGTATGCTGGATTGCAATAAGGAGGTAATTCATCCCTCCCAACCAAACTCTACAAAAGAGCTTTTATAAAGCAGCTTAGCTTTATAGCAGTTTGTTAAGAAACAGAGTCTATATTCACACAACCTCACAAAACCTCACCACCATCAGCTTCATTAAGTACACTAGGCTGTCAAGATAAAATAACCAACATCTATTAGTAGTAGAAAACAGATCAAATTTGAAAAGATCCTTGGAATTTTTTATTAATTTATTTATTACTGGAAATCTGCCTTAGCTTAGCTTAGTTTTGAATAAGGTGGGAAACAATTCTGCATTCAGTGAAAATTCAAACTTCCTACATAACTGGGGCTTTTGAGCATAATGGAATCAGAAGACAGGAAAAAAAATGCAGTTCTGTTCACTTAAGAGCCAAGAAGTGCAAAAAAAAATTCCTGAATTACAGAATTCCAAGGAAATCTAACTGATGGTCCTCTTTCAAAAATGTCTACTACTTAACTTGCAAGTGAATGTAGAAGTGAGGGATAAGATATACCTCAGTAGGCTCAAAATAATAAAGAAATGGGAAGCTACATTTATAAACCTCTCCAAAGAAGGACAAAACTCTTAGAACAAAGACTAAATGTTATTTTTTCAATCAAGTTTCTGGCATTCCTGAAGCTATGAACTTTGTTGGTTTTTTGGGGTGTGCTTTTTTACTCCCTTGCTCTCATCTGTCTTACAGCTTTTGATCCAAGTCCACTACAACCTCTGCTGTTGAGGCAATCTCCACTGCTTTAGCGGCTGCCACTTTTTGCTGATGCTTACACAACATACTTGAACAGCAGAGCTTCTGTGTGAGAAAAATTAAAGGAAAGCAAAACAACATCTAGAAATAATTCTTGAAAAGACTAGGAGATAAAAAAAGTTAAACATTTAATACACAGTCTTAGATGAAAGAACAGTAAGCATTCAGAAGTTGAAACTGATGAACTCCCAAGAAACAGTTCCTTACATATGCAAGTTACACTTGAAAAAGGGGGAGTTTCCTTGGAGGGAAGAGGACAAGGACACCCAAAAATCTCAACTCCCTCTTTAAACCATCAGTAAGAAGAGCTGTAAGCTGTAGGCCAGTATCACAGTTATTGTTTTATTAAATACCCACCTGACGCTATTTTGCAGTGTTACTACAAAACTAAATCTGTGCACCATAAAAATAAGACTACAACTCCTACATATTTTGGTCTCTTTTGTAGACACACGAAAACTATTTTAATACACTAAAGCCAAATCACTCTCTTTTGACTCTTCTAAGTTGGTGACATGAATAAAAGTAGTTCCTGGAACTGGAATTATTTGGTAAAAAGGCTCTGATGGAGATTTAACAATGTAAATCTATGTAAGCCATTCACAGTAGGATAGTAACCATTGCACAGTTTGAATAATTAATGTATTACTAGCACTTAGTAGTACTATTTTTTTAAAAAAATATTTGTGCTGCTGAAAAATAAAGTATTGCTTCCAATCACCATCAGCAAACTCCTCTTTTAGCAAGAAATATGTATGCAAAATAAAAATTAGCAAAATATTACAGGAAAACAAGTTTCCTGATGAAGCTATCATGAAATTAGCATGCATATATATTGACCTGTAACAGCAGATTTCAACTAACCAACTTTTAGAAAGCAAGGGAAAAACCCTAACCAATACAAAAGTGTCTATCAATAACTTATCTACTAGAGGTCACACAACTAGACTAATAAATTGTTTAGGTATCACTAGGCTGCCCATTAGATTAACAATCAATGCAATCAAATTTTTAACATACAACATCACCATGAACAAGAATGCTTCAGGAAGAGAAATCCCCACACAGAAAATATTTCTACCATCTGTAACTAAACCGAGTAACTGGTAACTGCATTAAACTTGATTACAAGACGTTTTTCAAAAGTAGTCATACTGAAAAATCAAAGTTTAACAAGTTAGGGAAAAGATACAGAAAGAAACTTCAAACAGGAAAGCCTAATACTGCAGCCTTATATGAGAGGTTCCAATCCTGGTTGTCATTGCACTTACCATTTATGTCCTTCTTTTATACTGAACAGTAAAAGGGATATGATATAAGTGAAGGAAGCTTACTTTTCAAAGCTTTTAAGAAACAAAAACAAGGATTAGAAACAATTATTATTTTCCTTCTAAATACATGGTTGGCAGAAGGCTTTAATAGGTTATAAGGATTATGCCAAAAGAGTTTATCAAGACCTGATATGGTAAAAACTATCCACCAGTATCATAAAATGCAATTATCACCAAGAGGCAACTTTTAAACACTTAAAACAGAGAATAACTTTTTTCAGTGTATGTACGATAGTAATCTGAGACTAGAAGTAATTACCAGATGGAGTCTGTTCACAGTAAACAAGTATTAGTAAGAATAAATCAAAAAATTTAGTCATATAAGAAATTCTACGAAACTGAAAAAAGATTTGATGTATCATTTTGCAATCTCCAGAAATGGTTTACAATTCTTCTCTGCTGCAAAACGCAAAGGCTTTTTCAAACTCCCATTCACATGATGCAACTTAAGTACAGTTATCTAAAGACACGTTATAATGAACACCTATAAAATGATAGGCCATGCTTAGAGTTACATAGCTGCCCTTACTAGAAACAGTTGCTAAAGTAAATACATCACTTCCAATTCTGTTTCAATTTTTCCTCTTTTAAAGTTCAAAGGCCATTAGAAGTAAAACATTAAGTCAACACATGACCAGAATACTAAAGAATAGTCTGAAGCCTAGAGAAAACAATTTTTTTTAATTATTGTATATGTCACTTCAACTTCACATGATCTTAAAAAACAACACCTGTACTATATATTCCTTTATATAACTTGTAACACTTTTGGTAGGGTTGTCACTGCACAGCTACATCTATATATTCTTGCAGTGTATTAATTACTTCCAGATGAACACCCGATTCCAGTAATGCAATTCAGTGGGAAAGCTACACTTTTCCAAAGCATTCTTCCATCTTCACCCTTCCCCCCCAAAAATTTCATCATATAAAAGTCGCAAAAATTATGCATAGTGATTGAAGTGCTTTCCATTTGAACCATTCCTCTTCCCTTCCTACGCTGCATTTTTGCCACGTCCAGCACACCAACTTGAACAGTTTCTAGTCACACAGACTTCGGAGTTTAAAGATGCAGATAAGCATGAGGATGGCCAAACTGTGGCAAGCAATTCAAGCACAGAGGCTAAGTAACATTATCTCAAGACAGTTGCAAGAAGAAAACCAGCAGAGGTTGCTGTGGCCAACATTATCTAGTTTTCCCAGCACCCCAAGCTGCAGGGTATAGGCCACAATCTCCTAACAGCAATGGAATCTGAGGGAGCTGCTGCCATCTCAAGCCTGTGGGTTGGCTCCCCAGCTTCCCCTTCCTGAAGCACTCTGCAGTGAGTAGCACGGGTCTCACAGATCAACCATAGGAGGATTTTGACAGGTAGCTTATAGGGTCAGGCCACCCCAAAAGATGCTACATGAAGATATTAAGGTGAAATGAAATTTCATATTTGGCACTACAGAAATCACAATCAGTAAGTGCTATTTCTAAATTACATCAGACAATTGTTAAGTGCTATTTCACAAAGTATGTTTAATAATATGTGGGAACACACAAAAGGACGTTATGAGTTTTGAATTCTTGATCTTCATCACCCCAAAGAAAAGACATTCTGAAAGCAGTTTTCTTTTACAGTGTGAGCACATATGGAAATAAATGATTTTTTGTTTTCTGCTGCAAGTTTCTCAAAACACAATCAGCAAAATTAACTGATAGCTGTTAGTAACATCAAAGGAACAATTTTGCTTCCTCCCCACCTTTACTAAAAGCACTAAAGGACAGGGGATGGGAAAAATGATGTCCTGCTAAGAACAGGAAATCTTTTATTTTCTAACCTCTCTTCAGATGTCTCAGAACATACATAATATATTCTTCTCAACCCTACAGAAAATGTTATGGTATAGAATGTAAAATAGGTATTTCTTCCACAAAACAGAAAATCAGAAAGTAGCTGAGAAACCAGCAGCTTATTTTTGATTTATGTATCAAGTTGTACCTGTAAAGGGGAGCAAAATTCTCTCCTGCAGACTACAGTTGTTATAATAACGTAAAAGAGCATTGGGTGGATCACTTATTCATTGCTTCCTCACTAAGAATAGCTGTAACAGTAAAAGGTATCCTTCTCACATGAAACTAAAGCATTCACAATACAGGTTGCGTTCATTTAACTGCTTTGGTTGGCAGAAAAAAAACCTTGACCACAACAGATCATCATGAAAACTTAGAAGCTGACTCCTCTGATACCACCATTTTGCTAGTCCCAAGGATGAGTCTTCAGAGGCAGAACACACCTAAATTACTAATACAAATAATGTAGAAATTATAGCACAGGACCATTTTTTTTTCCACCTTTATAATCTTCCGGTCTCCTTTAGTAAAGATTTTGAGGTTTTCCTCATCTAGTTTTACAGTAGGGTCAAAGGATAGAGTGATTTTAGGCTCCATATGAAGTTAACACTGCCCATTTTGTTTCTGAAGTATATTATTCTTAATAAGTTAAGCATAAACCAAAACAAGCAATTCAAACAAGCTTAACAGCCTGAACTGGTTTAAAATTCAAACTAGGGCACCTTCTTATGGAAACATCATTTATTCCCATGACCTCCCACTTAGAAAAACTCTATTATTTTATTGGAAAAATTCATTTCCCGAATAAAAAAGGCAAATTATTATCTGAACACCTTCACTTAACTGAAATGTTACATCACCAGCTTGTAGGAAAACTAACAGTGATGCCATCGTACAAGAGAATAACTACACTACTAAATTTGTACCACTCCACTCATGAGAATGATGGAATACTGAAGGAAAAACAGTAAACAAGAAGGCAGCAGCTCAATAGCTAGTATATAAAAATATTACAATAAAAAAAATTATTTTACAATTTGGACTTTCATCATGGAATTTTACTTACATTGTCCATGAAATTTGGCTTAAATCCTCCCTCCTGCTGTCGTCGTAATTCCTCTTGTTCCCTCTGACGTAGCATCTCTTCTTCACGACGTCGATGTTCTTCTTCGTGTCTAGAATATTTTTCAAAAACTATGTCAACTTAGACTCTTGACCTGTTCAGGCTTGTACTCAGTCTCGGGAGATAAGATCAAGCATATAAACAAAACTGCCCATTATTTAATTTTTTATATAGTGTAAGGCACTAATCTACTCCACCTGATGGGCTTGAATATTATTGAAGTTTGGTTTTTTTTGTTTTTTTGTTTTTTTTTTAAATGGAATACAGGTAATTACAATACCAGTACATTCTATACCTGTTCTTCTGGCTACATATTGGTAAACAGGTTAAAATACTGCAGTTTTTAACAAGCCACTATGGTTTAAAACATTTCAATACTGCCAAAAGACACATTTTTAACTCTGCGAGGTGTTTGTGTTTTGTTCTTTTTTCTCATCTACATTTCTTGTGGTATTTAACATGAAAAGTATAAACTCAATCAACATGATGATACATCTGCTTTCTTAAATTTTAGCTGAGGCATTAAAGCAAACATTTGTATGAATCAGATCGTAAAGTAAAAGTTGTTTGCAACATACCAGAGTATCAAGTGAAAATACCCCCAAAAATCTCATGTCAGACTATACATTTGCAATGCTACTATTCCATGTGCAGATCACCTGCCCATAAATCTTAGAAGCATGTTCATATCTATTACAGCTCTATCACAGCTATGCTTCAGTCACAAGGTTAAAATAAATCATATGAAACAAAAAAAATTTATGTTAAAACATTTCTACACTATTTAGAAAGCTCACAAATTTACAACAGAACTAGTAGAGCTGAAATAAATGAAAAAATTCAAGAAATACTTGAAACCATTCTTTTATATTAGCATAAGTGGTCACTTTTCTGTTCAAGAACATTAACAGAAACATCACACATTATGCTTTTGAAAAGTAACTTTTTAGCAGCAGAAACATTTTTATTTGATACCAAAAGCAAGGCTCTACAAGCTAGAGTATCTAAATCCATGCAGGCCTACAGCAGCTGCATGCCACACCTTTGCACAGTAGAAGACAAAATACCTCAATTGTATCTGCTTGCGTTTTTGAAGTTCTTGATTTCGAAGTTCTTCCAAACGCCTCAATTCTTCTTGACGTCGCATGAGATCTAACAGGATCAAAAATGTAATAAAGATAAAAGCTGCCAATCAGCAATGTGGCAACACAAAAAATTCCTATTACTGTCAGATTACACTTCTAATATTCAATTTTTAAAGAATTTTCTCAACGCATTTAACTAGTTTCTTCCCATAAAGCTAAGTCTAGTATATGAAAAAACACACTGGATCCATGGCTCACAGAAACACAGAAAGGTACAGGACTGGCAAAGCCTCTGAAGCAGGTTATGGAAACAGAAATCCGAAGTCCTCAAACAAAGAAAAGGAGAAAAAACTCTCAATCACTTAAATCACATCCTGGTTTTACATCTAGAGCAAGGCATCAATTTTCTCACAATGCTGTGTACTACTAAATTCACACTAGCAAGAAAATTAGTACAATATATACGGGCTTATACTCTCCACTACCTATTGCAGACCACTGCATGGCACATATCAGAAAAAAGTAATATGAGATTTATCACGTGACTCTGCTTATAGCAACTTACAAATGACCAATCTTTAACACTACTAGAAAGGAACAGCTGTATCCTCTTAAAAAGCACTTAAAATGCTCTTAAAAAGCAGGGCCCAACTAACAGTAATTACTTTTGCTGTACTAGTTTCTGACCAGTCACATTATTGATTTCTGCCTGGAAATTTATGCTTTCTTCAATGAATATTAATTCTACCTTTTGTCAGAGAGCAGTTGTTTGCCTTTTCTATCTTCATAGGATATTGGCCACATTATTTACAGACACCATGAGGAACATTCCACATACCACCTATTACATGCCTTTTATGCTTTAGTTCAACTATTCAACTTATTTATCTATGCATTTCTTCACTATTCTAATTGAAGCATCTTTTTAGCTATGCAAATCACTTTCCTGAAACTTGCATCAGCATATATTATTACAACTTAACCTTTTACTTTAATATTCAAAAACAACTACAATGACCAGTACATTTCATGAAAATATCATGTATTTTTTTTCTTTTCTAACAAAGATTATTATCAGGTTTTTACTCTCACAGCATCCTTATTGACATTAAAAGTCCTTTCTCAAGCACACTTTGCAGGCTTGATGTTCCAACCTCTTCTGCAAAATTAACACATTTCACACTTCAATAGAATACGATTACATTGAAGATTCACTCAAATCACAAAGTCTGAGGGCTGCTTCTTTCCAACAATGCTTGCCATAGCAGCCTTGGCCACTGTTATCCTGACACTCCAGGAGCACCACAAGCACACTTTTTTTAAAAAAATAACCTTTAGATTATTTCAGAGTACAAGTGCACCTTTTTCTTTTAAAATTAACCTTTAGGTTGTTTCAGGGTATTACTGAGATCAAGAATTGACCCATTCTATGCTCAATGTTGTCCACTGTTGGAAAAGTTCTTTTCTTGTCAGTTCTTTGTTCTTTCAAATTTATGTAGCATTCCCTTTTTCTTGTGTTAATACACTGGCACAGGTTTTCCTGCTTTCTCTCTACCACTAATTGCTACAAATTCATCATTTACTCCCCTTTATTCTTAAGGCGTAGAATACTGCTTTTCCCAGTGTCCTCTTAATTTTTTTCCACAGCATAGTTCTGATTACTGCCTTTCCTGAAATTGTTAGTATTTTAAAGTTCAACATACCAATTTATGATCCAGTACCATTTGACAATGGCAGAATACTGGCACAAAGCCTTACCAGCCTAGAAACTATAGATCTAGAAGTTCAGGCTGTGCACAGAGCCATTCATATTAAAAGATCTGCAATGATGGTAATTCTGGACTGACATATGTTGGACACAGGCCCTTTCTCTGAATAGAGAAAACCTGCGCTAAAACGGCTGTGAAAGCAAAAAGACAGAAAGCATTATTAGCTTCTGCACTTCCTTGTGCTTAAAAAAGGGCAAGGTCTTCATTTTATCCTCAACCTTCTGCAGAGCAGAGGGCAAAAGGCAAAAGTGTACTCTCACCTCAGAAGTTAATCCTACAAGCAGGAATACAAAGTCCAAAAAGATTTTTAAGCTGTTTTAAGCTGCTGATTTTTCAGGTTCTAAAAGTGGAGAACAAATGTCCAGCTTCCATATAACTGATAAAGAATGAAGCTTCTGGTTAAATTCAGTCACGTTTTCCAGTATTTTCATAAACTATTTAACCACCATCATGAGGGAATATTTACAACAGTTTGAAGCATACCACCAATATGTAGATCAGAAAGACCATGCCAATTTACTTACACATGGAAACACGTATTCTGCTTTACAAATTACTTCTGACTCAATCTGTCAAAATATGACACTTAAAAGTGAAAAATTACACATATCAAAAGAATGAAGTCTACCTTCAGTATTAATACCACACCATGAAAAGCTGAGTACTTAAGGCAACATGTTCAAGTCCTACTAGCTCTCAAAGCAATTTCTATAAAACCTTCACCTGCAGGAGTATATGGACTCTCTTACCCTTCCTATCTTCTTTTTAGCTCCTCACAATTAACATACTGTATTTCACATTTCAGAATAACTATTTCAATACACCTTTAAATCTGTGGTTTGTTCATCGGGTATACAAAAATATTAATTCTAGGTTTGGATGCCTCTAAAGTTTCATTGCATCTTTCTTAAAAACCCTGTGATGCAATCTCATTAATATAATTAATATTCTTGGCATGGTCTGAATTTATACCCAGAGACGCTGTTCAGACCAGCAAGATTTAGAATGTCTGCTAATTCATTCAGCTAATGTCTGAAAATAAATACAAGAGAAAAAAACCACCTTATTTTCATACACACTGAAGCTGGAGAGTTGATGATATTAGAACAGAAGGAATGTTTACTAACCCCTAGAGTTTGGCAAATTAAACATGTGCAGGTGCATAAGGAGAAATCTAATAATCTGAACAAAATTCCAAGTTATTTGGTCCCAAAGAGAAGTACTCTGTTAACCAAATGGGGAAGGAAAAAACCTTCTTCCCACACTAACAAAAAGCATGTTTCCTCACTGGAATGTTCGCACCAAAAGCATTCATATTCTAGTGGCTCTTTAACGGAAGGAGTAATTCTTTTCCTTTTCCATATAAAAGTGGAGCTTAATAGATATTCAAAAAAGGAATATTTTTTCCTTCACAGCGCCCTTAAAAGAAACCTTAATATCCACAAACCATACCTAAGCTGTTCGTCCATGTTTTACCATCAAGACCTTTTCTATCTTAATAAACAGGCCGCTGCCTTCTTGTCTCAGTTTAAAACATGATTAAGGCATGACAATTTAGGAAAAACTAATCCCTAATGTTGCCGCCAAGTACAAGCAACAGGTGGATAAATTCTAAAAATATCAAAGAGTATAAGTTCCAGAACTGAATCGTTAGCACTGTCAGATATTAACAATTAGTTAATGGTAAATTTATCCAACCTGTATTTTCAGCACTGAACCATCTTTACCAATACCAAAGTCACACATATACACAAAATTAAAAATAAGTGTCTAATCAAAAAGGAGGGTGTACTGTGTATTATAGGCATTGTTGGGTTAACATCCATCGCCAAGGTTAAGTTGACCTATGGCCTGCGTCAAAACTGCTTCCATAAAGAAAAAAAACCAGGTCATTGTCACAGGAGACTCCCTCCTGAAGGGAACAGAAGGCCCAATATGCAGACCGGACCCACTTCTTAGGGAAGTCTGCTGCCTCCCTGGGGTCCGGGTTAAAGATGTGACGAGAAAGCTTCCTACCCTGGTTCGGCCCTCAGATTACTATCCATGATTGATTTTTCAGGTAGGCAGCGATGAAGGTGCAGCAAGAAGTCTGAGGGCAATCAAGAAAGACTTCAGGGCCTTGGGATGACTGGTTAAGGGATCAGGAGCACAAGTAGTGTTCTCCTCTATCCTTCCAGTTGCAGGGAATGGTGAGGGAAGAAACAGGAAGAGCCAGCAGATCAATACCTGGCTCCGAGGCTGGTGTCACCAGCAGAATTTTGGATTTTTTCGTCATGGGTCGGTTTACACAACACCAGGCCTGCTGGCGACAGTCGGGGTACACCGTCTCAAAGGCGGAAAAGGATCTTTGCACAGGAGTTAGCAGGGCTCACTGAAAGAGCTTTAAACTAGATTTGAACAGGGAAAGGRATAAAACCAGGCTCGCTAGAGATAAGCCTGGGGGCGGCACGCCAGTGTTTGAGGGACGGTGTGCTAGCAAGGTCCTTTGGTCTGCCGTCTCAATGTTTGAGGGACGGTGTGCTAGCGAGGTCCTTCGGTCTACCGTCTCAGTGGAGGTAGGGGATGGAGATCCATGCGGCAGCAAAGACGCAAGGGTTATTGATGTGTTAGAAACCACGGAAGTGCCTGAGAATGGTCACGTAGGAATTAGGGCTTCTCCCCCCAAAAAGGTGGCGGGATCAATAGCCCAACTGAAGTGCACCTACGCCAATGCACGCAGCATGGGCAACAAACAGGAGGAGCTGGAAGCCACTGTGCAGCAGGAAAACTATGATATACTTGCCATCATGGAGACATGGTGGGATGACTCGCAGAACTGGAATGCTGCGATGGATGGCTATAAACTCTTCAGAAGGGATAGGCAAGGAAAGAGAGGCGGTGGGGTAGCCCTGTATGTTAGGGAGTGGTTTGACTGTCTAGAGCTTAATGATGGTGACGATAGGGTTGAGTGTTTGTGGGTAAGAATCAGGGGGAAGGCCAACAAGGCAGATATCATGGTGGGAGTCTGTTATAGACCACCCAACCAGGATGAAGAGGCAGATGAAATATTCTATAAGCACCTGGGAGAAGTCTCACGATCGCTAGCCCTTGCTCTCGTGGGGGACTTCAACTGCTGGAAATACAATATAGCGGAGAGGAAACAGTCTAGGAGGTTCCTGCAGTGTGTGGAAGATAACCTCCTGACACAGCTGGTAACTGAGCCAACTAGGGAAGGCGCCCCACTGGACCTGTTGTTTGTGAACAGCGAAGGACTTGGGGGTGATGTGATGGCTGGAGGGTGTCTTGGGCATAGCGATCACAAAATGATAGAGTTTTTGATTCTTGGAGAAGTAAGGAGGGGGCTCAACAGAACTGCTACCTTGGACTTCCGGAGAGCAGACTTTGGCCTGTTTAGGGAACTGGTTGACAGAGTCCCTTGGGAGGCAGTCCTGAAGGGCAAAGGAGTCCAGGAAGGCTGGACATTCTTCGAGAAGGAAATCTTAAAGGCGCAGGAGCAGGCCATCCCCATGTGCCGAAAAACAAGCCAGCGGGGAAGAAGACTGGCCTGGCTGAACAGAGAGCTTTGGCTGGAACTCAGGGAAAAAAGGAGAGTTTCTGACCTTTAGAAGAAGAGGCAGGCAACTCAGGAGGACTACAAGGATATTGTGAGGTTATGCAGGGAGAAAATTAGAAGGGCCAAAGCCCARCTAGAACTTAATCTGGGTACCACCGTAAAAGATGATAAAAAATGTTTCTATAAATACATTAGCAACAAAAGGAGGGCTGAGGAGACTCTCCATCCTTTATTGGATGCGGGGGGAAACATAGTGACAAAGGATGAGGAGAAGGCTGAGGTACTTAACACCTTCTTTGCCTCAGTCTTTAATGGTAAGACCAGGTACCCAGCCCCCTGAGCTGGAAGACAGGGAAGGGGAGCAGAACGAAGCCCCCATAATCCAAGGGGAAATGGTTAGCGACCTGCTACACCACTTAGACACACACAAGTCTATGGGGCCGGATGGGATCCACCCAAGGGTACTGAGGGAGCTGGCAGAAGTACTCACCAAGCCACTTTCCATCATTTATCAGCAGTCCTGGCTCACCGGGGAGGTCCCAGTTAACTGGAGGTTAGCAAATGTGACGTCCATCCCCCCACAAGAAGTGCCGGAAGGAGGATCCGGGGAACTACAGGCCTGTCAGTCTGACCTCGGTGCCAGGGAAGGTTATGGAGCAGGTCACCCTGCGTGCCATCACGTGGCACGTACAGGACAACCAGGTGATCAGGCCCAGTCAGCATGGGTTTATGAAAGGCAGGTCCTGCTTGACTAACCTGATCTCCTTCTATGACAAGGTGACCCGCTTAGTGGATGAGGGAAAGGCTGTGGACGTTGTATACCTAGACTTTAGTAAAGCCTTTGACACCGTTTCCCACAGCATTCTCCTGGAGAAACTGGCTGCTCATGGCTTGGACAGGTATACTCTTTGCTGGGTAAAAAAACTGGCTGGATGGCCAGGCCCAAAGAGTTGTGGTGAATGGAGTTAAATCCAGTTGGCGGCCGGTCACAAGTGGTGTTCCCCAGGGCTCAGTAMTGGGGCCAGTTCTGTTTAATATCTTTATCAACGATCTGGATGAGGGGATCGAGTGCACCCTCAGTAAGTTTGCAGACGACACCAAGCTGGGCGGGAGTGTTGATCTGCTCGAGGGTAGGAAGGCTCTACAGAGGGACCTGGACAGGCTGGATCGATGGGTTGAGGCCAACTGCATGAGGTTCAACAAGGCCAAGTGCCGGGTCCTGCACTTGGGTCACAACAACCCCAGGCAAGGCTACAGGCTTGGGGAAGAGTGACTGGAAAGCTGCCCAGTGGAAAAGGACCTGGGGGTGTTGGTCAACAGCCAGCTGAATATGAGCCAGCAGTGTGCCCAGGTGGCCAAGAAGGCCAACAGTATCCTGGCTTGTATCAAAAATAGCGTGGCCAGCAGGACTAGGGAAGTGATCGTGCCCCTGTACTCGGCACTGGTGAGGCTGCACCTCGAATACTGTGTTCAGTTTTGGGCCCCTCACTACAAGAAAGACATTGAAGTGCTGGAGCGTGTCCAAAGAAGGGCAGCGAAGCTGGTGAAGGGTCTACAGCACAAGTCTTATGAGGAGCGGCTAGGAAACTGGGGTTGTTTAGCCTGGAGAAGAGGAGGCTGAGGGGAGACCTTATCATGCTATGCAACCACCTTAAAGGAGGTTGTAGCAAGGTGGGTGTCGGTCTCTTTTCCCAAGTAGCAAGTGACAAGACAAGAGGAAATGGCCTCAAGTTGCGCCAGGAGAGGATTAGATTGGCTATTAGGAAAAATTTCTTCACTGAAAGGGCTGTCAAGCATTGAAACAGGCTGCTCAGGGAAGTGGTTGAGTCACCATCCCTGGAGGTATTTAAAAGACGTGTAGATGTGGTGCTTAGGGACATGGTTTAGTGGTGGACTTGGCAGTGCTAGGTTAACAGGTGGACTTGACGATCTTAAAGGTCTTTTCCATCCTAAATGATTCTTTGATTCTATGATTAACATTCATATTCCTCACCTGTAAGATATACCTATGCTTACATGCAAACCAAATGCTTTAACATTTTTTGCTTGGAAAATAAACCAAGAAACAACTTGACAGTTGTCATTTCAGGTGCTGCAATAACTATTTGGCATTTCAAAACAGTTTTTTACTGTATTATCCTCTGTATTTCAGTACAATATGTTATATAAGCAGTATGGTTTCACACTTAAAGCAAGCATGCCTATTTAGAAAAAAATGGCTAAGTAAACTTCTTCCTAAGGACAACTTTCAGTTGCAGTAAATTTAAGAATACTATATAAAAAACCAAAATATGCTCCCTTTAATCTCTTTTCCAGTTACGAAAATGTTTTAAAACAGATTTTAAAAGACTGTATGTTTACATTCAGTATATCCAAGCATTTAGGTGCTTTAATTCCACCAACCTAGTGAATATTCTAATCCAGCTCATATAGAGAATGTCATTCAGGTAAGCAGAAAAAAATTAAGATAAACCAGTCTCACACAGGGAAGTCATACTATCAACAAAAATGTCCTTTCCTAAGAGTGAGCATTAAGTAAAGCCAAATAATTGCAGCAGCTAGCTTGTATGAGTTATCTGGGTTTAAGTTTTGAAATGCATCCACTACTCAGAATCTCAAGAAGTTCAAATCCCTTTAAAATGACAAGGCACTCTTATTCAGCCTATCAAGCTAGTTATTGTACTGTCTTATTGATCTAACACTCTTAGGTATAAGAATTTTTTTTAGGTAGCCATGATCTCCCTTAAATTAAGATTAAAAAAACAAAACAAAACAAAAAAACCCACACAAAACCACAACCAAAAAAACGCCCAAAACTTCAGTGTTTCATTCATGCAACAAACCTTGAGATCCTTTCCAACAGATTTGCAATATATTTAAACTTCATCCACTCAACTCTTGCAGTCATATAGAGGGAACTAAAATCAAGTAGTAGTTCAATAGTTCTGAACTGGAAAGTAGTGATTGCATGTCCACAGCATTTTGGGAAAAACGTGTTTTGGGGAGAAGGCTAACAAGCAGAAAGTACCAGATACTCGCCCTGCTACTGTCTGCTCTGCCCAAGAAACACAAGCTCCAACCAGCTCCATTCTTAAAGATAGGGCTTGAAAGCAATTGCTAGAGGACTTCCCCCCCCCCCAACACTAGCAGAAGACAAGATGTCCAAACAGTTACGAAAGAGGGATAGATACATGATCTTAAAATTTCAAGAGCGACTGAAATTCATGGCAACTGTGAGTTATTTTGAGTTGTTACATACTATGCACACATCAGACTTCTCAGCTGGGTTTCAAAGGAAAAAAAAGTAACATTAGCTACTATAAAATCATACTAGAGGTGCACAGAACAGCAAAAAGAAGTACGAGCTATCATTTTTTATTTTTTCCTGCACATGGCCCACAAACAGTACTTAGTCCTATCTAGTACCATAAGCAACACCAAAAACGGAAAATAATTTTACTGATTAGTGTGAAGCTACCATTCAATTTTTTTACATAAACTACTTACACTAGATAAATTTTAGAAGTGAAGAAAACAGACCTAGACAATCACCCCTTTTCCAGTTTCTCAATCCATCTCTGCAAATCATCAAGGAATGTCCGTAAGGAGAAATATTACTTCCTTTTTCTCAGTTCAATGTATTTAATTAAATAGCGTCTGGCAAAATCTCTAAGTTTAACATACAGCTCAATATGCTACACAAAGAAAATCTGTGACAAAACAAATTTCATACTAGTAGATTATCTGATTTTACCTTGCCTCATCAGCATTAGCTGATGCTCATGTCTAGCTGCTTCCATTTCTGCCTCTAGTTTCTCTTTGGCTTCTCTAATGTTCCTGTCAACCTGTTCACGCTGTTGCTTTTCCATCTCATCAAGAGCCTTCCACCGTGAAGCATACTCAAACTCAAATGTTCCAGGCTGAGCAAAACGTGGAGGCTGTTCTCTTTCCCTAATAAAAATTTTGCAGTTAAAATGTACAGAAGGACACATTTAGATCAACAGCTGCAACAGCCAAGGAATTTATAAACAATCACTTCAAGTGTAGATCTGAGTTTAAATCAACCTGTCAGGTGACTACATTCTAAACCAGTTAAAGCTCAATTCAGCTGTTAAGACAAGTAATATGATCAGCAGAATTTGTCCAAATAAAGATCTGTTCAATTTATATAATTTTAAGATAAAAATTCATATTTACATCAGTACAAAATACTAAGCTGCAATACTAGATTAACTGTGTTCAGCTTTCTAAAGCAAGCAGCCAATTCATAAAACCAGTTATTTAAATAAATATCAAAGCTTACTAGACAGCTCAGAATATTAGCCAGTATCTCTGAACAGTAAAAGGTGCCAACATTTTATTTCACATTCTAACACTAATATTGTAACTAACAGTGACACATTTTTAAAAAGTGGTATTCTACAGCCTTACCAGAATAAGCATTTTAGCTTCAAGCAACATGATCTCTAAACTGCAATCAAATTTCAGTATTAAAAATTAATATTGTCAGACTAGGTGACTTCTCTTCCACCTCATGATCAAGACTTTCTCATGTCATGCTCAAAGTTTTATCTGAGCTGTGGAAGCTGAAAAGATTTACACCCCACTGACTTTACAAACAGCTAAGGGGCTATTCAGAGAACAAAAAAACTGTGAGTATACAAATCTCTGCAGGATTAGACCACACCCCTAAATTCATAAGAGACTATAGTTTAGCTGGCAACGACCTCCAACTGATTTCAGTGTAGGCCAGGAATCTATCTACTTTAGTAAATGCACAGAATGTTAAACCAACAAGGCAAGTCTGAATTTTACTATGATTAGGAAATCTTGGCAAGGTCCTATTTAATCCTTTGACACAAAACAGCACAACGTACAAAACACTACTTCCTGTTACACAAACTCAAAAATAAAAATTAGCGTATATGTACCAAGCTAACTAAGTAACATAAATCATGTTTTATAAAATAAAGCTAAACACAACTTACTTGTGATACTGTTGTGTTTTTTGCATTAGCTTCTCTGGGAGCCCATCTTCATCATCAAATTGCTCCATTGGTTCTACAACAACAGGTCGAGGTGTTCTGGAAGACAGTTTCAATTGAATAATTGAATCATAAATGAAGCAGTTAAAAGTTATTCTAGTATTTTGAGGAAACACTTCAGAAAGCTAACATGTTACCTATAATTTCTGTGTCTTGCAAATTCTTCTTAAATCATAGAATTCCAATGAATCCTGATTTTAAGAATTATCTTTGAAAATAATTGTTTCTATACCCAAAACCAGCTATTCTGCCTAGAAAC
Source organism: Phoebastria nigripes (assembly GCA_035582835.1). Taxonomy (NCBI): domain Eukaryota; kingdom Metazoa; phylum Chordata; class Aves; order Procellariiformes; family Diomedeidae; genus Phoebastria; species Phoebastria nigripes. The sequence continues at coordinate 1,075,036 of JAYKAV010000611.1, read as the reverse complement.
CACAATTTACTTGATGTAGTTCTGTTTGCTATGAAGTATTTAGAGATTTAAAAAAAAAAATCTCAAAACCATCTATAAACAATTAGAAAATATTTAGGAAGGAACTACCTTTTTGTTTTAATCAGTGAAGCAACACAGGGGCCATGATTATACTGGGAAAGCACCAAACAAACCCAAAACAGAGCAACACAACCTATTCATATTTCTACAGAATATTAAAAGTTACTTTTGAAATTTACTCTACAATTGAAAACAGCTTGATAATTTGGCATTAATATTCCAGTGATAATTAGAAAAACATTTCTGCTTAAGTTATTTAAAACCCATTCTTTGAACAACCATACTCTCACAAATCAGAATCCTAATTTATCTTTGAAAATACCTTCCTTGAATTCTCATTTTCTGTAGGAATCAGAGGCAAGTATTAGCCAGTACTGCCAAGGATAGCAGTACAAGGATCCTGAATTGTGTAAAAAGCTCTCAACATCAGTCTTAGAAGCATAGCCTATAATACACACCTTAAAGCGATAAGAAAAGAGCTAGAGAGACTATTTTCAAAATGCCAGTGCTTGCTTATTGTGTTCCACACCTTTATTTCACTTTGCAGACCTTTTCACAGAAAAAAATCAGTATATTTTAACAACATCAACAGCTGAAAAAGAAAACTTTGGGCATCGAGTGCAGATTAAAAAGATGAAGTCTGGAATCACAGAGCACAACTCAGCAACTGTACAACTCGGCAATCACAGAGCACAACTCAGCAACTGCACAACTCGGCATGGCAATTGCTGGCAGTTCTGTTATTTAAATGCAACTGAACTGTGGTGTTAAAAAGTTATGATTTAAAACAACAATTTTAAATCTCTAAATTAACATTTCAAATGCCTAGTTTTGATATATTTAGTCCATGAATTGAAAGATTTTCTTCTGATAAGGCAAAGAGTTTTGAGCTAAAAAAGTAAAACTTTAGATTCTGAAGCAAAACATCAAAGTATCATGGCAGCAGATTCATGCTAATTATCTTTGCAACTGCGCATTAGGGAACGTGTCAGCCACCTAAGCAAGATAAAGATCAAGTGCTTTTTATTCACTCAGGCCATGGTTAGATGCTCATTTCAATCCAACGAATCTATCCAGCTGCTAAAACAAGAATACCCTCCCTCATATCCTAGCTTCTTTTTCCATGCCACATCTCTCATGCCAAGAATAGCATTCAAGTAACACTGAACTAGATTAGTTCCCTGGTTTGGCTCACCATGCTTCCATTCAAATACTAACGCCAAGAAAACCCAGGGGATAAGAACAAATTGCTGGCACCTACTGGTAACAGTAAAGACATATTCAGATTGAATTTTCTACGCAGCCACCAAATTAGTTCAGTGGCACACAAGACTTACGAGATTATCACGAGAAAGAGGAGTTCCAGACCCTTTCCCCACCTGCAATCTCCTCCTGGCAACATTTTCTCCTGTCTTATCCTCTGCTGGACCTGATATTCATAGCACCCATGTTAGCAAGCACCTTCACGTGATTAAACAGCCAAAAATGAACCCAACAAAAACAGCTGAATACTTTTCTGTTGTTTTAACAAGCATAAGTGGCTTATGGAAGTATCAGAAAGTTCTCAAGTGGATAAAAGATCAACAGCACAGCCAGGGCAGGAAGATAAAAAGAACTACAAGTTCCCCAATTTGATGGCAGCAAGCTTCCATGCTGTGGAACCACAGCCTTATTTTCCCAAATGAGAATCAGAAAAATAAAAACAAAAAAAAAATATTCCTGAATATCTATCATTTCACAGTCTTTAAGAAAGCATTTGAAAATGTCACTAGTAAATGTGTTAAAGCACAGCAGTTAACAACTCTCTTCAGCCAGTACAGAAATAAGAGATGCAAGAAAGAAGTACTGTAATTTGCAAGCTTGATTGCCCTTGAAATAGAAAGTTTTCCAGAGATCATTGCCATAAACTTCTGCAGAATCTAAGTCTTCATTTAAAAAAAAAAAAAAAAAAAAAAGTACTCCTGGCCTTTCAAGCCACAAATAAAACTTTTGAGATAGAAATAAACGCAGGAAGACTTTCCCGAGTTTACAGAAATATGAGCAATGTAGTGCACTGTTTTGCTAAGAAACAGAGGAATATTATTTTGTCACATTGTTACTAGGATCAGGAAGAGTGCAATCAATGAAAATAAAGTGTCACTAGAAAAAGCCCTATTATACACAGAAGGAAAAGTAATATTGCACATAGACAAGGAAGAGCAAAATGTTGCTATCAGATTCTCATATGGTAATTACAAGTCTTATAAACAGTAAGCAGAAAAAGATGGTTTTCCTCACAAAAAAAAAATCAGGAGTATTTGGGCTATTCATGTAAAACACCTTAATTTCTCACCTCATGGCTTTCGTAATTTGAAAATAAAATAAGAACTAGGGAATACTCATGAATGCAGTTTTCTTTCACATCAGAAATATATACTCACACAAATTCAAACAAAAGCCTGTGAACTTACGTTGTTAGCAAGAACGCCCCATCACTGCATCTTTCTAGAGCTTTCCGTGCTGGAGGTTTTGCTGCAAACTCTACGAAACCTTTTCCTGTAGCTCTGCCACGATCATCTACTACAACAACAGCTCTTTCCACTGGCCCAAATTGAGAGAATGCTTGTTCCAGCAGCTCATTAGAAACCACAGGTGAAAGATTCTTGACCGTTAGGGCAGCTCCATGTGTAGCAAATCGAATTCGAAGCGGTCTGCTCTTCAAAATAGTACCATCAAGTTCTGCCTTTGCTATTTCAGCCAGTGTCCTAGATTCCTTTTTCAAGATATAAAATATTTTATATATTTTATTTTCAAAGACAACAGGTATCACTTTTGTGGTTTTTCCACCCCCAGAAAAGTAGCAAATTTTTTTTTTCCTTAATTTGAGGATATTAGCATCAGGGTCATTCAATTCTTTTTTTTTTTTTCCCCAAAAAACCCCTCAAAGTTCCTGCCCACTGATTGAAAAAAAATATGCATTTGCCATCCCCTATGATTTATTCTAAAAAACAACATAGGCGAAAAATTTTGTTGCACATTAGAGGACTTAACAAATTCTCAGTATGATGGATACATTTGTGCTGCTCTGTAAAGGCTTTCAGCAGAGTTGAAAACTTGACGCTTTTTCACATTTACCTACTCAAATGTTTATATTCTGCATCCCTAGCTCCATATAGTAGGAAACAGTACTTTCTAAGTTTACACTGCAGGATCTAAGGTGGTTTGCGTTTTGGCCGGGGTTTTTGTTTTGTTTTTAAATAAGTGAAAATATCACACTTGCTCATTACCACTGTTGGATGAACTTTCAATGGATTTCCAATTCGAATTTCATCAACAAATGATGAAATTACCTTCTTTGCTCAGGTATTCATTCTTCTCACGTTTATGGGCTTTCTGCACCCACATCCATGAGACAGTCTGCATCAGTAACTGCCTTTTTTCTCATTTCAGAGATTTTCACCAAGTTTGATACCTGCAATCCCTTACATCTAAAGAAATTAGATCATAGCCATTTTCTCCACAGATAAACTGACCAGGCAAATTGTTAAAAAAGAACATATTCCCTAAACATACCGGAAAAGGGAATTTCAGATAAAACCTGTATCTAATCTATATCACATACAAAATTGAGTAATGACATGTAAATCGCACTTCCTCCAGAAAATCAGGCTCGGGGTTTCTCAGGGTAAAAGATGTATGGCAGAATGCCACAAGCACTTATCTTTAAGATGACAACCGAAAAGAAAAAATCCTAACCAGTAAAATATATGGAAAAATCATAACTAGAGACACCCAAAGCAGTCTAAAGCTATTCCCAGAATGATATAAATCAGTGCATTCAAGACATGGCAGTCATGAAAACTAATCCTGCACATTAAATTAACATTTAAATACAGTATCATAAGCTTTTCAGATAAATCCTTTTTTGCATGCTGACTTGAGCATATTCGATCGAATATTGTATTATCCCTAAAAATCTAGTCTTATCTGGACACAAGTAATTTAAACAACCCAAGGTCCCATTTCTTTGCAATTTTGAGATTACATGTTCCCGTTTTCACAATGTGTGAGCAGTGGTATTTCGAAACAATCCTGTCCAGTCTTTAAAATTAACTGTGTTTTCATAGATCAAACCTGATATATAGTTATACTGATAATGAACTGTACAGGCTGAAATTTGCTTCTGCACAAAGAAGGATTTTTTCTAGTCCTAAAGTACAACAAATTCTCCCAGTTAAATAAGGAAAGCCTTTATACAGGTATTATAGCCTTTACACAGATCGCACAACCACATCTTCCATTCACTGAAAAGTAACAGGCTGCAGGAGCACCCGTGGTAGCAGCAGGTAAACGATAACTGGTGAAGGGGGCCTAAAACCAGTGGAGTACCGCGTAGTGAGGTGGGAACCTAAACGCGAGGGACTGGGAAGGCTGCTCACAATACAGGCCTCTGGCTTGAATGTATGGAGGCAAATAGGGGAGGGGGGAGAAGGAAGAGGAAGCTGAGGGAATTGCAGCGCTAGCAGCAAGGAGAGAACGAGGGGCAGGTACTGTCTTTTTTTACACCCGCCCAACAAGGAAAGGCGGGGGGTGGGGGGGAGCAAGGGACAGGAGTCTCCCGCTTGCAAAGGCAGCCCCTGCGTTACGGGGCAGCCACAGAAGCTCGCGCGAATCCTCACCAAGCGAATGAAGCCAAAGCCACGATCCCGATTGATGAAGACCTCGCTAGGCTCCCCATAGCGCTCGAAGAGGCGCTTGAAATCTTCCTCGGTGATATCAGTAGGCAGATTCCCCACGAACAGCCGGCAGCGCTGCGTGTAGCTCTTCTCGCCAGGTTTGAGAAAGCTTTTGATATCGATGGTGAACCCAACCTCCTGCTCTTCATCTCCACCTTCTTTGCTCGGCACTAGCGCCATGGCCGCCGCTGCCTCACTCTCCGTTTCTAGGCCCCGCAATCCCTTCAGGTTGCCGCCACCACCCCCCACCATGCCCAGCGGCGCCGCTGGGGAGCTATTCTCGATCCGTACTTGCTTCAAGTTCCTATTCGCTGCCATATTCAGACCTCGCTCCTTTCTCGCTGGTTTTCTCGGGGGACGCGGAGCCCGGCTCACCAACCACCGCCTCCGATCCTCAGCCAATTCAAAATGGCGCCGCCGCCAACCTCGACGAGTTGTAACGTCCCTGAGGAAAGCCCCGCCCACCATCGCCCGCGCTGCCTTCCCCGCCACTGCTCCTGCTCCTTGCTGGGCGCGGGGAGGGGCCCGCGCATGCGCCGCTCTGCGCAGCGGTGGGAGGGCCGTGGGGGTGGCCCATGGCGTCCTGCCTGCGCTCTGGCACTGTTGCTCCCTTTCAGCTCTGGCGTGCAGGCGGACCTGCCTCAAACCGCGAGGGATCGGTCTTTGCGTCTGCAGAGACAGATGCGTACCAGCGCGCTGCACTGCCTGGGAGGATAACCCGCCCAGAAGCTTCCCTGCTGCTCCTTGCTAGCTCGGCTCCCTCGGTGCCTGACGCGCGCGCACGGAGAGCAGCCGCAAGCGCAACCATATTGGATTAGGGTAGTGGTCGCAGGAGCGTTGAGATCCTGCGAGCTCCGCGACAGTCCGTCCCCCAGGCAGAAGAACCCCTTGCTTCGGTCTCCCTCGAGGGAAGGGCAGGCAGGCGGCGTGCCCTGGTGGGGTGTCTGGTCGCTGCGGGAGAGGGAGGCAGGCAGGCATAACATCAGAGATGCTGAGGCGGCTGCAGGGGAACAGCCCGGGGGAAGGAACGCCCGAGCACTGCGGAATGGCACAGGAGACGAGAGGGAGGACCTGCAGACAGCGCAGGAAAAGCGTTCACCGAGTTAGATGGGGGAGACAAACCTGACTGGAGAGAGGCCTTGTTACATCTGCTCACAGAACAATTTCTTAGAGGGCGACAGCTTTCATTATAAAGGTGATGACTTTCTTCGGAGAGGTGTGAAGTCAAACGTTTCCTTCCTTGGGCACCCCTTCTTGTAGCTAGGACTACGTATGTCTCATCTGCAGCACAAGACTACGGTTTTCTCGCCTCCTCGCCTGCCAGATGCCCAGTTGCTCGGTTTGATCTGTGTGCTTCAACCAGTAATTCAACTGGCGCATGGTTTCTTAGACAAAGAGCTCATCAGTCTGCCTGGGGCCTCATAGAAAGCCTGATAATAATCAGTTCTTGGCTCATTACCAGAGTAGCCTGAGTGCTTCAGGTGCCCATGTAGCTTTGCATCATGCAGGGGAACTCCTAGACAACAGAGCAAGACTTCAGGAGAAAATAACTATTATTTGTTTTATTAATACAACTATAGCACTGAAAAAGTCCAGACAATCTCATGTGGTTAATAGTTATTTCAGCTAGTGCATGGCGTGTACTGTTCCTTTGAAAAAGTAATGTCAAGCACGATATTAAAGAAAAAGTTAATTCTACAACAGGCACGAATCTATTGCTCAGGGATTTCCTTGTCCATTGGGGAATATTTTAAGTTCCTCTGTCTTGTTTTTCCATTTGAGGCACAAGAAACATCTCGGTCCCTTTACTCCTATCTCTGAGCTTGTACCAGAATCTGGAGAAAACATGAGCTCCCAGACAGCATGTATTACTTTATCAGCCCACCTGTTTCTGAAGCAGACTCATGAGTGTAGGGCATTGAACTGAACCCCGATTTAAACCTCTGAAAATCAGAAAATACAGATGGTAGAGGAAGGGTATCTACTCACAGCAAAGGCAGGAAGTCGGGCAGTGTAGGAACATGAGGAAGGTATTAAGAGTAGCAGTATAAGATCCCTAAAGCTTTAATCACCTTGACTGTCTGAAGAGCTATGGTTTGTAGTATATTTAGGATTCTGTAACATGTGTTAAGACACAAAAGGAACGACTTACAGCAAACCAATAGCTTTTTAAAACTGGTAAGCGTGTAAAGGGAATGAAATATATGTTAGAAATTATATGACTATATATTGTAGAGAGTGAAAGCTCAGTAGATGGGAAAAGGGAGATGTGTAGTAGTCTGCTTGTTAAGTTAATGCCAGTGCTGTGTAATAAAATTGCCATGGTTTTCAGACACAGCTTTCCAAATCAGGTTAGTAATAAAAGCTACAACCATTTAAATATACAACCGTGATTTCCTGTGTACTATAAAAAAGTCAATAGGAAGAGCAGGGAGTGTTTACAAATTCCATACTATTCTTACCTTTCCTTAGCTGTAGCAACGTCTGAATAGTAAATGATAGTCCAGTAAAATAGATCAATAAAATTCCAACTTCCAGAAACAAGAAAACGATTAATATATCTGAAAAAAAAAGAGAAGTATATATTTAATATGCTCATGCTTCCATAGCTTACCTTCATTAGTCAGACATAACGCACATACTTGCGCTGTTTTTAAACTTGGTTGAGCCGGAGCAATTTGCACATGCCCTACAGTCAAACATTTTAGGGTGATGTACAAAAAGAACCTGATATCTGCTATGGTCAATCACTTCCTCACCTTCATGTACAATATATTATTTCACATTTTACTCATTCATCAAGACAACCCCAGACAGTTCATCTCCTACCTAACTGCCCAGAGTCTTTGTGGCTCGATGATTGCTATACCTTGCCACTGACACCAGTTAACAAAAAAAAAGTTTTGAAAGGAGACAAAATGGATCCCTTGAAGTTCTTGTTCCAATGCTTTCCTTCTGTTATAAACATCCACTTAAATTTTTATGGTTTGCTAATAGCAACTTGTATCACGGGAGGAGTTCTGCTAGACTGTTCCAGCCACTCTCCCTAAGTTTGGTATTTAATACTTTGAATGCAGCTGAACTACATGAAAGTAATTTAAGAAGAGTGGGGGAATAATAGTTATGATCACATAGTAATTTGCTTTCAATCTGTAATTCTTAAGGGGTTTTTTTGGAAGCCTGAATTTATTCAACTTGGCATTCAAAAGGCCACAACAGACAACCCTAATTTTGTACTAACAAAGTTTTTTTTGACCTGGAATTTATTTTAAGACCTTAAAAAGGTCACAACTTCTTGTATTAGTAATATACTGCCTTTACATGTACTACCAGACTCCCTTTTCTGACTCATGTATAGCCTTGGATTATGATCTTGCAAATGGTTGTGTATTTAAATTTATTAGCATAAATACAATATTCTGCATATGCACAACTGTCTGTAGTACAATCACTATTCCCCTAAGGACAAGAACATTTTAGTGGCAGAAGACAGGAGCAGAATTGTGAAAATCACCAGTATTTTTCATTCTGTCTGCTACCGAGAAAGGTTCCGTTTGGTGTATGCTAAAGTGTTAATTCTGTCAAGAGATTTGGGTGTATTTCCAAAACACATACCATCCAGCCATGTGCCATATGAGACACAGTCAGAAGCAACTGTTCTAGCTTTTAATTTTCTATATCGCAGCATTACTTCCCTACCAAATATCAGGATCCTGCTGAAAATCAGGGAGACATCAGACCTCTGAAAGAAAGTCATGAGAGCTTTTTATGCTGCAAACTTGTAAATGCTACACATCTTGATCTGCAATTAAAAATCCCAAACTATTTGTATTTATCCTTGAACAACTTCAAAGTGATTGCTCAGATAACAGCACCCCAGTGGTGACAGCTGTATTAGTGCTAAAAGTCAGCTTCTCAACAGAGGCAATTGTGGCTTACTGCTCAACATGTCTCTGGACTCCCAGGTTTATTTCTTTTTACTTCCTAGAATCTGCAACGAGTCACGGTTAGGATTGGTACTTGTAACTCAAGCTACAGTGGTAGATCATGACAGAATATATCAGGGAGCACTAGAACTGAGAGGTAAATTAGGGCATGGAGGGGGATGCTCCATTTGGGAGGAGGGGAGAAACAAGGGAAAGCATGAAATTCTGCACTGAAAAAGTAGGGAATGCAGTAGGCAGTGATTGATGGCCTGAGGTTGGGATCCTATTCAGAAGTGCAGGGCCAGGAAACTGAGGCACACCTCTGTGCATGACCTGACACAGGTGGGAGCTGCTGCTGCTCTTCATCTCTTGCCATTAAAGATGGTGTTTGCCTGCAGTATTACTCATGGCAATATCTGGACAAATTAAGCTCAGGGTAGGTTTTGGTCTCCACTACTGAGCTTTTCTTACCAAGTTAAATTGGCTAAGAATATTAAAAACACTAGCTGTCATAGGTTTTTCAGCAAGCCTGATGGTATAAACATAACGGTGTGGAGAAAGAAAGGCTTAATGCAATCTGAAGAAGTGACTCATACTTTGTAATTATCTGTATCTGAGGATGACCTCATTATGCTACTACCCGGGCATTAAGACTGGTTACAAGATAATGTCATTGCAGTGCCATCTGGTGGCAAATACTGGAATTGTCTTTAACTTTAAGAGACTAAATCAAGTGAAAATCAAGATGGAAAACCTACAATAAAATTATCTCTCTGGTCCCAGATGAACAGGGTGACTTGGATTTTCTATTTTTAAACCTGGTGGGCAGGCCTCCTTTCTCTGTTCTCCTCAATATTAGCATAATTCAACAAGATACATTCATTCTTTTTACATGGAGAGAAATGTATATGAATCACATTTATAAAATAGTCTGTAAAACCTAACCTAATATGCATGTCATAGTAGTCACCCATATGCATGACATATTAATAGATTTTTTTACGTGAATGAAAACCAGTGTTTCAGAATTATCCGAGTATGAGAAGTCAGTATTATTCTTTAAAACAACGCTGGTCTCAAGGAAACAAGGACCGAAAATGTACTTGTCAGACAGACATTTAGGCTCGACAAAAGTTACCTAACTTTTCCAAAGCTACTTTCCCCACTAATATAACCAATGCATACAATGCACTTCATTTTTAATATTTTTCAGCATACTGTCTTTGCCTATTCTGTAGAAGAGTGACAGTTAACTACTAAGGCAAGCAGGAAGTTAAAACCTTAAGGAAGAATTCCCCAAATATATTCAGCCCTTAATTTATCTCTAAACAATCATTTGGTGTGCTGTCAGCACATCAGGCAGTAGAGCTTCCTGACAGACAGTGCCTGGGATTAGGTTAGGAAGAGGCAGCAGTTTATGTGGAACAGTTAAAGTGACTGGAGAGACCCAGAAGGGCTGAGCTGCTAGCCCTGAAAGAAAGCAGTGCCACAAACGTTTTATTCAGGCCATTTTCTTCCAAGCAGTTTAACACAAACTCGGGCAGTTGCAATTTACCACCAAGCTGGGCAATTAGCCCAACCAAAATAGCCCGCAGGCCCCAGAGGCCTTCCCTKTTGCACTTCCCACTGGGCATATTTGTCTTTCTCTGGCCTCAGGAAGCCTCTCTCTTCCTCTGAAGTCCTACCACGATACATGGTGTACAGACAAACTTTAACCACTCTCTGACACTTTAACCCTGATATGAGCTGATGAAAACTGCACTACCAAATCACAAAACTGCCTGCTATTCTTCATCCCACACTTTGCGCACCATGAAAAGGATCCACCACCAGTCTATCTGTGGTTAAGGCCTCTACACAGCAGCTACCATCCAAATAACCACACACTAAGGTCATGGAAACAATCTTTGCAGTGCAATCACTCAAAATTGAGCCACGCCATTGATATAGTACTAGGTACTTAAAAATATTAAACCCCACACCCATCAGATATTTTCTTCCTCGGTACTTGTGGCACCATTTATGATGCAGGAAGAATTTGTTGTTGGGATCACACGAGTAAGGGAAGAGCACTGGGTTGAAGATGAGTAGGCTACCAACTGTTGAGGATGAACCCTGTTAAGTAGCACAGAACCTGATGCAGAGCTAACACCTCTGCTCTGCTCCATGGTGAATTTATGTACAGGTAGTAGGGAAGTGTTGACCCGCCACATCCGGAGCATGCGTTCACAGAGTAGGAGAGGGCTGTGGCATCGCACTGAGAAGTTGTGATAAACAGCTGTTGGTCCAAAAGACAATTATGAGAGTATAACAGTAAATGTGTGAAACTTAGCATAGCTGGCAACATGGGACAGGCTGAAGATGCTGTTAACATCTAATTCTCAAATGCTAGATAAGCAGGAGACATGCCTGGCAATTAGATCATTGATATGGAGGTAAGGGGGTTCCAAGCACTGGCTATCTCAGYTTCTTTTTGTAGAGACTTTTTGGGGGATAGTGGGCAATTCTTTTCAGTGCTTCTCTATTGCCCTAATGATTTTGAGCAAGAGATTCACTGCATTAGCAGGCAAGAAAGAAGCTGGAGTTTGAATGAGCTCCCTATGAGCTGTTTCCCTTATTAAAGTGATGGATTCATAGTCTGCACATATGGTGATCTAGTAACAATTCTCGCAGTATGCTTAAGATACATTTCCACAAGTAACTGAGCTGATCCAATAGTTCATTGTCACCAAAATGGGGGAGTAAACACTCCTTTCCTTCCTCTATTGCTTTTCTCTTCCTTACTTTCCTCTCACCCTTGGCCATAGAGTGTCCCCCTCCTTGTGCTGGCTTGCATGCTCAGCAGACCCTTCCATGATCCAGTTAGCTCACTAACCAACAGAAAACTTGACACTTTTCTACTGAATTAATTTTCTGCTGTGTTAGTGAATTGAATCAGCTCAAAGAGGGGTCTGACAAGCACCTGACCCAACACAAAGGTGAGCAGTGTGTAAGTGGCCATCAGCAGGGAGAAGGCAAAATGACAAAAGAGTTGATGTGTTTCCGTTTCAACCATTACAGAACTTTACCTGTTGTAATTTTGGGTTTAGAACAAGCAGTGGAGGCTGAAGCCTGGATGGCTTGGGTACCAAGGAAGGACTGCATCCTGCCAGAGCAGGGGACAAGCATGCCTTGCTATCACCTAGAAACCAGGGCAGTGTCATCAAGTGAAGAAACAAACCTGGAAAAGTTCCCTTTCAAGCATAGGTAGGAGTTTCTTTGTTTATGACTTCTTCATAGTGATGCTTTTTGAATTTGAGGATAATGAAGAAAATATTTTTTTTTGTATGAAAATTATTTGGCAACAATACTGTATTTTATAGTCATTATTAATGTTATCTAAAACAGTTGCTGAGTTCCAAAGCTGTGTACAAGGTAAAGAATTCTAGTTCAGGTGTAACCCCAGAYTAAACTTCAGTTTACCTCTCCCCGATAGAGCCTTGACCTCTGAAAGTTCATTGATAGGAGATACTGTTTGCACAATCCCCCAAAAGCTCCAATATCTAGAATGTTCTAGATTATGATACTGATCTTGAATCTTTTAAGAGAATCTAGACAGAGCATCCTTGAAAAATAGTTTTGTATAAGTAATTGCACATGGCTTTGAATATTTATTACAAATATCATTGTCTCCTAAAGGGTTGCATAACTTGGTAAGAGTTTGGTTGCCTAAACATGCAACCATTAGAAGTAAAGTGACCTATAAAGTTTTGGTAGCCTTATGTTTTTCATGCAAACCTATTAGTATGACAAAATTCAGAAAAGTACATATTTAACCCTGTCTCTAAAGCAGGTGTTTTCACTGTGTATTTCACAGTGGAGTTAGTGTTATACAAATCAGATATTCTCTGCTAAGCATCTTACTAAAACAAGTGTGGTGAAATACTTGTTTTAACTCATAAAACCTGTGAAATGTACAGATACTTATAAAATAACTTCTCAATATTCAGCCATTGTGGAATAGATGAAAGAATTTACCTACTCCATGAAAGGCTTTTAACAGCATAATTTAAAGTCTAAAGAACCAATAACACTACAAGAGAAGTATGTGACTTTTAAAGGCTTCCTTTCATTTGAGGGACGATTCACTGGATGTTCAGTAGGATCTGGTAGATGGCCAATGGTTGGTTGTCTTTTACTCCAAATCATCTCTCTTACAATCTGTAGGAGAATATATTTCTTGCATTTGATTATTTGTATCTTCTTTGATTAAGCTAATGTCTTCTGTAAATTTTCTTACATGATTCATCTTTGTACAGTAATTTCTTCTCTTGATTTTCCTTTCAAATTGGGGCATAAGAATATTTCTCTGTGAATTGACTTACTCTTCCACAATGCCACTGGGGCCAAAAATATTCTGTAATCTGAACAATTTAAGAACTCTTGCAATATACAGTGACTATGATCTGGAAAAATGTAAGACATTTCTCTGTGGTCTTTATTTTTGCCTTCCAGGTGTAGGACTGGGTTTTGTGTTTGGCAAGGGAAGGAGTTTAAACTGAATTAGGAATGTGCACACTCAATTTTCAGTAGTTTATCTAATACTTTTACCTAAACATCTTTAATTTCACTCATATCTGTCAATCACTCTTACAGCTAGACAAGAAACAGTATTTATAATCTTTGAGCATTTTCTACAGGTCAAAATATTTTACCATCCTGAAAATTCAGTAACTTAAAAATTTTACCTAATCAAAATCATAAAATGATGAGCAAATTAGGTGAATTGAAACATTGTTTTGACACATTTTTTAATATTTAGTTTCAATTTTATTTTATTTAATTATTTTTAAGGTAGGATGTGGTTTGTCTGTAGTGTAGCACACAGGAATTCAAGAACTGCCATAATAGAGAAACCCCAAAGCCCGTCTAGTTCATCATATTATCTTTGACAGGTAGTTCATGCCAAATGTTTAAGAGAAAAGTGCTGACCTGTCTAGGAAGTAGTTGTAGGTAGCAGATGTACAGTTTTACTGTAAAAAAAAAGAATTAACAAAAATAATGCAAGATGTGTAATCTCAAAGTTGCTAAATTAAAATTGATGTCAGAAAATTAAGTTTCATTTCATGTTGTGTAATGTGGTATTAAGCTGTTTTCAACTTGCTATAGTTGCTATTCAGTATTTGTTAATTCGGGTGTATGTCTAAAATTATACCGCACATAGATCAGATTTTAAACATTTAATATATTTTTATTATTTTTGCAAAATTCTGAGAATCTAAGTCTTGTGAGTGTGGCTATGCCCAGCAGCACCACTTACACTGGTCTGCAGACCCTCTGCTCCATTCTTTCCCCTGACATTTCTTACTGTCCCTGTCTTATTTCTTACTGCAGTTTTTTTAACACATTACTCAGCTGCTTATACAGCCACATGTGAACAGGATGGGGGAACTAATCCAGCTAAAAGAATAAAGGGAGAGGGAGAAGAGGAGCAAGTGAAGGGTTGTTTAAGCCAGTGTTGATAGCAAATAAATGTAGAACCACACTTCATCCTAGTCTCAAAGAAGCATCTGTTAGAGGCTTCACCTTCCCTGAGGGAGGGAMGAAACACTCCCTAAAGTACTATCTCCTTAGATATCCGGAATTTGGAGGTATTCATCTGTGTGAGCATGACAAAGAGTCTGTCCCTGTAACAACCACACTTCAGGAATTTGAGGAGGAAGCCTAACAGATCCTGTTGCAGTTTAAAACTTTTCTATCCCTGTGTCAGCCATCTCTCTTCCAAGTCTTGCCAGCTTTCCAGTACACTGCTCATCAAAGTGGACTTGAGCTAAAATAGTAGGCTGAACTGGAGCAAATGAGACATTAGCACATATTTCTTGCTCCCAGCTCTTCTTGGGATTAAGGTAAAGTTATCTTGGCAAGGAGGTAGCTCAGCTACCAGGCAGGCAGCTGAGAAATGTAACACACTGAATCGTGATAGTAAAATTAACCATAAACTTTTAGCCTAGTGAAAACATTAAGTGTAGATCCACTTTTTTCCCCAAAGTTATAGTCCAGTATAGTCCATTYTATCTCTTTCCAGACCAGAATAAGGAAGGCCACAGGCTCCCCAGTTAATCTCTCAAGCAAGCTTTAATCCCAAAATAAATGAAAGGGCAGTTTAGCTCATTCAACAAACAAATACAATAAACCGCTCTACATGTCTGCAGGTCAGGCAGCCTTGCAGTGATAGCCTGGTCTCAAAGAAAACCTCTTGCACTTAAAGACAACCTTCCCGTAGCCAGCCAGCTCCTACTTCTGTTGGGATCCCATTTAAGCCTACTAGCAGAGAATTGTTGCCCTGAGTGCTTCCCCGCACCAGTGGACTGATTAGTTACAGGGCAGAATAAGCAGCTCCCATAGGTCCTCGTGGTACTGCTTACACTGTATGACAGTTGCTGCAAGTCACTGGTTAAATCTGTAGCATAGCAAGATTGCTTCGTTGCCCAGCAATGAAGAAATCTGTTAGGAATTGTAATGTCTTATATAGAAATTTAAGACATAACGTTGCATTTTGCCAGCTTCTGGATAAGACTACATATATGAGCTCCTTTTTGTTTTTTTTCTGGTATGTTTTTTCCTAGTATTAAAGACTGTAAAGGGAGATAAAGTAGGGTTTCTGTTTGAATGTCAGACCAAGCAAAGGCAGATACTTCTGTGAACACATTTAACACATTACCCTGTGACCCAGGGCAATTTATTTAAGTCAGTATCTTCAAAAGCAGGTGACAAAAGCTAGAGACTAAAATCAGTGGAAGCCATAAGTACTTACTACCTTCAAAAATAAGGCCATTTTTATATAGGTGTCTATGGGACGTACAGTCTACAAAGTCTTGATCTTCCTAGTATCTCAGTTTCTGCACTGGGGGAAATGTTTACTTGCTTCACAAGGGTAATGTAATATAATATGAATTAACTTTTAAGCACTCTGAATCCTCAAATGAAAGGAACTCTTCAAGTATAAATTCCCAAGATTAATAGTGTATTATCACACACAGAATCCCAGTTATCCTATGGCAGAAATGTGAGCAGGACAAATCCCCAAAGCAAATGATGTTCTTTAGGTGTTCCAATTCTGAGAAAAATTGGGACACTGTGGTCATTTTTTTTATCAGGCAAAGGACTGAATGTACTTCTTGCAGGAACAGGACTGGAAAGAATAAAAAAAATTAAAGCCAGATACCCCTACTACAACTCTGCAAATCAGCTCATGTGATCACCTGATGCCTCACAAAGAGGCATCCTCGATGCAACCTACATTGCCATGTACAATATACAAAGCAGCGCACATGCAAAACCAACAACCTGCAGCATTTGCACAGTGGGATGGATGCACACGTGCCTGAGCCTAGCTAGGGATGAATGCCTCATTTAGTGTGTATGGGAAATAGTGTGAAGTTTGAAAAAAAAGTCATGATCCAGTAGCACCTCTGGAGCCCAGTGACATTCCAGGGTCCTGCAGCGTCCAATATCCTGTGTCCAATTCCTTTGGACATAGTCAAACCAAACTGGAACTATACGGTCACAAAAAGTCACTAATTCAGCTTTTTGCAGATGAACTTATTTGGTGGATACTCAAGGGAGAACTGTGACCAGAATACTGGAGGTACTTTTTCTCAAACTAGCCCAATCCTCACACATGATGCTGAGTGTGATGAGATGCAGAACGCAGTGAGGAGAGCCTCCTCAGACATGTGCACAGACTTTCTAAGACATGTCAACTTCAGTGAAGCCCTAAAATGGAGAGGCCAACTTAGTTGGTGGGGAGGGAGAATAGACTGGCTGGGGGCCAGGTGTGAAGGGATACTGCCATCTCTGAGCTTGTGTATGGAAAATAGGTCTGGTGAGAGCAGGTTGCTTTATTTGGCTACCAATAACTTGATGACTTTTGCCTGAGCTCTCTGTGGCAAAAATGTTTTCTTTCTCAGTATTTGTCGTGGCTCAAAAGAAATTAAGAAATAATTATCTCCTTGTGTTTATTTTTACTTTTGCTTTCTCACATGACCAGATGGAATCTTCATGTGATCTGGTCCTGGACAAGGTCACCTAAACCTGGCTGGTGGCCGCACTCAAGCAAGGTACTACCATGCATTGCAGCAGAATTTAAATGGTTTTGCACTGAGCAGAATTTGAGCACAGGCAAAATTGGCCATAAAGACAGCTGCAAGACTGAATATCAAAAGCTAAGTAGAGAACTGGAGTGCTGTTAGGCAATTTTGAACCATCAAGATGCATCCTTTCAGGGACTAAACATTAGCTTTGATTTGGTAATCAGTGAACTGACTAGAGAATGGATTCTCTACTTTCAATAAGAACGGCAAAAGAACCATGAAGAGTACATTTGAATTAAGAGAAGATAAGGCAAAGGAGACTCTCTGCTATAATCAGAGACAAAGACCTGATGATATTACACAGTTAAGCATTTGGTGAGTCCAACCATCACTTTGTTACATTGAAGAGTGGCAAAAGGCATCCTTCCAAGCTGCATTGCCGTATGAATTGTAGGAGGAAGCTATAGATACAGGTCAATAATAGGGACAAAATGGAAAATAACTGTAGAACGGTAGCATCCAGCCCACCTATCAAGATAGATAAGGCCAAGTCTAGAACATGGATGATAGAGAACCAAATGCAACATAATCTGCCCTGACGTGGAAGGAAAGAAGAAAGAAGGTGCATGACCAATGCAGGTAACCAGCATGTGCCAACCTGCAGAGCAAGTGCACTGGAAGGATGAAAGCCTTCATCTAACAGCATGGCAACATCACCCTTGCTTCTTCGTGTTTCTGCTGTTAGTGGGAGATGCCCAAGACAGTGCTTCGAGGATGAGGAGACAGTTGGTCAAAATACCAAAATAGACTGAGGGCTGAAGCTATTATCTCTGGCATGGGCTGTATGCTAGTACCCTCCACCCCAGAAAGCAGTGAATGTTCCCACAGAAGACAGAAGGATTAATAGTGTTAAAAGGAAAATATGCTGCAATCAGCACAAAAAAAATGGAGGTATTAGAGTGGGCAGCAGAAAGACCTTGGAGAAGGAGCTGGGCTATGCAAACAGCAATAGATCTAGCTGCACTTGCAGTAAGTGGCCAGTTTGGTTTTCGAAGTGTGAATTACTTTCATGCAGTTATTCTGTGTATGCTACGAAACATGCACATTTTTTGTTATGTATGTGGTAATTCTCTCCTTTATTCTACATCCATATAGCCTTGCATAGCATCACACATTTCTTATTCTAATCTCTTACCATCTTTTTAGTAAATGTGCTACCATAGGTTGTCTTTTAAAATACTTATTTAGGACTGATGATCCAATTCCTTTTTTAATTATTACTTTTTTTCCCTATAACTGGAGGCTTATCTGTCAGCAGAGGCTGGCGCATAAAGTTGCCTGTGGGGAACCTCATGAATAGTTGATCCCTTCCACAATGCCAGCGCCTCCCATTCTTCCCAATGGGGCCGAGAGCACAGGCTGATGTGCTTTTTTCTGCCATTTTTCAGCCCCGTGGGCTGTTCGCGGTGGGCTGAGCTCACCGCCCGACGGCCCGGGCTGCGACCGCCCCGGGAGGCCCAGCCCCCCCGCCGGGCACCAAACCGCTGCCGCTCTCGAAATGGAGGCCTGAGGGCGATGGTGGCTTCACTCCCGTTGAGAACTATGTAAATTGGCCGCCATTTTTAAAGAGGGCGCTCGTTGCGGCGTGCCCTACGGCTTCAGCCTCTGCGGAGGGTGAGCCTTTGCGTTTGGGAATATGGGGAAATGGTCATCAACTAAGAACAGACCCGATTGTAACACTGAAAGGATGCGGTGCTTGAGGTCCCAGTGGTTTTCAACAGTGTAGGAATCTGAAAGATCCACATTGTTTCCACAGTAGGACAAAATTTAGGAGAGTAAGCCTATACACAATATAGAAAAGCTTAGATACAATCAATTTTAACTTCTAGACTAAGTAACTGATTTACAGAATCCTGTAACTGACTTTGTACTCAAGAAGAGAGCACTGAAATCTTCAGAAGTATATTCTCTATTTTTTATATATCGCAAGGAAGTTGACTCTACACTGATATGTCTGTTCCTGCCTGGAAACATCAGGGCTGAGTGCTGTCTCCCACGATGGGATTCTCTCCGCCCACGGGATGGAGCATCACTTACCTTGGTGGTGGCTTGGCCAGGATCCCTCAATGTGCATTTACTCTTACAAGACACTTCTACAATGGACAATACATTTGAAAGATAATAATGTCATTTTACTGTCTCTTTTTCCATTTAACCTTTCTTACGGGGTACGTTCACCATATCCTCAACAGAGCTGTTGCAGTCATCCTTGCCCATCCATCGTTCCCTTGTCATACCTGGTATCTCAGTGGCTGTGGGTACGTTGCTCTGAAAAGAGGTGGTGGAAGTGGCTGTAAGGCCAGGTGCCTGGTGAGCCAGTGTCCTGCTGGCAGCGTTGCCTGGGGCAGCCTGCTCTGGTATGCCTGGTGGGTCTGGGGCGGATGGCGAAAATGCTTCAGGCACAGATTCAAATGTAGCATCATCCCCACGAGGGAATGGGATTTTGACAGCAGTTTTGGACTAGCTTTCATGATGCAGTTGTAGGTATATTCAATGCATCTTGCAAGTCAGATGTAGAAGGATGAAACAAGTAATTTGTTTTCATTCATTTAATAATACCTCTTGGAAGTACACTGTTTTTTTAAAGTGCAACTCATCAGAACAACTTTTAAAGGAAAGTGTATTATCAAGCTTTAATAAATAAAGGCACTTGCAATCTGGACTTTCAACTGCTACAGTTTTTAGGTTCCACTGACTGATCTGACCCAACAGAAGGGCTTGTATTTGTAGTCTTACTTGTCGAAATACTCGCATAAAGTGTACAGTGATTTTAAAAGTAGAAGATAATACAAGCTATTCAAATTTCTAAAGTTTCAAAGACAATATAAATTCTAATGTGCTAGATGTTTACTATGTAATTAGTTTTTAGCTAAGGAGACTATTTGGGGTGATGTTTTGAAGTAAGGGATAGATAAAAAAAATTAGCTATCTTCGAAAAATTATTATAGCACAAACTGATTTTTAAAAAGTCTGAAAAAGAAATATATTAGATGTTCCTTAGAAATATTTATCCAAATAGCTAATGGGAACTTTATGCTTTTCTTTTTTTTAAGATTGCCTCAAGCTAATTCTGAGAGTGCAGGAGAAAAGCAATGTCTATGTTGGGGAAGCTAAGTGGAAYGTTTTGGGTAGAGATATATATACTCAACTAATAGCTTCTTTCTGAAGTCTGAGCCAGATATTATGTGAATATACACACTTTCTTTTATACAATTTCTACAATTTAATTTCATTTAAAACTATAATTGCAATATATTTTACAGCAGATATTGACCAATCTCATGGAACTCATTTTAAGCCCAATATTAATTAGTACATTAAGACTGTATAAAGTTAAACTGAACATACTTAAAATGTAAATACTTTGGAACAGGTATTAAGAAGCTTATAAAGTCATTAACACAGTGGGACTAAGTGATACTCTTAAGTGATACTGCAATGTAAAACATTACATTAAGTAAATCATTATACCATTGGGATTATCATTACAAATACAAGTACCGAAGACTGCATTATAAGATCTTATAACTTATTAAACAAAATTTTATATTAATAAATGCAGAAGGATGAGCATTCAGTTACACCCTCTTACACTGCTACACATAATACTGGCTAGAAGTTGCTACTTTTAAGTAAGACAGCAGTTGCCAGGATGTAGGCTGAAAAATGCTGGGTTTAATTTAAAATCTTATTGCCAGATTTCACACTTTATACTTAGCAAGAACTGTTTCTTGCCAAGTGAACTTTCAGAAGACCATACTGTGCAAAATGGGTGACACTGTATTTGAAAAATACACATAAATCTGTGAACACAGACTGCAGTCCATCCAGACAGTGTGAATGTTTAACCTAGAGAAGAGCTGCCTGTGAGAAGCACTGTATTTACTGTTATAAAACATTCTTTGTGTATTTCAAAATCACTTCAGGGAAGCCTATCCCAGCATCCTCAGATGCAAATAATTTTGGGAGTGTGATAAAAGTTTTGGTTAATCAAGAATTAAAAATACATATTCCATATTCTGGTATGAATCTCTTGCTTCTCCCAGCAGAAATGTTTGAGGATCAGAGGAGCAAACAGTACAAAAAGGAAAACTAAGCACATTGTAAAAGTGTGGAAAAGGCTCACATCATACAGAGGAGTGCAGTAAGGCCATCAAAGGCAACTAATATTCTTTTTCTAAACTCATGGAAAGAGATAGAACTGCAAAACTTGCTCTCCAGGTAGCTTAAATGAATGGGTGAACGGCACCGAGAGATCAAGCTTGAATGAAGTCTCAGTGAAGAAATACCTTTATGGATTACATAGGTCTTCTTGATATGCAAAGTTATTTGATGTAGAATGACAGGAATTAAAGTGAAAAATGGTTCAGGGATCATCACAACACAGGCAGCTAGTTGTGCTACACAGTGAAATAATGATGAAGGACGAACATCCATCAGCCTGCTTAGCTGCTGCTCTTGGAGACTAGAGCTGCTACCAGTTGACGTTTTTATCGGAATATGTGTTCTGCCTTTGCATTTGTCTCTGTTCAGCAGGTTTAAAGATCTATGTGGATTTGTTTGTGAACTGGTCACAAAACTATCTACCTACAAAGACACTCTGGTATATGTACCTAGTATCCTAAATACCAGGTGTTCCAGACAATGTGGTTTTTAAAGTTACRCATTTCTTCTTAGTCACAATTACACATCCATTTCTACTCACCTCCCAGAGACTGACTGGGAGTAACTGTAAAGTAAAAAGTAACTGTGGTTACTTAATTGACTGTTAAGTGGCAGAATATTAAATCTCCATTTACTCAGCTGAAGCTGGGACATGTCTCCCAATTTCCTGATTATTTCACTAGAATACATTGGGGTTTACTGTAGTTAAATATGCAACTCAATTAGTTCAATCTTACCTATAGAAGCTGTACTGCTACAGTTGTAGAACTGTTGTCAGCACAATTAAGCTTCCATCTAAATTCTGTCTTYAGTCCTGTATTGTTTTATTTTAGTAAATTTGTTTGACTTGAAAAGTTGGACGGACTAGTTCTGAATTCCAGATGATGGAGAAAAAAATCCTGTTGCTGTGCAACATGGACATGTGTTTTAAAATTGCTTCAACCCGAAATATTCAAGTTATATAGAACTACAGCCACTATAGTCTGATAGCCAAATACCTTGTAGGATCTGGATCTTAGGATCCACTAGTTCAAAAGGATCTATTTCTATCTTACCTTGCCTTCCACTCTGAAAACTCCTGGAAAAATAATGAATGGGATGTTTTACTTGGAACAGAGGCTGTAATTAAGTAAAGCTATATGTAATTATGATGAGTGCAATAAGCATCCTGGTCATTTACTGGAATACTTCTGCTGATCAGGAGAAGCTTTAGGACCTGGTTCCAAATTTGTACATGCTGGATCACCTTTCAGTACAGATTTTATCTAGATGAAGCATGAATACAGCACTGCATTTCCATCACACTACCAGAGCACTTGATACAGTGTTTACGCCTCTTTTACGGTGGCTATCCTTTTTCGCACTGTTTATAGGAGGACAAAAGATGCTTGATTCAGCAAGAAGTCAAAAGTAGCTTGGTGAGATAACACCTGATCCAATATCAAATCCTCTAGGACAGAGTTAACCACATTTTTTACATACACTTGAAGTTGCATGGTGAGTTTGTATAAGCTCAGGACTTTGCATCACRTGGCTGCAATGTTTTTGATCCAATACTACTAGATTTCCTAAAAGAGACTGACAGCCTTGTGAAACTATGGCCTTATGGTCTGTTCCTATCAATCAAGCAGAGGAAGCGTGTCTTCAGAAACCAACTACAGGATTTAATTTTTTTTTTTTTTATTAAAGCACCTGAGTAACAATTTCAGCTGCACTGTATAAAGATTATTAACAAGAATGATTCTGAGCTAGTGCACTGTGAAAATTACTTGAATAGGGACATTTTCAAGTAAATTTTCGTTCTCACAATAGAATGTGTCACATGGAAAGTCCATTGTTTAATCTCAGGGTGCAGCAGAAGTTTCTTGGTGTGCTGTAAACTGATTGTACAGTTACATTATAGATCCTTAAAAATTTTTCAGTTTTCTAATGGAAATCTAAAATTAGTATCTTCTGTCCATATTTCATTTTCTAAGTACATAGTTTGATTTTGGGCAATAGTAATCAACAGCTACCAGTAAGTTCATTAGGAACTATCGGGTGTCACTTTTGAAAACACAGTTGCTTATTCAATGTCTATCTTACTACCTTATTCTTAGCCTACCAAATAACATGATAGAAAATCTACCTGATCTGAATAATGCATTCTAGAGTTTTTCTAGGACGTTGAGAGCTAACTTTATCTAGGGTAGGATTAAAGCATAGATATTATATCCCAGTGCCTGCTGTCTCCCTCCTGGAACAATGTACTTAAATAAAAATCTCTGACTTGTATTTAAAACTTAAAAAGCAAATTTCCAGTCTTGTGGTTGTGAAGGAAATACTGCAATCATAAATTAGGTATGACCGATTGAGGGTGTTTAATCTCCTAGCCTAAATAAGAAGCRTGAGCGGCAACTACCACTTAGTGAAAGAACTCTGTGAACAGACAAAAGAAGTCACAGATGGCTTCTTTCACACAGACACATGCATAGCTTGGCTACAGAGAAGGACCATCTATGCATACCTCTTCCTGCTCCTGCTTCTTCTCTGCCGGGAGATGGGGATTCCTGTAGTCACTTCATTGTTCCTGAGAGGAGTCATCCCCTGAGGCCTGTCTGGGAGTAGATAACAGAGTCTGTGCCACTGTTCTTGCCAGGATGATGGGGAAAGCAACTCCAGCCACTACTACTCCAGTAGAGTAGCCACAGCAAAGCTAATGGGAACCCCGTGTCATGATATACCTGAGTCCATAGACTACTTCAAGGGCTAGGAGAAGATGCCCCAAAAATGTATGGATAGTACACACTGGGATTTGTCAGACAGGTCTCGTAGGCTGAGAACTTGCTGATTCCCACTGTAGAATAAAAAGGAGTAGGGAAGCCTCTGGGTCTTTGCAGTATAGAAACTTACAGGATGATGAGGGTATCTTAAAATAACCAGAAGCCCTGAGCATTCATGGTTAGTATAAGCAGTCATGAATCTTCAGTCTTCACCTGATGCTTAGAAGATGAACATCCCCTTCCCTCACCCCTCCACTTAAATACAACTGTTCTAAATGACTGGGTTTAAAGACCTTTAAGTCTTAATACATGATTCAAGTTATGATCAAATTGGTTTAACAGATTGTATTATTTTTCAGGGAACTAGAATACTAATGGGGTAAAACCTGTTGTAGAAGGACAGATAAGGAAATAAGCAAAGACTTCTCTTTGCTATGAGCTGCAGATGGTAGAGGGACATCTTCTGCTGAAGATCTTTGGACAAAGAATAAAGGAAATATGTATGGGTGTTACCACTGTGGGAACCTATTACAGATCAGCAAACCAAAAGTTGTAACTAATTGTGGGCAAGTAGACAAGTGATCCAGAGCAACTATTTGATAGTAATGTAGATTAATAATTAGGCTTATTATTTGTTGGGAAAAGAACACAGTGGGACACAGACTGTCTGGTAAGGTCCTACAATGCTCTGATGAAAACTTTTTGATGCAGCAGGGGAAAGCACCTTGAAGGAAGTTTCTGCAGGATACATTTTTAACCAACTGAGGAACTGGTTGAAAACGGGAAGTTAGGAGAACACCTAGGAAGGAGAGACTAGGAAATAGGAATTCAAGATCTTTAAGGAAATAAGAGCAAGCAGAAATTGGAGACAAGCTGCCAGTTCCTGAAAGAAATAATTTACGTACACAAATGCGAACTGTTTCATTGTGTAGGAAAGACAGTAAATGTACAAAGAGACCAACCTGGTTAAATTATGAGTTCTTCGTTCTTCTTAAACAACAAGGAAACACAGAGAAAGTGCAAAATTGGTCAAATTACCAAGGAAGAAATAAAAATATATAGCATAAGTATAGAGGTACAAAAATCGGAGAGGCCAAGACACACAAAAAATAAAAACAAAAAAGGAGACAGTGAGCTAAGACCGTCAAGGAATAGTACACATATATTTAACTACATCAGCAATAACATGAATATCAAGAGAAGAATTAGCCCACTGATCAATACATATGAAAGTTATCAATGGATCTAACAGTTTAATGCCTTTTTTGCATCAGCTTCCACCACCAGGATCAGTTGCGATCAGATGGTAGCACAATGCCATAGTTAAAGGAATAAGTACTCAGCCAAGAATAAGAAAGAACAGATTAGAAAATACTTTGAATTGTGTACTCTCAAATTGTCTGAACCTGAGGAACCTCAGTCTAGGATACTTAAAGCACTGGGTGAAGTAGTTAGCAGCTATCTTTGACAAATTGTGAAAAGTAATGAGAGATTAGAAAAGGGAAAACATCGTACTTATATTTAAAAAGGGGGAAAAGACAAATCAGGGAATTCTAAACCAATCAGCCTAATGCCTTTTCCTGTAAAAATGTTGGAACAAACTACTTATAAGAATTAGAAAGTACAAAAGTTACAGCCAGCATAAAGCAAATCATAGCAAGCTAGTTTAATTGTTTTCTATGTCAGGTTAATGGGTCTTATAGATGAAGAACCAGTCGATGTTTTGTATACTGACTTTAGTAAAGGTTTTGATATTCCTGTATGTGAAAGTCTAATAAATAACCTGGAGAAACATGACCTAGATGAAACTACTGTAATGCAAAACTGTACTAATAGAGTCGTTACTGATTGTTCTCCATCCAAGTGGGAGAGCGGAGAGTGTATTGACTGGCGTCCTGCAGGAGCAGGGTCCAGTATTGTTCACTATTTCAAAAGGTACCTGAGTAGTTAAATAGAAAATCCAACTTTGCAGATGACACAAAAATGGGAGGGATTTTAACTATGTTTAGTCAGGATTAGAATTCAAAAGAGTAAATCAGAGAAATCACCTGGGGAAAAAAAAGGATATAACTCAACAGGGAAAAGTGCAAGGTGCTACCTTTGGGCAAAAATAATCAAATGTAGGATGGAGAAAATGAAGTGCTCAGGTGACTGTTTTACAAAGAATGATGTGGGACTCCTGGTGTACTACCAACATACAATGGTGTTACAAAAAAACCACCACTAGTGGGGTGGATAAACAGGAATACAGTCTACAAGACACAGGAAATAATCCCACATTATATGGCACTGGAGACTCTTCAACTGTAATACTGTGTTCAGTTCTGGGTACGCAACAAAGTCATGCATCAACTAGCAAGTGTCCAGAGAAAACCAAAAGAATGACTAGACTACAGTCTGAAAGAAATTAGGAATATAGTCTGGGTATATTTGTTTGATGTTCATCCATCAAATTGGATGTTAGGGAAAACTTCTGAATGTTGAAGGTGTTGAAGTGTTGGAATAAAATTCATGAGGTTGTAGAGGTTGTTTAAAAACAAGCTAACTGAAGTTTTACAGAGCAGGTCAAGAATGATAAAGATAATTCATTTTGCATTGGGGTAAAGTGATGGGCTACATGACCCTGAGAGATCCCTTTCAGCCTTAGCATTCCATGTCTTCTCCACAACCTATTTCATTCTGTGAGATTTGAGCCTAGCGAAGCAGAGGACCAGTCTCTGTCCTAATTACTCCACCTTTCCAAATTGCCTCAGAAATATCTTTTTTTAAACATGAAAACTGCTTGCTCAGATGTTTTTAGCTGTGACTAGTCAGTCATAATATTTATTTTCAGTATCCTTCTGCAGATTAAGGATTAGGACATCCTGGTGAGGTCTTAAATTAAGTCCTATAAACAATAGTTCTAGAGTGTGTTTCTACAGACAGAAGATGATTGTGTTGTTAACTAGCTTGAGCTAGCTAGCTTAATACCATGCAGGAATGGGGCACAGATTGCTTTCTCAAATGGCTGAATGAATCATTTCACTAATCCATTCATGGCAGGGGGGTAATAGGCTGATGTGTCACTTTGATACCATTTCCTCGAAAAGCAGCTGGAACTCTTTGTATGTGAACTGAGCCATTGTCACTTATGGTCTGTTCAGGGAATTCTTGTTCATGGGCCTTATTACTTTCACTATTTCCAGTTCTTTGCGTAGAATACTTAACGACTATTTTAGACACCTTTTGCACCTAAAGATACAGCACAGTAGTTGAAATGGAATTAATTATTCATTCTCCAATCAGTATCTGAAAAGTGCCAGAATATTTGTTTGATGTTCTAAAAAGAGCTGGTATGGCATACTGTCACATGCTGACCGCTTCTGATCACTCGGTGTGCACAGACTGGTACGGAGTAATTAGCTGTTCCCAAAGGTGCAAGACAGTTTCTTTTGCATGTGGTTGTCATTCTCCTTGACTTTGTCATTTCTGTTTATTTGCGGAAGATACTACACTACGTCTGTAACAATGACTTATTTTTACCACTCCCAGTGGTGAGTTTCCCAGGCATAAAGTAAGTTTCGCAGGAATAACTGTTCTGGTGCTTCACACTATCTTTGGTATATTCTAAACTGTAATTTTAAGCGAATAAAGATGGAATAAGTTGTTCACTTAAGCAAGTCCTTTTTCTCATTATAATACCATATATGTTAGCCAGCACTAGCACACTTTTGGTTTCATGTTGCATCTCTGTTTCCACAGGATTCAGTTTGTGCCATACGCAACCGATCAGCTGCTTCTAGTTGTGTATGTTGATAGTCTCACCTGCCGTCACTGATGGCAAATGTGTGAAGTCCATTACTCTGCTGGTCGTTACTTTTTATCTCTGTATCTTTATCAGCAAGTGTCCAAAACCATTTGTTTCTCTAATTGGACATCTGCCATTCCAGGTATTCCTTTTTTCGATTACAAATCAGGGTAGAAGGTCCAAGTCACATCCCTCCTAGCTTCCCTCCCAGTCTCACATTAGCACTCCTGGATAAAAGAGTGCACCTGGATCCAACTACCACTCAACATAGGAGCTGTCTCCAACCCTGAAAAGTAAAATTTGTACATGTTACCTGTAGGTGAAGTAAGTTGCTTTCCGTATCGATAGTGGTGATATTTTTCCAGTTCTCAGAACTTCTTATCAATGCAACATGGTTGTGTTCTACAGAGGTAAGAGGTTTAGAGTTAAAAATATAAAAGCCTTCAGTATCATCTTAAGATATTTAAAAATACTGCTTATCTTGTCTCCAGAGGAGGATGACAAGTTATATGCAAATAGGTACTATGATATGAAAGGATCATTTCAGATTACAAAAATTTAATGACAACTGGAAACTTTGGTCTGCTGAGACCAACTCAATTTTTCTCTACTGTATAATGTTTCATTTGAATTTAGCTGTTCTGTCCCAGTGTTAGGTAATGGGGTTGCTGCAATGACTAAAATTCCCAGAAACAAACGTAAACAAATCATACTATATAGTCAAAATGTCTAAAGACAGCTTTTCATTGATGGAATTAATCTTTATCAGTGGTATTGCCACAGTCCACAGTGGAACTTCTACTTTGTTTGTTTTGGTTTTTTTTTTTTTTTAAACCCTTTGCTCTGTTTGCTCTAAGACCATACTCAGCTGCAAAATATATTTTGGAGCTGGGAGGTGCTGTTTCTCACTTGCATCCATTGCTACTGCAATCCAAGTAGCATCAATGCGTTAAGGATTACACCCCATTGTGTCCTACAGTCAGATTGCTCTGGGAGTCACTTTCTGGGCTAGTATTTCTGTAGCTGATCACAGCAAGTTTTGACAAGCGGACAAGCTAGAAGCTGACCCCAGAGCTTTGCCCCCTGTATTTAAAGGAGATCTACCCCATACATTTCACGTGCACTGGAATTCTTTGCTGTTCTTTCCATTTCAGTTGTAATCATGCTCCTGACTTTTGCTCTTGAGTCCTTGCTGGTATTCTTGAGATCTGCTTTCTGGTCCTGTATTGTTTCCCCTCCCACTCCAGTATTGGCACTTGTTTTCAACCACATCACCCCAGCCCTCTGCGTACACTAGAACCTTCTTTGGTTCTTTTTAGCTTTGTCAGTGGACATACTCTTGACTGACTACTTAATCTAGTAAATCCTTTGACAGTTCTGTCTTCCTGAGTTCAGCATCTTCTTTGTTTACAATGAAAACCTGTGGGTTTTGTTGTGGCTTATTTTGCATGGTCTATTGCTTGTTGAGAAATAGTAGGTGCAAATATTCTCAGCTATTAATACATATATGGTTTTAAGTTTTTTAATTTCAAAATGCTATTTATAACCGCTTTCAGTATCCATTGGCTTGGGCTAGACTCATCTTGGAATAATGATTGTCAACAGCTAATAAGGAAAATACATGCAGTATTTTAGGCAAAGAGGGTTGATCTCAAGACAGTATTATTAACCTTGCATATAAAATGAGAATTCTCCAAGCGCTTAACTTTTATGTTTCTTTCTCTATAATGCAAAATATACTGGATTAGCGTTGCTCCATGGTCAAGCAGTATTGCATTCCTGTGTTTAAAAGTCCTGTGCTATGCAGAAAAATTCATAGTGATTTTTTCTAACAGGTTAGCTAATTCTGTTTTTCTCTGGACTCTTTTTTTAAATGATGAACATTCCTCAGTCACTTACTGTCAAATAGTACATGATTCCTTCATTTCATAGCAAAGCAGCATAATCATGGTTTGCTGGGCTAATGCCAAATGTACAAGACAACCACTACCTCAGCTGGTATATACCTGGGAATATTCAATACATCAACTTCTAAGTGACAACTAGAAAGTGAGAATGCTAAAACAGGAAAATGCTGCAGCATCTCTGTATTTTTTTTATTTACATGATTGACATTTAGTCTGAAATTTAGAAGTGATCAATGCCCAAGAAACACCTGCTTTAGAGTTTCTAGAACTGAGGGAATTGGGAGAAGTAGGAATTTTGTGAAGCTTCTGAACCCTCCTCTGAGTCAGTGAAAGAAAGAAAATTAAAACACTTCTGACTTTTACTCCATATACTGAGAAATGTTTACTACAAAACTGCAGATCTTACAATATACAAATGAAGGTTCTGCTTTTAATTTCAATTGTACTGTCCAAATTCCTGTTTACCTCACTGCTTCTACTTCTAGTAAAATAGTTTCATTTTAATTCTGAAAGCATCGTATTGCATTTATACATTTATTGTGATGATGATATTCCCAGCAGTGACAGACTTGATATAGAACTGCAACAAATTCTGAATGCACCCATTAATCCACACAAAAATGTCTGAATCAGATTATTTTTTCTAGCAAATATAGAAGGTGACAACAATGTAATTATTAATTTAAAATATCTATCCAAGTTTGCATCTGGGTAAATGTGAAGAAAATTAAGCCCTTGCTGTTTGTTGCTGGAGGAAAATCAGAATTAAGAAATGCAACCCAATTCAGGAAAAATAACTGGTCAACTATTATTAACTGTTCTTTGTAAATAAAACACAAGTTTTTCCTGCTATGCTTATCTTAGAATTTAATCACCCTTGAAAAGATCTCTTACCAAAATGAGTAATTGCTACAAACAACAAAACCAACAACAAACAACAAAAAGCTGTTTAGTGGAAAATACAATACCTCTGTTTAGTTTCAGTGGCTTTCCCAACAACTTCAGGTGTTGATTTGTTTCCTCCAGAAGAAAAACTGATAATAAAGTCAGTTATTTCTTGATGCAATCCCACTTATTTCCAAAGAAATAAAAAGACATATATTCTGAGGAATACACAAACAATTTTATCTTTCTTTTATAGCAGAAGAACAAGAAAGTGATGGTAACTTTTCTCTAGCAGTTCTACATTCTGAATTCCTTTCTCTCCAGTTCCTTGATGTGCCATCTACTTATGTATAATCACATGTAAATAAACAGTAACATGAAACTCATCAGTCTTCCTCTGACCAACTGGTAAGACCACAAGTAGTTTAAGTGTCACAGGGCATTTTTCCATTTTTCTTCCTAATTCTTGATTCTAGTTAAACTACCTGGGCCCTATTAATGACAAAATGATATCCAGGATGGCTTCACTGATCAGAAAGCCAGGAAGGGCTGTTGTGTCCCCTCTCTTGACTGATTCTAGAATAGACCCTTGGCTGACTAATCAACATAGAACAAATGACTTTCTCAGAATTAATTCCCATGTGAGTTACAATATAACTTTTAGGGGAAAAAAAAAACCAAACTGCGATGAAAACATTTGTAGCGATGAAGAATCCATACCAAAGCTTGATAAGTAGTTCCAGTGCAGCCTGTGCCTTTCTTTTGTTCTGTTACGTCTGACTTCAACATCTAGGCAATAAACAAGGAGCTCTAGTACTAGCAAATGTAAGTTTCCCATGGGAGAAATCTTAAAGAAAGTTAGGATTTGTACAAAGCTAAAGTCACCTGAGCTTCTCAGTACAATGCTGTTTCTCACTACAGATTGGCTTTGCTCTCTTCAGACATCCAAAACTTGGGCATTTAGAATAAGTAAGCATTCAGACTACCCTAAACAGTCAATGGTGAGAGAAAAGTACATGCAGAAATACTGTACCATCTACAGAGTAGTGCAGTTTTGTGAGTCAAAAACCACATTGTAAGTCCATTTTTTCACTTTCTTAGTTATTCTCCATAATTTTCTCATTTGTTTTGTCTGTTTTTTCATGTTTTGGACCATGTACTTCAGTACTGGTCCACAACTTTGCCAAGTACAGTTGTAATATAACTTCCCTACAACCTCTTAATATTTTGTTCTTTATACATTTAAGGATTATAATGGTCCTCTTGCCTACAAGACAGTGCTGAAGGATCATATTTCATTGTGACCCAGTTAGCACTGGCCAGGATAGAGCACCTGGATTCTTAAAGATGGTAAAATTTCTTCTCAACTGATGAGCTTGCATGTAGAAATACTAAAATGCCTATTTCTTCCTTGTACTCTCTTACTAAATGATTATATCATTCTATGTGAGTGACATGCCCTTACAGATCAACTGTATTAATTAACTGGCTTATAGTCAGAAAACAAGGAAGACTCCCAATTACATTTTATAAATGTCTTACTGGATCACACTGTGTTATGTGCTGCTCCTGTATACAGTGGAAAGTGACTTCTCATCTCTTATTTTTGGGTCCCCACAGAAGTTAAAGCAAGAGTTTCTCTAAATTATGCCATCATAAGTTTTGCTGCTATTTTCAGTGACCCATCAGGTATAGTAAGTCCCATCAGTAAGACAACTCTGATGCTCATTTCTTTCCCATTCCCAGATTGCATGAATCACATGATTACATGAATTCCCACTCTCTGATTCCCTAGTCGTCTGCTGATGGAGAGATCTTCATAATGGGGATTTTCCCCTAATTATCTCTAGCCATTTTAAATCGTGTGTGTTGTAAAGTGACTTTGCAGAGCAAAGTTTCCAGCCTAGGATCTTTCCTCACAGGTGTCTTCATAGTTTTACTTCTGTTCCATACTTTTACTTCTGTTTTACCAACATAACTAGAAATAGTC
Source organism: Phoebastria nigripes (assembly GCA_035582835.1). Classification (NCBI taxonomy): domain Eukaryota; kingdom Metazoa; phylum Chordata; class Aves; order Procellariiformes; family Diomedeidae; genus Phoebastria; species Phoebastria nigripes. The sequence continues at coordinate 1,042,708 of JAYKAV010000611.1, read as the reverse complement.
AAATACTCTATTTTTTCAATCAGTAAAATGTATCTGTTGACACTTTGCCATTAAATTAAAGGTCTATAAACTGCAGAAAGTTAAAATTTATGGCATTTGGCTTTGTTGTAAAGGGATTTATAATAAAGTTTATTTTAAGTTCAGATGAAGCTTTCTCCTGTAGGTTATCTGGTTGTAAGCTTCCTCTCTCATGTGTTACATCAAAGTTCTACCTCTTCCTTGTCTAGCAATTAACTGGTATCTCACTTCTATCTGATTAGAGAAACAAGCCACCTACCTCAGTGGGTCATCTGTTCTCTAGCAGAACAATGACTTAGGGCTGGTTGGGGTTGTTTTGATGATATGGGCAATGGTAGGTATCTTGAAATCCTGAATCTTTAATACGTGACACCTGGGCAACTACGTTACCCAAAAGCCATGGGGCAGAGCCCAGAGAAATCCATAAATATCTCCTGTTTGTTCCAAAAGAAACCTTGAAATCTATGTATTTAACAACTACAATCCATGGTAATATATGCAACCTGATGTTTCCCACCTCTCTCCTTCCTGATTTCTATCCACTAACCTACATTTGCAAAAGTTGTAAGCTGGAGACTGAGAGAATATTTGGGGAGGTATCACTCTATTGCTGTCTTCTGCTGTTCTCTAGATGTCCATCATTGGCCACTGCGAGAGGTGGGATGCTGGGCTAAACAGACCTTTGGTTTGACAGCTTTTATGTTTTTATGTTCCTGTAAGCCTGAAAATTCTCTGTTTGCACAAGTTAGCTTGTGATTGATAAAATCTTAGATTCCATCCATACTGATACGCTCCAGTCTGAGGTGCAAACTCTGTAATTGTTCCTGAACAGCTTGCTGTAATGCCAAGAATTGAGAGCAGGGCAGCGGTGCTGGAATACAGAAATGTGAGAAGATATGCTTGAGGGGATTGAATGATTACTGAGATAAGGAAAGGATGGAAGCTGGCACAAGGTTTCAAAGAGATAGGGGACTAGGATATAAGCTTCAGATGTGCCAGGATGTGCATCTTCAGACTGGAAGTTAGGACATACGTGAGAAAATGGAAGACTGAGAGATAGGCTGCAGGGCAGGTAGTGATGGAGAAGAAAATGGAATGCATGGTCCTTTTGAATGCAGATTAGGATCCAGGATTCCCGAGTTAGCTGGTAAAGAGACAACATCAAATATTAGTTTATCTCTCCCTAATGATTGAGCCACACAGAATTCACAGGTGATAGTTTTCTCCTGCTTTTATTTGCTATTAGCTGATGTCACGAGAATTTGTTCTATAAACTCCTGAGTTTTGAACTTTTTGGATGAGCCCCAGGGATGTAAATTTGCTTCAACAAGATAGAATTTCTGATGGTTGTTTTTCTAGATTGCCTTTTAGGAAGTTACCTCCTAAAAGTAATTTGGAAAGTATTAAGATTACAGAGACTAAAACATTCAAAAAGTAGAGAGCACTCAAACTCAAGCTGCTTGTGAAAACTTAATTCAAACTCCTGGAATATATGTACTATGATACAGTCTTTTATTTCTGAGATCACATACTATTTTTACGACAGGCCATTCCTTCCTTCAGCACACAGGATACCTAGTGTTCAGAGTATGAAGTCATGAAGTAGCCTGTTGTTTGTATGACCCTTTCCTCATCTAGTACAAAAGCTACACAGTGCCGTGACCGAGGCAGAAGATTTCAAGAAGAAAAAGTTGGTTGTGTGTTTTAGACAGAAGAGTATCTCCTGAACAACTGGATTATCTCCTTGTCTCATTTCAATGAATCCTGCGTGAGGCTGAAACTCATTTAATTCAGATTTGGGATAGGTGATGAGAGATACGTATTTTTCACTTCCTAGGTACCCAGCCTCATGCTCTGGAGACTTCTCAACTGCAAGCGAAGTTGATGTCAGATGTGATTGCCAAATGAAGTGTAAAAAAATGACAAATGTGGCCATCCAAAACAGGCAGACAAAATAACACATATTTTTGACACTAATATAATTGTACTTTAGTTGTCAGTGTATAAAATGGGGATAGATAGACTAATGTTTGTGAAGCTGTCATCTGCCAGTGATAGGTGTCAAAACAATCATAGAATCATAGCATATCCTGAGTTGGAATGGACCCACAAGGATCATTGAGTCCAAGTCCTGACTCCACACAGGGCAACCTAAAAGTTGAACCATGTATCTAAGAGTGTTGTCCAAACACTTCTTGAACACCAACAGGCTTGGGGCCATGAGCACTTCACTGGGGAGCTTGTTCCAGTGCTTGACCACCCTCTCAGTGAAGAACTTTTTCCTAATATCCAATCTGAACTTACCCTGACACAGCTTTAAGCCATTCCCTTGTGTCCTATCAACAGACACCAGGGAGAAGAGATCAGCACCTCCTCTCTGCTCCCCTTCATGAGGAAGTTGTAGACAGCAGTGAGGTCACCCCTCAGTCTCCTCTTCTCTAAGCTGAACAAACCTAGTATCCTCAGCCACTCCTCATAAGTCATGCCCTCTAGCTTCACCATCTTTGCTGCCCTCCTTTGGACACATTCTAATATTTTTATATCCCTCTTATGTTGTGGAGCCCAAAACTGCACACAGTACTCAGGGTGAGGCCACAACAATGCTGAGTATAGTGGGACAATCACTTCTTTTGACCAGTTAGCTATACTGTGCCTAATGCACCCCAGGATATGGCTGGCCCTTTTGGCTGCCAGGGCACATTATTGACTCATATTGAGATTACCATCAACCAAAACCCCCAGATCCCTTTCTGCAGGGCTGTGCTTGCACACCAGGCTCTTGTCCCCTAGTGTATACATACATCCAGGATTACACCACCCCAAGGAAAATTATTTAGAGCATGGAGTGGTGTTTCTTAAAAAAAGCATGAACTGAATACCCTAACATAGGGATAAAACAAAATGTTGAAGGGTATTCATGAATGTCATTCACCTTATATGCTGAATGAGACAGAGGTGATATGAAAAAGCAGTATTAGTGCAATTTGGGAATATGACATAATGCATATGCTCAAATGTGCATTGCCAATTAATAACTAGGTCGAGGGGTGGAAAGCACAGGAGCAGGTCTGAAGGTGGGATCACGGGGTGGGGATTTTGAGTCTGACTCAGCATAAGCTGACAAAGTGGGAGGAGGAGCTGCCTGTTGAGCTGAACATAGGCAGTGAGACTCAAGGATAGGATAGCAGCTCCAGGGAGTGGAGAGTACGTGAGGCATTTCTCAAAAGCCATGTCATGAATTGGCTGTGATTTTCACAGTTGGCTTTTTAGAACTGAATTGAAGTTGCATGGGCATGTAGGGAATGTTGCATTTCCAAACCTGTAAGCATTTGACTTTGCAAACTTACTATTGCTTCAATTACTTTTTTGTGTATAACATTTATTTATAATGGAGAGCACAAGAATGGTTTAGAACAAAATGAAGAAATGTTTGTGAAAGAAGATTACAGTTTTAGAGTAAGAGCAAGAGATTGAAAGGAAGGTACCTTAAGAGACACTAGAAAGTTAAAAGGGAATGCTGGACCTTTGGAGGGCCACAGACGTAAAGAGAAGACCACAACAGATTCAGAATTGGGTGTGGGAGTGCACCAGTGAGGGGACTGAACTTGAGGATCAAGCACTGGTTAATGCAACGAAGAAGGAAGAAAAATTTTGGGTATGTGGAAAAGAGGCTGCAATATGATGACAGATGTTTAAAGAACAAGATTTTTTTCTGGACACAAGTGAAAGTCTCATTTTGCAGTCATTCTAAAGGAAGAAACGGTAAGGTCAGTAAGGAGTCTTAGGAGAGTCTCATCACACAATCTTGTCTTCATGGAAAGTAGGGTTGGATCCTTCCCATTTGCAAGGCTCTGTCCGGCACATATTTTGAGTCTCATGGCAAGGGAGGGACTGTGCTATTTAGCATACTCTCCCATCCACCTTATAGTTCAATGAAGCCCTGGTGGAAAGATCCTGTAGTAAATTTCCTGACTGTGTTATGCCCTAACTCATGTTTCCAAATGGCCCTTTAGCATATAAAACAGCAATGTATTAATCCAATCTGAAGGTACTGATGACCATGGCACAGTCCTCATCCAACAGGAAAGGACAAGTTGCCTAAAAAAGCAACTTTGTTCATTGCTAGAACAGGCTCAGACACTTTGAATGAAACTGAAGAAAAATGGCTTTGCTTTGAAAATGAAAAGGTTTGCAAAAAATTACCATTTTTTCCAGTTTTTATCTATGAAGTATGTGTCAAAATATTGTCAAAACTATCATCACAGTGATTTGCAGTAAGAGAATCTTATTATGATATTTAATAATTTGATTTTTTATTAAATTTCCTACAAGAAATTTCTTAAAGAATGTTTTAAAAACTGACCAATTTTAAGCCTTATGAAATAGGATTCACTTCACAATTTCATATTTTGCAGGTTTTTTTCTCTCAACCAGTTCTAAACAATGCTGATAACCAATTAAAAACTACATTGTGGATCTTACTGAGATAAAGCAGAAGACAGATCACCAGTCAAAAACTACTCATTCCTCTTCATATATGTAGCATCACTTTGATTTATGCAGGCTAGCAGTGCAGTTTCACAAATGGAATATACATTGTTCCCCTGCACTTCCCACTGCACCCCCTTATCTGGTACTATCACTCATCTGATTGCACATGCAGTGAGATCAACGTGTTGGTCCAACTGAAAATTGGCCAATTTTAGCCACATGAATGCTCATGTCAGCATAGAAAGGTGACAGAAATTTATAGCCAGGACTGCTACTTTTGGCAGCAGCTTTATCATGCAGCAACTTGCCTGTGGTGAAACCACACGCTAAACCTCATGGAGCCTGATCTTACTCAAGCTCCTCAGTATGAGAAATACCAGGAAAATAAAGGAATACCATATGCCAGATTTAATGGAAAGAAACAGAGTTGAAGGTTCCTGTATACCGAAGCCCTTTCTTTCAACACTGTTCCTACAGACCCCACAGGAGGAGATCTTCAACCTTTAAGTAGAAAGATCTTGTTTAGGAGACTAGAAAAGGTTTGATTTACCAAATCCAGTATTTGATTAATATTTGTGATCAAATAGTTTTTGAGATCCACTAATGAAAAGATAGAAAGAAATTGGATTTAGAAAGAATAAGGAATTTTCTTTATATACACAAATACATACACAGATGCCGCTCCAAAGATAGGTTATGGTAAGATGAGAAGCTAGGTTCATGCAACAACTCCCTCCTGCTGAAATGGAGTCATTCCATCCTCTTTCAGGCTGCACGCTCTTCTGTGCTGTCTTTGTGGGGGCTTCGATACCTGTCTGACACATAAGTCACTTCAACTCACTAAGGTGGCAAAAAGCTATTCGCTTTTTTTTCCTTAATTGGTTTAGTAGGTTGGAGAACAAATGTTATTAATGGTGGCAGGGCCCCAAATATAGCTGAATGTCATAGCTGACAGCTTTGCTCAGCAAAATGTCACTAAACCAACATGAAATGATGCTATTTTAGACTTAGACTTACAGTTTGAGGACAGTATAGAAAAGCTAGTTGTAGAAAATTATCCTAAAGTTGATTTGGTGTAAATTGCATGGAAAGAAAACAAAAGCAGGTCTGCATCTAGGCCTCTTGCCATTTCATAAGGCAAATTTTGGTAAACTAAGGGACCTAGTTAATCAAGTCAACTGAACTGAGGAGGTCAGGAGTTTGAAATGGAAATTATTTTCTGTTTCTTCAAGAGGCAGGTGCTAAAACAGTGCATAAAAAGGATAATTGAGAATAAGTAGAGAGCTTTCAGGGAAAGAGGGACTGACTACCAAAAAAACTTTGCTACACATTGAGAAGCACAGAGATAAGATGATATTTTCCAGGGCAGAATGAGGGAACAGGAGTTCCAAACAGGAGACTGCCAAATTGGAGAGTATCTGCTAGTAGATTTCTTTGGGAGTTATTCTTGGGATTGATCTTACTGTTTTGCGAAGAAGAGAAAATAAGCTTATTGCATTGGCTGGTTTCACAAAATTATGCAGCATCATCAACACAGCTGCAGTGGGTTGTCATATGGAAAAACAATGAATGACCTTGATGATTGAACTAATGGAAACAAAACAAACTGCTATAATACAAAATGCAAGGTCATGCACTTGGAGGCTAATAAAAATTTTGCTGTTAATGGAGAACTTTCTCAATAAATGAGTGGTGTAGAAAAGAACATAGGTACTACTAGAATAGATGGCGGTTACCTAATGTAGTTGTGCAAAAAGGCAACTGCACATCCAAGACTGCGATATTTCATGGAGATATGGAAATATTAATGTACTATACAATTTAGTAGTTCAATTTAAAAAGGAATATTATGGGAATTTGAACCCACATTCAAGCTGGATGAGTTCAGACTGGGACAGGTGGCAATAAAGGCTAGTAGAAGGACCAGTGGAATGAAGATCTGTTGAGCAAGAAAAGACTACAAGATCTTTGTTTAGTCTAGCAAAAGGAAGGCTGAGAGGGAATATGATTACTGTCTATAAATATATCAGGGGTAAACACCAGGGAGGGAGAAGAGCTATTTAAGCCAACAGACGAATACTGGCACAAAAGCAAATGGATTCTTGAATAAATTTAGTCTGGAAATTAGAAGAAAGTTTCTAACCACCAAAACAATGAAGTTCTGGAACAGATTTGCAATAGGAGTAGGGGGTAAACATATCAAACTACCATTAAGATGGAGCTTGAAAAGCTTCTGGAAGGGATTATATGACAGAGTTTCCTGTAATAGTAAGAAACTGGACTCACTGACCCAGGGAGTCTCTTCCAGTCTTAAGGTCCTATATTCTGTTTTGCACTGTCATTTCTTCTCCATAAAGACAAGAGATCTATCCAACTAAAACCCTCAAATGTTTAAAAACTAATAAAAATTATTTTGCAAGTAAAAATTATGTTGATTATTGTAAACTCACTGCAAGTCATTTCAGAATAACACTTTATTGGGTATTACATTCTTAGTCTTTACTGTATTGCAATGTCTTCTGCAGGGAGGTTGCCCAGTTTAGAATGTAAGTTATTCTTTACTTTTTCAAAACCGAAATATGGGATGTGGCATAAAGGTCATTTGAAGACATATTATATCATGCAATGAATAGTAAACTTATAGGATAGTGTACATTGTCTCATTATTTGACCTTTTGAAAGATCACTTTTGGTTAAATAAGCTGGAAATTAAACAGCTGAATGCAATTTATTTATAGATATATATTGATTTGTTTATAAATATAATGAAAAGTATATGTAGTTCAACAACCATAATGAAAACCACAGGTAATGTTTTGTAGAAAGCAATTTTTTTCAATTTTTTTATATTATGGGTTCTGTTATGTACAGTACAAACATATACACACATATGGTATCTTTTCATTAAGAGCTTTAGTCTATAAAGAATAGCTGCAGTGCCTAATGAAACTCAAAAATCGGAACACCAATAGAGGGAATATTATGTAATAAAAACAAAATGATCAAGGTGTTACTGATCATAGGTTGTTTAAGATTCTACTTTTTTTGTTTGGTTTTGGTTTTTTAATCTTTTTCCTTCCACTACTATTTCTTGAAGTTGTGTTGGGCAACCAACTAGTAGACCAGAATTCCATTATGCCATGACCATGAAAACACATGTTCCATCAACCAATACAGTTTGTCCACATCTTTCTTCTTTGTGATGGCCAAGGGGGATTGAGGCTAAATAGACAAAGAAGTGAGATTAAGGACAGAAAAGAAAGAGAAATACTGGCAGAAATGGTAGGGGAAGAAAGCAGAGAAAAGAATAAGATAAAGAGAAGGCAGAAATTACAAGGTTTGTGGGGCGGGGCATTATAGAAGCCAACAATGACATGAAAGAAATTTTGGGATGACATACTTTACAAAGGATTACAGTCCATTTTCACTTCCACAGGTGGTGGAAACACACAGACATTTCTATAAACATAAGTTTTATCTGCACTCCAAACACAATTTTTCTCCAAGCCAATCTTCAAATCAGTTGAAATAAACTGTGTTCTAAAGGGTTTCATGAACCTCTACTTTCCAAGTCTTACATATATGAAACAGTGAAAGGCATCTTGTTCAAGTATTTCCTCTTCATTCCTCAGAACTCTGTTCTAGACACCTGGACAATTAGATTGATGTAAACCTAAACAGTGTTCAGGCTGAAGAAGTCCTTCAGTCAAAGGAATATATGTCCTTCTAATTCTGGAACAAATGCCGCTATTCTTTATCATAGATAAATATTGCTGATAGCAGGAGGTAGCTTTAAACTATGTTCATTCTGTTCCTACAATACACTATGCATCACCTGAAGTGGCCTGGCAGTGTTCTTAAGATTCCTGCTCAAACATAAACTCTTTAAAATAGATCAGATTACTCCTTCTCAGTTCAAATACAGTTGACTGCCTTTTGAGACAATTTTACTCCATGACAGATAGAAGGATGTCACTCTTCTTGTAAGTCATTGAGCATACTGTTGGTTCAGCTTTGTTGAATTTATCTACTGCCAGTCAATACGTCTGACGTTTTTTAGTGAAGTTGCTGACATCAGGCCTGTCCATGAAAGCAGTGATGTGGAGCCTATAAATACATCTGTTTCAGATCTCTGGTGTTCATGAAGAGATTTTACTGCTTAGTGTTTGAGCTAATGCTAACTCTTTCAAATCATAAAAAAGAATTACTCGATCTGGATTATTCTTAAAAATAATCTGAATTATATGTGGGTTTACAGATGAAGAGGAATTCATGTAGGTAAATGTCAGTTGAAAAAATAATGGAAAAATCATGGTGTATTTCATTATTTTTGTCTACATTTGAACATACAAATTTAAAAATAGGGTTACATGTCTATAGAGGGACAAGGGTTCTCTGGAGTTACAGGCTTTTATATATAAATACATTTCAGTACAGTTCCACAATTGCAAGCAAAACCATTAAAATTTCTGTTTGAACTGTATAATCTAATTATGAAAATGGTCTATTGCTACATTGCTACATAAAAGTCCTAGATAACACTGTTAGGTAATGTCTATTGCTAGGGCAGCGGTAAGAGGAAGGTGCTCTTTGGTTACTTTTTAAATGACTAATAAGAGTGATAGGTTTCACTTAATGTGTTCTAAATTAGAAAACCACTTGTTTTCTACCATCCATCTCTGGATGCATCAAAGCTCTCAAAAACAGGAGCTTAAGTCCTCTTGAATTTCTTTCTGAACTTCATCAGAACTTAAATGTTTATGGATAAGCACTGTTGTAGAACAAAAGATGTCTTCCCCGAGATGTGCAACCGGAAAGGTTGGAAAATATGTTATGTGGAAGATGACTTAACGTGGTTTTGACTTTTACCAACCTAGAAGATATTCAAGGCTAATAATGGAAATGGTCAGGAGCCAGCCGACCTGATGGAGCGTATGAGATTCAACGTTGAAATTTCAACAGCTGTCTGGTTACTAAGATCATAATTAGCTGGACGGTATGATGCTGTAGAACAAAGTTTTTGAATTTACAGGGCAACTTTGAGGAGACCTTCAAAATGGGTGGTGATTCATCTCCATGGCACTTTCTTCCTTGGCAGTGGTTGTGTTAGAGCTGTTTCACCATCAGCTCACCTTTCTTTCAGGGATGAGCAATGGCAGTGCAAGCTGCCACCAGCCCTGAGGTTACTCTCTCCCCMCACACCAAGTAGCCCTTCCAAGCTTCATCTCATGGCTAGGATGGTGTGAAAAAAAACCCATTAATTCCCATCAACAACATACAGTAACAGTGTTGGTGAAGCTTTTGGCTTGAGTTGTTGACTGAAGCCTGTCTCCGGGTGGGACCGTTAGGGAGAAATTAGATATATTGTTGTGACAATAGAAGATAGAAAATTTCTGGTCTCTCCCACACATGAAAATTATTAACCAAACACATCAAGGGTGGTGGAGGAAGCCCTTAAGTGACTTCTGCACCGCCCGAGAACAAGGCTGCTCCGCGGGCTCCCCAGGCTGATCCCGCGGGAGGTTCCCAGCTCCGGGCTGGAAATGGCGCCAGCGGGTTGAGCCTGGCTCCTTGCGCATGCAAGAGGCTCTCTCCAGGGGACACTGCTCCGCGTGGTTGACACGAATTGATACCGGCTAGAGGAGGCAGGGCGGGTATTTGCTCGCTCTCCTTCTTCTGGGCAGAGGAGGATGAGTAAAAGGGGCAGAGCGGGACCAGCGCGTAAGACGGGACGCTGAGCTCCCCAAGTCCTCGAAAGAGCGGGCGTTAGTGCCACGGCCAGCGCGGGGGGAAGGAGCCGCGCAAGGGAAGTGCGCATCCTCCATTTTGGCGGAGGGCGGGCGGAGAGCTTGGCTCCCGGCGCCTGGCCGCTGTCGCCGCCCGGAGCACTGCTCCCCACCCCGCGGCACTGCCGGGGGCACCCGGCTCCTCTTCCCGCGGGGAGCCGGGCAGAGGCGCCTCAAATGGACGCCCCGCTGCGCCTCACGTTGGTTCGAATTGGTCCCAAGCTCCCCGCAGCTTCCGACAAAATGGAGGACGCCACCACTGCTACCACCACCACCACCAGCAGCTCCTCCAGGAGCCATGTCGGCGGCTGACATGGCGCCCTCCCCCGCAGCGGGAGGGGGCAGGAAGGCGTCCTGGGGCGAGAGCGGCGAGGAGGCGCTGCTCGGCCGGGCAGGCTGCGGGGGAGCGGGCGAGGCGCCCTCCCTGGGATACGTGCGCTGTCTCCCTTTCCCCTGTGGGAGCGCTTCCACTATCCACATTCTGTCCCTCATGGAAATGGCCCCAGGTTCAGAGCCCTGCTGAGGGAGGGAGCGGGGTGCGACCTCTCAGATGGCCACGGAGGAGTCCTGCCAGCCCTATCGCTCGGCGGCGGGGGACGGAGAGGGAGAGATGAGCCCGCGCCCCACGGCCGGGGCTGTGGCGCCCACAGGGACTGAGCGCAAGGCTAGAATGAGCAGCGCAACCTCTCCGCCAGCGGAGCGCGGCCGGCCCGGCGGCAGCGCAAACTTCTGCAAGTTGCTGCTGCTGTCAAAGAGCTGCGCGGGGAGCGCGAGCGCAGCCCTCGGACGCGGGTAACGAGCCGGTGGGCAACGATCCGGGTTCCTCAAACCTGATGGATCAAAGTGGGAAGAACCCCAAGCATGGCCAGGAGGAAGATTGGCAGTTTATAGGGTCAACCGGCTGCGGGCGGCTCTGATGGATGGGCGGCCCACCCACTCCGCTAGCCCAGCGCGAGAGCCCGCCCTCTGGGGGAGCCAATGGCGGGGCAGGGAGGCGGATCTCCCCCGAGCTCGCTTGGCCCGGTTCCTCCTCCTCTTCGCTAGCAGCTGCGCTTAGCCCGGGACTGGAGCGAGTTAGAGTTGAGACGCCGGAGGAGTAGCGCAGAGTGCGTGCGTCCCCCGCGGGGGGGTGGGGGGGGTGTCCGTGCCTCCGAGCGGTGGGGAAGCCGGGTAAGGTTGGGGTGTGGGGTGCTGTGCTTCAGGGGCGGGCTGGCGGGCGGTTGGCGGCGCGGAACTGCCCCTAGGGCGGGGATGGGAGAGCAGCCGCCGTGCCTCCGAGCCACCCGGGCTAAGTACCCCACGGTGTCGTTGCCGCTGCGCCGCCGCCTCTGGCGGCGGCGGAGGGGGCGCGGGCAGCACCGGGGGCAGCCCCGCGGTTAAGCATCGTGGCCTGGAGGTGGGTGACGGGGGTAAATGGGGGGCGCCTGGGGGCAGCCCTGAGGGGGGGGCAGGGGCATTTGGGGAAAGGGCCGGGTCTGTTTTAGCGCCTCCTATTTTAACTCCCTCCCTCCCTTCCCCGCCGGGCCCTCGGCTGTTGTTCTGCCCCGGTGCCTCCCACACCCACCGCCCTCGCCGCCCCCCCCCGCGGGTGCCTCCCTCCCCTGCCCGGCGCGGCGCTCCGCGGATCCTGCCGCCGTTGCTGCTCCCCTCCCGTATTGTTTGGCTGGGTCTCTCTAATGGCGGACAGGAGGCGGCAGTGCTGCTGGCCGACTGCAGGGGGGCAAACCCGAGACCGGGGGCAACTGCCGCGGGAGCGTGCGGGGGGCCGAGGCRCTCGCCCGGCGCTGAGGCGCCGCCGCTGAGGGCCCTGCGACCCCCCGGGGCGCCGGTTCAGGGCTGCTTAGGCAAGTTAGCAGGTAATATTTGCTCCCCGCCGTGGGCGCCGCCGCTGTCTTTCCCTGCGCGCTCGCGCAGAGAAGCCCCCGGTGCAGCTGCGCCCGGGGCGGCTCCTTGTCCCCCCGCCTTCAGCGGGGGCAGGCGGCGTGGGTGTGCTTGAGGAGTACCCCACCGCCCCCGGGGAGGGCATTTTTTATTTATTTATTTAAAGGGTTGGGATTAAAGGGAAGTGGTGGGTGATGCAGGCGGTACCTGCCCTGGCCAGGCAAAGGAAACGCTGCTTGGGGGCGCTGCCTGCTCCTCGCTGCCCCATGTTAACCCCATGTCTTTCCCTTAGGCTCCAGCCCAGTTTGGTGCAGCCTTGGCAGAGACCGACAAGGAGAGGGAGCTCTATTGTGAGTGTTATTTATGTATCTATTTCTGCCTCTGCTAGACCTGCTTAGGGAGGGCTTGACCCACCCCCCCATATTCTCCGGGGGCAGGGGTAGAAGGAGGGGCCTCCAGGGTTGGGTGGGGAAATTCCTGGGTCCAGCAGCTGCTCCCCTGGGGCGAAGCCCCAGTAATGGCTGTGAGGTGGCTCCTCCTCGGGGTGGGCGCTGCTGCTGCAGACATCGCTCCTGCAATACCAACTCCGGCAAGCAGACGACGGGCTGCTGCCGCTGCTCACGTTACCCGGCTCAGGAGGGAGGGGGAGGGCATATTTCGGGTGCCCTCTAGAGTTTTGGAGTATGTATTAAAATCCGTGACGAGACACCTTTAGCCATCTTTAAATTTTTTCCCCTCTATCTCCAATCCCATGTCCTGCATAACTTGAAGCAAAGAAGAGGAATGAGAGGTTTAAAATAACCCAGCAATTTGCAGAGCATACTCCAGCGTCTCTCCTTTGTGCGTTAAGACTGGTTCTTCATGCCCACAGATTTGCTTGGGTGATTTTGTTGGGCGCCTTTGGCAGTTTGTGCACCTTGGTGGGGCTTCTAAGTCATCTGCTTTGCCCCTTCTCCAGAAAGCTGGAGGTCACTGGGGAAACCCACAGCTTCTTAATAGTGAGCATTTTCAGTGTTTCATCTGTGTGGGATTTTCAAAGCAGATTGCTATCTCTGTTGGGTGTTAGGTTGGCTAAGGAGAGGCTGATTACCAATCCCTGTCCGTAGGATTGGGGTGTAATTTGACTCTGGTTTGCACCCCTTTTAATAATGGGGGTTTTTCTTTGCTGCACGGGGGATTCTGAAATCGCAAAGTAGTGCAGCGAAGGAGAAAAGTAAGGCGGTGTGCGCGTGGGGAGAGGTTTTAGGAGCGGAGTCTGGACGCGGCCGCCGTCCGCGGGCTGCCGCCGCTAGAGGCCGCCGCGAAAAGCGCAGCCGGCCCCGCAGGTCTGGTGGGTAACGTGCAGCCAGAGAACAAAACAAAAAGGCAGCGCCTGTCTTGCGCTCTGGGTTCTTCACCTGGGTACAGGGGGGATTCAGGTGTTGTAGTCTTCCCCACCACTTGTATCTTGAAATATTTTTTTTTTCTTTTTTTTCCTCCCTTGCCATTCTACATAGTAGATTTCCCAGATTCGCATAGCTTGCAACTTTCTTTGTCACTTTTTGGTGGCTTACATATACAAAGAATAAGTGGTTTTCTGCAAAACCTCACTGCTTAGGAGGAAGGCATCAGATCTGGATTTATTCTGAGCTTCTAAAATTACCAACTTTATGAAAGACGTTGAGAGTTTGTATGGCCTGTTATCATTAGTAAAGTGGTCTGTTCTAAACCTTGACTTACTACTGTAATTTTTAAATTTTAATTGTGATTTTTTAACTCTTACTGTGTCTTGGATGTAAGGCTACCATCTGATTTTACTTCTGATTCATTATACATTCCAGTCTAACAGCTGTTCTGCTTTTTCTGATGCTTCTTCACGTTAAAGAAGTTACTTCTAAGAGTGATCAAGGCAAATAATGCTTTGGAAGGAGGGAGGTCGTTGTGTTGGAAGGGGGTGAAAAAGGATGTTGTGTACTGGAGCTGGTTTGAAAAAATTAGGCAGCCACACAAAGCTGCAATATGAAAAGATGAGAATAAAAGATGAGAATACTGCCAAGAACAGCTGTATAGCTAAGTTTCAGTAAACCTCAATAAGCAGTTGCCAGTTGATTTGTGAATTACACTAACATCTTGCACAAAAGCATCCTAGTAGATGGCACATTGTCCTCTTCCAACTGTGGTGATGGTGGTACAGTCTTTTCTCTAGCACATGACTGGAGGTAGAAAGTGTATCCTATGGCACGTGATAGGCCATGCTGTTGCACGAGGGAATGTATTCGGTGCTTACTGCTGCAAGGTCAGCTCTAGGAACCAAACTCCTCAGCCACAATTTGTGAAATGAAGGTGATGATGGGACATTATTAGGTATTAAACTAAATAACTTGTTTTAATAGAAGACTGTCTTAATTAGAGTGTCTAATAAATTTGCTTTATATTATTGTTATTAATCCTCTTTGACCCCAAATATATGACTGCATTCTATTGTTGCTTACTCTGGAATAATATGCTAAGAGGGATTTGCATCAGCAAGAATGTACAAATGCCAGTGAAAAAGTGAAAGCAAGTTTCTTTGTCTTCTACAGAGCTTGTTCGAGTATACGGAGGGATGTGGGACCAAAACTGGTACAACCTCTTTCAGATTTTTGCTGGCTTTCTTTCCTTTTTTTTTTTGTCCAGCAGCATCATGAACAGTCTTGCATTGTTACAGTAGCTTTCATTTTGGTTTTGAGGGCTAAATACAGAATTACTGAAGTTCTGTCGTCTTGTGTCAGTTTGCAATCAATTGATATACTCTGCAACAGAAGCAGAATGAGGAGTTCTGTGAGGAATTTATATCAAGTATTGTTACTAATGGAAAATCCACTGTTTGTGGAGAACCGTTTCTTTTTTCCAGAAAACATGTACATCACAAATAACAATGAACTCAACCTAGCTCTGGAAAGGGATTGAAATTTGAAGTTCAGAAGTGTTCGAAAGACTTGTCAGCTGTTCCTTCTGAGAAGTTTGAGGTAATACTTGCCTCATAAGGCTCTTAAAGCCCTGTATGCTACAGGAGTTTTGTTGTCTGCTGAAATCGTTGAGTTTAACTCAACAGTTGAAAGTGCTTTTTTTGCAACTTCTTTTTAACTTTAACTTAGTTTCAGGGATTTAATCTTACTAGGTGAATGCTCCAAGAGGATAACTGGGTTTCTGAGAGATTAGAGTTCAGAGGAAAACTAGCTTTTCTTCCATACTTGTAGCCTACCCTACATGCTGCTGGCAAACATGGCTGGCAGTAGATGCTGACTTGGTATACGAATGATCCGCTCAATTTAGATGCTAGTATTCTTCATTTTGCACCAAGGTTTGTGAGTTTGTCAGATAGTGTTTTGTACTTCTAAGAGAAATTCTAGGTAGAAGGGAGCAGTGTGAGACTTCTGGGATGCAGTTGCATGGAACGTCCTCTTTAGTTAACACTTTGACTATATTGGTTTTATATCATAGTTTTCCAGCTGCACAATGGCTTCCAACTCCTCCTCTTTGTTGCCCATGCTGTGTACATTGGTGTAGATGCATTTGAATTGGGCTATTGATCCTGCTGCCTTTTTTGGGGGAGAAGCCCTAATTCCTATATGACTGTTGCTAGGTGCTTCTGTGGTTTCTAATGCATCAACAAGCCTTGTGTCTTTGCTGCCATGTGAATCTCCATGCCTTACCCCCACTGAGATGGCCAAGGAGCATTCATTGCTGCTCTGAGTGGCTTGGCTGAATATGAGCCAGCAGTGTGCCCAGGTGGCCAAGAAGGCCAATAGCATTCTGGCTTCTATCAGAAATAGTGTGGCTAGCAGGACTCGGGAAGTGGTCGTGCCCCTGTACTTGGCACTGGTGAGGCCGCACCTTGAATACTGTGTTCAGTTTTGGGCCCCTCACTACAAGAAGGACATTGAGGTGCTGGAGCGTGTCCAAAGAAGGGCAACGAAGCTGGTGAAGGGTCTAGAGCACAAGTCTTATGAGGAGCGGCTGAGGGAACTGGGGTTGTTTAGCCTGGAGAAGAGGAGGCTGAGGGGAGACCTTATCGTGCTCTACAACTACCTGAAAGGAGGTTGTAGCGAGGTGGGTGTTGGGTCTCTTTTCCCAAGTAGCAAGTGACAGGATGAGAGGAAACGGCCTCAAGTTTTGCCAGGGGAGGTTTAGATTGGATATTAGGAAAAATTTCTTCACCAAAAGGGTTGTCAAGCACTGGAACAGGCCACCTAGGGAAGTGGTTGAGTCACCATCGCTGGAGGTATTTAAAAGACGTGTAGATGTGGTGCTTAGGGACATGGTATAGTGGTGGACTTGTCAGTGCTAGGTTAATGGTTGGACTCTGATCTTAGAGGTCTTTTCCAACCTAAATGATTCTATCATTTCAACTCCACTTATTTATACTTAAATTGTTTTGGCGATTTAAGGCTTTTGTCTTCTGTGAGCTTCCAGAAATTACCAATTTTAAGACAAAAAACGTATTTATTCTGTGAAACTCTGTGCCACTAGAGTTCAATAGGATTCACACACACACACACAATTTGAATATATGTCTGTATGGATGAGAACATCAACAGTTGTATTAGATGAGATCAACGACTGTCCTTTATAGACAGGTTAGATCATAACTGTCCACTGAGGGATTCTCATGCCTTCACCTGAAGTATCTCATGGATTGGACATGTCAATGATGAAAGCTGTTTTCTTACTCCAGTTTGCTATCAGAACAAAATTATTTCAATCAATGTTTATAATACAGATGACAAATTCAGATTTTACTAGTCCAGCATAATTAAAATTAACAGAGATTGTTCAGTTTTGTGGTCAACTGAGAGTCTCCATGATTGCCACCAATGTGTTTTTCAAACTGGTCTGTGTTCGGAGGGTATTTATGCTTTGTAAGTTTGTCCTAATGCTTAAGCACTTCATCTTTCTCTGTGTTTCCCAAGCTTTTTGGAGCTACCTTCACCATAACTTCCTTCTCTGCCCCTTCCACCATCAGCCACTGGAGAATAATCTGATGGGGGCGGCAGGGATTCATCACTGAGGCAGGGGTGCAGAAGCAAGTGTTCAGTGCTCCAAACAGAGTAGCTGCAGTAATGGTTTGAAATGTACTCAGGCATTACCAGTGGTCTCCCCAACCATACCGAGTGTCAGTAGCACAAGAGGATTGTGGTGGTTTTTTTGTTTGCTTTGTTTAAGTTTGTCTGAGATAAGACTACTTAATCATGCATTGCTGTTGTGCAGAAATGATAGTTTTAGATCTCTCAAATACTTAACACTTAATATGTTACTGCTTTACCTAAAATAAATCAATTAGCCACTCTGTACTTAACTGTACATTAAGGTTCATCAACTTTTTTCCTTAACTCTTACAAGACTATCAGAATCCTTCAGTTTGTATCACTGTAACTTCTAAAAGCCATAATACCTAAATTTGTGTACCTAGTCTATCAAGGCACAGCCCTTACTCATTAGTTTTAATACTTACTGACACATGCTAAGCAGGATGTCATCTTAATTCCACTTTTTCCCCTGTTTAATAGATTGTGCAAAGGTAGTGATGTACGCTTGGTCACATGCTTTGTTAACTGATAGGACAAGAACTGCTTAGATACTTGCATCATAGCTCACCAATCTAACTCTTGGGAGGCAGGCAAAGCAAGCAGATCATTAGGAGAGGACTGTGGCACTATGGAAGAGTTCATATTGGTTTCTACATGCAGTTTCCTCAGTTCTTTTGTTGTGAAAGACGGCATTGGAAGAAGATGG
This sequence comes from Phoebastria nigripes, assembly GCA_035582835.1. Lineage (NCBI taxonomy): Eukaryota > Metazoa > Chordata > Aves > Procellariiformes > Diomedeidae > Phoebastria > Phoebastria nigripes. Next base: position 1,024,778 of record JAYKAV010000611.1, on the reverse strand, counting down.
TAAAATTGGGCATAACCCATAGAATAACTATGTGCACGATTTCCTAAATTAGGCCTGTTATGGCTCATAGTCACTCTTAGAAACAGGGACCTGTTTGTCTTCCTCCTGCTGGCTTTTGTTGGAAGCATGTTGGCATCTTGTGTTTCTTTAGGCTCTTCTGTGCAATATAACTGTACTGAACTTTAAACAAAAGCCCACTCATGATGCAGCTATCCTTTTTTTTTCTCCTGCCCCCCCGAAAGTTTAACCTTTACTCCTTGAAAGTGAAAACCTTACTGCTTTCTGGCATTCTTTTTCTTTAGATCCCTGTAAGACCTCTCCAGTTTAGCATTTACCCGTAGTACTACATCAAATTTCTCTAAAAGTTACTTTGTTAATCTCATTCATAAACTCAGCTATCATCTCTGTGTGGATGACCTTCAAGTCTCTCTCTCTTCCAGACTTGCTGCTTTCTATACCAGCTAAATCTCAGTGTGTGCTTCTGACTTCTCTTTGTGGATGTCTGACCTTTAGCTCAGGCTACTATCACAAAGGCAATCCTTCCTCCCCAAAAGGAAAACTCTCTGTGCTGTCTGTCACTTGTGGACACCGTTGTCATGAGATCTTTGGTTTAAGCCTGTAATCTAGCCCTTGTTTTAGACACAGCACATGCTACTCTTCTAACAGACTGCAGATTTCTTCCACATAGTAAGCTGTCTCTTAATTGTTAATAAGCAATTAAGTGTTCATTATGTAGTTGTGTTAATAAATTACATGACTAAATCTCATACCTTGCCTTTGGTCTCTGTATCTTGTGGTGACAGTTTTTCTTACGGTTGTGGTAAAAATGGTCCTGCTGTGTTGATATGGATTCAGAATCCTGGAGTGCTTTCCTCGTCTTCTGCTTTGACTGTCTGATCTTTTTGCATCTTATATTTTATGGTAGTAAAAGTAACAGGTTACTTGCCTTTAAATTAAAGTTGGGGTTTAGCTGTGAAGGGTATTACCTATCTTTTTGTTGTTGTTCTTGATGAGATTTCAAGTGCTGTTTAGAAAGTGATGTCATGGGCAGTTAAACACTATTGTTCATTCTCCTGTGATGCTCCTTGTGCTTGGAGAAGTTCCCTGTGTGCACCCTTTAAAGCAGTTGCAACCTGGTAATGCAAAATAAGCTAACTTTAGGAAACAAAGCCTACTAAAAACAAAACCAAACCGCCACCTTTCCTGTCACTCTGGGACTCRAACACACCATCCTTAGAACAAGAACTAATTCTAACCATTGTTTATGGTGGTGCTGTTTCCTTGTAGTCTCCTTTTTGTCTCTTTCCATCTCGTCCCTTATGTTTAGCTTGTTTGCTCTTTGAACAGTCTTATTGTGTGTTTGTACGGTGACTAGCATAATGTACTCCATAACTTTGGCTCCTAGGAGCTTGTGATAAGAGTTGCAATATATGGGTGTGGTATCAGTGTCTTTTTTCTTTTCTCTTTTTTCCTTTTTTTTTTGTGTATGTGTGTGGAAAGGGGAAGAAGACCTAGTGTTCTGTTATATCTGAAATCATTTCATCATTTTGTTTGAGCAAGAATTGATGATTAATATACCAACCTATATATGTTTAAGAACTCTTACTAAGCTGGAAGAATTTACCAGACATCTTTTGAACTACTAGCTAGTATTTCTGTGAGCATGGGTTTTGAGAGGTTTTGTTTATTTTGTTTTGCTTCTGGTGGTGGTGTTATTTTTGAAAAATCTTCATTCAGAAGGTGAGGTTTTGTTCTGGTAGATGGTGCCTCATTAAAGAAGCCAGGTAGTATCTAGAAAGGCCAGTTAAGAAGTTCTCTGTAGTACTTATAATAAAAAAAAAAAAAAATTGTAATTTAGAAGTGACAGAAAATGGAGAGTGCAACAAAGGTTGGTTGGTTGTTTTTTACCGGACACAGATGTTGGATATATCTTGGAATTGTTGCCATTGTCATTGTGTTTGGCCATCATTACGTATACTTCTGTCCAAAGAATTAACAAATAGAAATACTGAGATGGTCTGACTAATATTGTGTATAGTATGGCAATTATGATCTGAACCAAGCCCAGCATTTTTTAATAACTAAAAAGAATTGGAGAGTTCGGAGAAGTCCTACAAGAATGACTTAAGAAGGAGTGGAAAACATGCTTTCTATTACAGACTTTAGAAACTCAGTCTATTCCTCAATTAAAAGAGAATAGATTAGGGTGTGACTTAATCCTGGTCTAGAAGAGACTATGTGCCCAATAACATATTAGATAATAGGGTGCTTTTCCCATCCCCCCCAATGTTAAAGGCTTAATTTCTGAGTGCTGATTATTGCCTAAGCAATACAAATTCAGACAAGGAACAGTGTGTGGCCTTTCATCAGGTAGGATAACTAAGAGTTGGGTTAACTAAGAGCTGGAATAACTTATTGAGGCATCACTTTCTTCTTTTGAGGCAAAAGTTTAAAGAGGATTTGAAAAGCTCCCCACTAGCAAAGTTAAATTTTTATTTTTTTTTTTTTTTTTTTTAGGCTTGGAATACACTTTATGTTCTGCAGGTCTTTATTCCAGTTGCAGATTTGGACTCAAAAGACAAAATACTGGCTTAGAACAAATGCTATATAATGTATTTTTCATGGGGTTAAATTCAAATAAGCATATATGCTTGGATGCATGACCATTTAAACCAGCCTAACTTAGGGTTGTCATTGTCCTCTCTTCTTTGTACCAACACTGGCCTTTTCTGTTTCTTTTTTTGGGAGTCAGTTTAGCTCCATGAATCATCACAATGAAATTTTTTTTCAGGGGAGCTGCATAGGTGTTGGTTGTTTGCTCTGTTTTTTGTATTCCAGCTTTCTAGCACGTTAGCTCCCATGGCGGACTGACTGTTGGGACCCGTGAACAGCTAGTGAGAAAGGGAGAAGGAGTTGTGCTGGAGAAAGTGGGAGAGAGGAGTGGGAATTCAAAACCACAGTAGTCCTGTCGTAGACTGGATGTGGTTTATTGTTGTGGAACTGCAGCCTTAGCAAATACAGTATGCATCTAGTTGTTAAAAAGTGAAAGGTAGCTTTATTTTTAAAAACTAGTTTGATAAACTGGAGTCTTGATTGCATAATGAAACTTACAGCCAGCCATTGAGTGCAGCTGTGAAAACCTACCATACTTGCCTTGCTGACCGTATCCATTCTTGCCTTGGATCCCATTTCCCATCAACCTTACCTCAGCATAGAACTTGAACTATTTTGTGGTTATTTTTTCTTTTTTCCCCCTTCCTTTTTCATCTCATTTTGTTTATGATGTTAAGATTTTCTTTCCTTTGTTATACTATAGCTTTATTGGCTGTTTACTTGGTCATAGTCTATGTGGGTTTCTCTCCTATATGTAGCATAGTATTCACGTACTCTCCTAAATTTGGTTTTCCTTGTTCTGAATTACTAGATGCATTGAACGCTAATCACTGCAGGTAAATTGTGTTGAAGAATCTTGTCCCTACCGGGCCAAAAATACTAGGTTGTTAGCTGATACTTGGGTATTTCTCAGGGTTGAAAAATCTGGTTGAGACTACTAGCTGATGTTATTGTTAAAGACAAGGACAATGGTCTATCTACAAACTGTCTTGTTCGTTTACGAACTATGGCATGACAGTTTTTCCTCTTTCTAAGTACATGCAAAAGTAAAAAGAAAGGATTTTAAAAGCATTAGTAAAAAAGATTTGTGCAATCAGGCACTGAGAAACTGGGTGTGCCATTAGGCATGGCAGTTACCAGCTACCCATGCAGAGTTACTTGTTTCATGGGCTATGAACGTAGACTGCATGCTAGTTTAAAATAAAAATATAAAAAAAGCAACCAAACAAGAGGAAGCACTAATGAAGAATAGCATTAGAAGTCCTTGTTGATAATTAGTAAAGTGTCTTCATTTCCAAAATGTATGGGAATAGTACGGGCTGGGCACTGATAGGATAGAAGGCACCTTCAGGTAGTCCTAGTGGGCAGGAAGTTGAACATGAATAATGCACCCTCGCAGGGATGAATGCAAACAGCATACTGGGCTGAATTAAGCAAGACTATAGCCAGCAGTTTGAGGGAAGTGATTGTTCCCCACTGTTTGATATTTGGGAGACCACATCTACGGTGTTTAGTCCAGTTTTGGGTAGACCCTGTTATAATAAAGATACTGATACACTGGAGTGAGCCCAGTGGAGGGCCATCAGCTTAGAGGGCTGGAGCACATAACAAAGAAGGAAAAGCTGAGAGGGATGGGTGTGTTCACTCTAAAGAGAAGGCTGGAGGGATGTATTACTGCTGTCTTCAACTAATTAATGGGAAAGTATAGAGAAGGCGAAGCCAGGCACTTCTCACAGATGCACATTGATAGGATGGCAGGTAATGGGCATAAATTGCAACAAGGGAAATTCTGAATAGCTAAGATGATCAAACACTGGAAGAGGGTGTCCAGAGGGGCTGGGAAATCTGTATCCTTGTAGATATGCAAAAGTCTGTTGGATATGACCCTAACAACCTGACTTAACTTCAAAATGGATCTCATTTCTAATTTGTCACTGCTCTGAGCTGGGGTGGGGTTGATAAGGTGATATCCAGAGGTCCCTTCCAACATCAGCTATTCTGTTAAACTTGCAGTGCTTAAGCTAAGTCTGATATCATTTAGTGACCAGGAAGATGCTCTCCATTGATATGCAGTGCTTTATTGTAAGTTAATTTGAACACTTCTCTTCCCCCCATAACACAAAAATAAGAATTTGTGCTGTTTAGGTAAAATTATTAATAAAATGTAAATTAATGAAATATTGTTTAAAAACGGCTTCTTAAAATTATCTTAAATGTACTGACTTAAAAAAAAATACTGTATTTTACAGGGAAGGTTAACTTCTTAACATAATTGGTGTTACTGTAGTTAATAAATTGGCCTGTTTCTGAACATGTAGTTCTACAGGATGCATTGGATCTAGTAGATCTCATCCTCTTGCACTTGAGATTTCTCTTCCTCTTTCCTGTCTCTGGTTGTTTTTTCAGATTTGACTGGTTTATACGTGGCTGGCTGTACCCCCAATTTCTTGTAACTTTACAAATTTGAAAGATTGCATGCTATTTGTGTATATTAGGTGCTTACAGATTAGTATAATCACTATAATCATGATACAATTGTATCAAAAGTATAGCCAATGCAACTATGCCTCTTATGAAAGATAGAGAAGTAGAATATTTGCTTAGTCATAGAGCCTTTTCTCATTAGTATCTATATTAAATTTATAGCATTTGCTGTAATACATCTGTTAACAGAGTACTTCCAACTGTGCTTCCTAGAACCTGTAATGATTAAATGCTGTTTTAAAGGGATTATACACTTTGTGTATTACTATCTCGATTTAATTTCTTGAATGCTAGCGAAAGCTGGGGACTTCATAGATTTGAATTCTCAATTATCTTCGTTGGTCCCTGTGGAGCAAAAGCAAGCAATGTTTTTAAAATGTGTGCTGTGACCCACTGATGTTTATCAGTGGCCTGTATTCCATTGCCCAGTCCAGACATCTAAATAATTTTACTATTCTCAGGTCTGTTTCTGATCAGCCATTCAGTATGTATTTTTTTTCCTACTAAGTGTTACGTTTTTTAAAATTAAGATACGTCAAATGACAACTTGGCCTCTTTGCATGCTGTATTAAGGCTGCTTTCTACTATTTATTTTTCAGTGTTTTACTTGCCCTTTTCCTATTTTCATGTCTTTAGCATAATGTTTCTATACTGTTACTGTACTGTTCCCTTTCCACTTAGGTCATCTTTCAAGTCTGTTGCTGTGGTCAAGTGTTACCTACTTTCCTGGAAATAGATATGCATTTGGATATAAGTAATAGATAAGCATTTAGATACAACTTCTGTGTGTCCTTTGGTTCTTTGTCTTGTTTCACCTTTCTATTCCATTTATAATAAAGGATATCCTTAAGCAGCATGTTGCTACTTGAGTAATAGAGAAAATTTACTGTCTACCGCATTACACGTAATGGCTTTTAAAGCTAGAAGTGGTGCTGGGTTCTTGCTGATCAGCAACTTTTCATGATCAAACAGCCATGAAATACATTGAAAGTGTGTGTATGGGGGGGGGGGGGCAGGATGCATGTCAGTATGGCTGCCCTAGAACTTATATGTAGTTAGTCAACATTATGATTTCGATTTGCCGTGAATTGCTATGCCAAGTGCTGCTTATTCCCCTATGAGTAATCTTGAAAATGATGGGTGCTTGGTGTGGATATGCTTGCATTCAAGATTGACCCTGAATAGGATCAAGTTTGAGATTGACCCTGAATTTTGATTCTATTCATGCATACAGGGGAGCAATTCTCAGCACTGGTTGAGCAGGAAGACCCAAAGAAGAGGCTGTGTTAAATAAAGGTATTCAGATGTTCCTGGAAACATCAGTTGAAACCAGATGTCAGCATTCACATGTAACGCTGGTGGTTGCAGTGCAGTTAAGATGCTCAGAAGATACAGAAGTTTGCATGTTTTCAGTAAGCTTTAGTTTGTGTGTAAATAGTTTCTCTTTTGAATAAAACCAAAACTTACTGACTCAAAGGCTTCAAAATATTTCTTTCACTACGTAGATCTTGCCTTTTTACTGTTCTTAGTTGCCATCTTTGCTGGATTACAGGTCTTTGTGTGTATGCTTTTCTCTTAAATTTCTTGAAATCTTTGTGGCAAACACGTTTTGGGTGTTAAATAATAACTTTTAGTAAGCTAATTTCTTCAATCCATACAACTGCTTTGAAAATCTAGGGAAAGAATGAAATTTGAAGCGGCTCCAAACCTGCTGGAAAAGAAATTCTGGAGTAGTGTCTCTCGGCTGAAGTAATGAGATCTCAGGCTTTTGTAATGATAGTACTCAGACAATGGATAGACTAGATTTGTGGACCTAAACTTAGTATCCTGTTCCTGAAAGCTCTTACCTGTGTTCTGAAAAACAGCAATATAAATACATTGATGGGTTAGTGTTAAATGTTATTCAGACTCTTGGTTAATATTTATAATTAACTTATATAATATGTTAAGAAAGACTCTTGTTTTACTTTGGTGTTGTGAATACTTGCACTTGAGTTAAGCCCAAAGTATGCAAGTATTTATGTTGAACTCACTAGCATGATTTGTGTGTGAAGCTGGTCGACTGATTAAATAGTTGTGTCATTGTGGCCTTAATGTAGTGTGTTAGGTTTGCTTAAAGTCTTACAAGTTTCAGATACCCTACTGTTCATGACGAGTGAATATACATGTGTTTTAATCTTCAGTCTGTTGCTGCTTGCTTCGTTGTCAGTTAGCACGTGCATTTTTGAGAGTTTTACACGGTATTTGCTGTCAGGGTAGTGCAGTTCAGTCTGTGGCTATTGGCTTGTCACTACTGTCCTGTCTGCTAAAATGATCTCTATACTGAAGTTCAGAGCTGTGGCACCAACCTTGTTATGTTCAGGCACAGCTATTAGTGTTGCACAGAGATTTTTGTTTTGGGGAACTGATCCGGCTGGAAAGGACTCCAGCAGGAAAGTCTCTGTCAGCTGGATCAACTTTTGTCTGGTTATGTGTGTGGTTGCAGAAACAGCTGTGCCACATGATAGCATAACAAAATGAGTCTGGAATCTGTGGACCTGATAACTAGGTAGACCTTCAGAAGTGTTAAAATTTTTGTTAAAGTCAGAGATGTAAAAGTTATCAGTAAATCAGAGCCACCCCTTATCTGAAGCATATCTGAGCATAAAATGCTAGGGTTGATGACCAGATATCTCTCAGGAAGAAGGGGGGGGGGGGGGAACAAAACACCAACAACAAAACAAACAAACAAAAATCCACCAAACCAAAAATGCTGAATGTTTATAGTAAGAATGTTTAACAAAAACAGTTTTATGGTGTGGTTGCCTGTGGTAAGAGTTTTATATCTGATGACCCTGAAGGGTCCTGCAACTCCTTTTTTTTCTGTGTAAAACAGCTACTTAAAGGTGATTTTAATTGGAGTGGTTTACTTTGCTTTTGGGGTGAACTGTGGCATACATTCGGTCAGCCACTGGGGTTCACTTGATGGTTCATACCCCAAGAAAGCCATGGTACGTAGGCTGCATCTGATTGTGTAGGGAATGAACGTTCCTGAGTTGTAGCAAGACGTTAAGCTAAGCTCAAGAAAGAGCTTCTTGATAGCTGYGTGCAGTCTTTACAATAGACTGTTTTTGATCATCAGACTTATGAAAAGTCAAATGATRAAAAGTGACTTTCTGTAATAAGGAAGAATAAGAACTCTTGGAAGTAGCTGAATTAAGGGATTAAATGATGTTACAATCAAATAAATTTCAGGGTCAGGAATTTATCGTTAGAACCGTATAGCCTCAGAACATTGAGATGTGTTCAGTCTCTTACCTGATTACTTTGCCTAAATGTTGACACCCATCCCCCAACTGAAGTCAGCCTGACAGCCATAGGCCAAAATTCAGATTTTGGGTAAGTGGATAAAGCTTTCATGAGGCTAGTGACATTTCTTCTGCATGTAAGAATATTATTATTCCTCTACTAGGTTAGATTAATTGCTGTACTAGTTTAGTAGACAATTTGGTAACCTGTTTGCAACAGTGATGTCTAGGAATAGAAACTTGGCAGTTACAGCATGATTTTTCTGCAGGTGTATTCTGGTTTTCAGCAGCTGTCTGGCTAAGGACTTTTGTGGAGTTGTCTTTGGACTACTGTGTTTAACAGTCATCAGTGCATTTATTTTCATGTTTGCCCAATCCCTATTTGAACTGGTTGCATTTCTGGCCTCTGTAGCCTTCTACGGCAGTGACTCTCACAATTAAGAAGAAAAGAAAATGTTCTCCTGCACAACAGATTATTAAAGCTACTTAATTATTTCACTGGGCGCCTTTTTGTTTGTGTGTTGTAAGGCACTGGGCATAGCTCTCTATTTATCTTCTATGTTGTTTTTTTTTTCTTGCAGATTTATCATCTTCCTTGAGTTGTCTGTCTTTTCCAACAAGAAGACTTTTCCTTTAATATAAATTGTTCGTGTAACTCATCTGTTTTTCCCTTTCTCTGAAAAGGGGGTGACCTGAACATCTCTTGATAAAAAACATAGTTCACCAGCATCTTGCTTATGTAGTGACAAATGTGTTCTGTATTGTTCTTGATTTTTCTTCTTTTATATTGTTTTTCCTCTTTGGTTGTTGATTGAGTAGATTTGATTTGAAAGAGTGAAAGAGTTGCAGCGTGGATCTTAGACTTCTGCTTTAGAGGAATTGGTATGTATGTAGTTACCCTTTTCTCCCTGTTCATTACATTGCATTTATCACTAGTGATTTTGCCTATCATACTGTCTGAGCATTCAGCACTGTGGTATCCTTCTGTAGTTCTTTACAACCAGTTTCTGTTTTCAGCTGCTGTGAATAACTTTGTATGATTTGGAAACTGTCACTTTGGTAGTCACTGTCTCTTATGGTTGATTTATGTATGTTGACCTATATTGTTTTATTTTGGAACCCCTCTGGTAACTTCTTTATTGTGATAACAGCGAACAACACATGACATTTTTCTCTTTAAATAATTACAAATCCCCCAGAGAACCCTTTCCCAAATCTTTATTATAGATAATTTCCATTACAGTCTTTAGTGAGGAATGTCTTTGAATGCCTTTTGGAAGTCTTAAGTGCTGTATACCAGTTTAATCAGGGTTGGTCAACAAGTATATGAACCCTTCAAAAGATCTCTCCAGTAGTCCTGTGAGGCATTACTTTTTCTTTGCAAAATCCACGTTAATTCTTTCCCCATATATTATTTTTTCTTTTGTATATTTATTCGGCTGTGGTTTTTATCAGCCTGTTTAGTGATGGAGATAGGACTGTAGTCTGTACTTATTTGGGTAATTTTTACCACCTTCTGCTTAAGTAATTGGTTACAGATACTGAAATACAAAATTTCTGACTGTCTTTAGAAATCTTAAGTGAATGCCATGTGACCCTAGTGATTTGTTCTAAAATACTCCTCTATTAGCATTTTGATATGACATTTTTCCTCTGACTTGACACTTAGAAAGAGAGCTTAGATGTGGTCTTCCCTGATCTTTTCCTTAGTGAACATCAATGCAAAGAGTTTATTCTGTGTTTTCTGCTGTGGTTCAGGCTTCTTGAGTATTCTTTTTCTTTAGGAAAATTTTACTGTTTGTAAAAGTGGCAAAAATTGGCATTTTAGACAAACCTTTGTTCTGACATAGCTCAGTAGCCTGTCTTGAACCATGCCTAGCAAAAGGTAAAGAATAGGGCAAATGTTTATGAAACTTCCCCCTAGTACAATTCCAGCATCTTTTTAACTTGGAGACTTCCTGATAGTAGTCTTTATGGTTTTGGAGGGTCTTTGTAGATTGGTTGTATACTTAATATGGTGAGATTTTAAATAGCCTCATGCTCTCAAGAAGCTTTTTGTTCTTCTAGCTGCTCCATTTTTTTTCCTTTTAACTGGGTTTCTCACACTTATGTTGTTCTCCTTTTTGAAGTCAAATGTTGAAGAAATGAATTTATTTTTTTATTCCCCTGGGAGTTTAAATATGCTCTTCTGGAGTGCTAGCTGGATAATTAAATCTTGAACTGTGTTGCATGGCTCAGATATTAGATCAGGAGTTGTTTTTCCTCCTGTTAGTCTTCTAGCTGGTTGCAGTTGGCTGTCTTGTAAGAATTTGTCTCCATCATTCAGTGGTGGGGGTGTGTGGTTTGGTTTGTTGGGGGTTTTGTTTGTTTGTTGGGGGTTTTGTTTGTTTGTTGGGGGTTTTGTTTGTTTGTTGGGGGTTTTGTTTGTTTTCTTTTTGTTTTGTTTTTTTTTGTATGCCCTCCTCCCCTAGACTGCACAAGAGTAATTGAAGTCTTCAGTTATTACTTTGCAGTCTCGCTTGTTCCCCTTATCTCACATGCTGTCACCGTTGAGTGGAAGTGATTGATAGTATACCATTAATACGCTATTTCTTCTAGTTTGCGTATGGAATTTAGATGTAGCACAGTACCTGTTGAGGTAAGTAATTTAGTTAGGATACTGTGCTTTCCTAGCAGAAAGTAGTATTCCTTCACTGGGGCAAATCAATCACTCTCTTCTTCTTTGTATCTTAGTATACAGTATATGTTTGTATCTTAGTATAATACTGTCTTCTGAATTTTGTTCATCCATTCACTTTTGAAGATGTCTCAGTTATGTATTCTCTCAAAAGCAGTCTTTCAAGTTTGCCTTTTTTATTTTTAGGCTTCTAGCCTTTATATGGAAGCACTTGCATGTGCTGGTCCTACTTTGGATGTCTGTTTCAAGTGTCCTGTGTTGGTGGAACTGTCGTTTTGGCTGGATTTCAGTGACTCCTTTTGATTTTTGTGACTTTGCTCCAAGTGTACATAACCATGACTGTGCTCTTCTGTCACCTTCATCCCAGGTGTTATTAATGGCACTTAGTAAAGGCTTTTAAATTCCAGTTTCTGCTTTTGTTAAAGTGGATTTTTTTTTTTTTTTAGGTAGACACACCCCCCACCCGAATTTCTGCAATTCATCATAAATTTAAAACTCTATTTTATCATTCAACTATGGAGTTAAGACTTAGCCTATGAAGCATTACCTAACTGGATGTCTTAAAAGCTGTAGTATTTGCCATCCTTCCAGAGAAGTGCCTGCATTTTGCCTTTTATTTCTTCCAGCAATTAAGCCTTCAATGTAGCTATGGGATTGTAATCATCATGAAGACTTATAGATGAGTGATGTAGCCTAATTTAAAAGGAGGACACACAAAGCCTGGTTCAGGAAGGACTGTTGTATATTGGTAGTGCCTCTGTTTCCATGCAGCTGTAGTGTTGGTGCCTGTGCTCTACCACAAAGCCTTGAGCTCATTCTGCAGCAGTATTGAACATGCATTTTCTGCAGACTAGGTCTCACCAGTTTGTTTTGTTGGGTTTTTTTCAAAGTCTCAACAATTCATCCAGTGATCAGTCTAATCAATCTTAAAGGTTTCTAGCAATTGTATTTCTGTTGTTAAGCATCTTTTGCTATTACCAGTTGTGAGGTGTGAGGTTTTTTGTAGTTTCACATTCTAAACCTATTCTTTTCACTCTGTAGATCATTCCTTTTTTGGTAGTTGTTCATTTAGAAATACTGACTGTGCCATTGCCTATGTGGGTTTTGTGTTTCTCCTTGGTACTAGCATTTTTAGAAAACAAGCTATCTCATTTTGCAAATTTTTTGGGGAAAAAAAATTCTGATTTTTTTTTTTGGGGGGGGTGTAATTTTGTTGCTGAGCCTTGCAGAGGTAGGAGCTGATATTTGTGAGGAAATAGAGGCGGATTTTACTTAAGACGAGGCACTAACAGTTAAGCACATAAACTTTTCTTATTTTTATGTCATACCTAATAATACAGGTCATTAAAACCTTTTTAAGAGCCTTTGTGGAAAAAATTAAATATATTTAGGCAAAGAGATACATGTTTTGGGTCTTACCTTTGCTACATTTTATGTGCAGTACTGTAATACAGCCTAAGTCTGTCTTTCTACTAAGGATCTGTAAAAATAGGAATAGCAAAGGTTTGAGTCAGGCCTGAGGTATGGTCTTGGCATAGTCTCATTTCTTCTTTGATCCCATCTGTTCAGGTATATTTAAAACTTTATTAAAAGCTTTATGTGCTTGTGATGCTTTTGTCCTTGTAGAGAAAGAAAATATATGGAATAAACCTGGGAAACTTTAAGAATCAGTTAACTGTATGAATTCTTTTCAGCAAAAGCTGAGATGTAGGAAAGTCTAACTTTGAATTAGTCAGCCCTAGAGGGAAAAATAAGAAGGTAAAAGAGAATATTGGATTAAATTAATCTTCAGTGTAACTGACTGATTTCCAGGGAGGTACAAGCCAACTGCATCGATAATACAATAATTTTTTTTTGTTTGKTTGGTTTTTTTTTTTGTTTGTTTTGGGTTTTTTGGGTGAGAAAACTTCTTTCATTCCAATAGAATGTTACCTTTATTGCGGTTCAAATGCTATTACATAATGGCATTAGGCTGTAAGGCTAACATATGAAGGAATTAAAAGGTGGTCGCCTCTCTTTTAGGATTAATCTGGTTCACAGCTTTGCTGTTTGGTCCCACCCCCTCACTCCTGCTCAGTTAATGGACAAGAGGGCTTGAATAATGTTGTAAATACATAGAAGAATATTTGAGCTTTATTCTTCTGGGCCTGTTTACTGTCTGGGGATTTTAAGGGCTGCCCTCAAACAGTAGATAACTACACAAGTTGATACTCTCTATTTTAAAAATGCTGCCAAGTCTGGGAAACCTAATGACTGTTATAAAACCTGAAGAATAAATATAGGCTTGAACTTTGAACATTTTCAGTCTCTTGTGAATGATCACATCTGTTAATATAAGCTATGGATGCCTGAACCTGTGCTAAGTATCACTGCAGTGCATATATACAATTTGAAAATTATGAGCAATGTAAGGTTTGTATTGCATTATAAGCCTGATTTATAGTGTATGTTCTGTAATTTTCCTTTTGCTATATCTTAATTTTAGCATAGTATATTCTGCTACAAGCATCAAGGAGGTTGACACAATAAAAAGCAAAGAAATGTAACTGCTAAGGTTTCTTTTCTCTAGCTCAGTTTACTTGAACCATTTATTTCCTTAATACTCTATTACAGATATACTTCTTAATTTTAGTGTTTGATTACTTAATTGCAGTTATGTCTGTCTGTCTCTTACCAAACATTGTATTTTTTCCATCTATCTATAAAGCATCAAACAAAGGATTCTGGAAATGTGATGTGACAGAGTGGAAAATCTAGAATAAACAGTACTGTTGCTGCTTTACTCACGGCAATGATTGTATAGACTGACATTCTCTATCTAATGTTGTAGGATGATAGTGCTAAAAGTCAGGTTTGAACTTAAACTGTAAATTTAGAAGGAAGTCAGTTTAATGAACATAGTTGGTAGAAGAGGTTTGAGATGAAGAAACTGTTTCGGCTATCTAATGTTTGTTTTAACCCTGTTTCAGGACACACTGCTTTTGCGGAGGGCAGCAAGTTGATAGAAGAAGAGCAGGTTCCCCACAGGAAAGAAAACAAAAGCTCTTGGAGCAACTTACTAAGGTAAACAGATTGCGGTGGATTTCTGGATGGGTAAGTATTGATGAGCAGGATATTTCTACTTCCTCTATTTAGCTTCCTTTATAAAGAATTTATAAAAAAGCACAGAAAGCTACCTCTAACCTTTCACAAAAGCTCAGTGATGTCACACATTAGTGTATACTCCAAGACATACCCAAATTATCATGTAATTATATCTGTATTTTTCTTGTTGTGTATATCAAGATCAATTTAATTTACTGATTTTTAGTACAGATGTTTTTTTAGAGAGATCTTGGGTCCTTTAGCACCGATTGTATACTGGTTTGGAATTACAGGCACAGAAATCATATGTCCAGGTTGCCTTTTATAATTTTTTAATTCATGGTAGAATTGACAGTTATAAACARCAGATTCCCCAAACTGAACAATTACTAAAAGCAAACAAAAACCCCCAGGCAAAGTAGCTGTTGGGAAGGAGCCTGAAGAAGCATTGCTTGCTGTTAAAAAGAAAAGAGATAAAGTTGTTGAAAGCTCAGTGGAACATGAGGTAGTAAGTCAGGGCCTCAAATGAGCTGCCTCTGGTAATGGCTAGAAATGAGAGGTTGCTGTGCACCTTCCGCTGCTCAGTAATGTATCTGTTCTCATCATGTGCAGCAGTTCCGTATCTCTTTTGCTTACTTCTGTGTTCCAGTTATATTGGGGCCACCTAAGGAGCTTTGGCAGTGTGGGGTTGGGGGAAAATCTGTCGAGTGTCAAAGTTGTTAATGTGCAAAATGAAGTTCCCCCCCCACCCCAGCACTTGGATACTTGGATATGTGCTTTAGTCTCTTATTGTATAAATTTATTGATATTGAAACTCTGTAACATTTCTAATAAGAATAAAACTTAATAGGAATTCAAATTTTCTTTCTGCATGTCTAACTTCTGATCTTGCTTTGCAGTCTAGCAAAAGCAGTGTTAACAGGATCATTGTGTGCATATGTGGGTGGGAAAGGGACTGAGAAATCAGAATCATAGAATTTTTGATGGTATTTATTACATTTCCTGTGCATGTATGTATTGATAAACATAATGATGTGTAGCTATTGTGTGGTAATGTTAGTAATGGCAGTATTTTTTTGCTAGTATGGGATTAGAAAGTAAATGAATGTTAAGACATTCAAAGAAGAGCATAGAGAAACTTTGTTCTTTCTTTACATGATTTCAGTAAGAAAACAAAGTAAATGCTGGAACTATTAATTCTGTAGTTATTTTTAAGAACTGTTATTGGAAAGTTATATCTTACTCTGAAGTTGGGTGTGTTTTTTTTCTTGCTTTATGTTTTTCTTTAAACAGCAGATCTGGAATGGACACAAGTCCTCTGGGAGGATTAGAACTGTCTGAACATACTCCTGGCCTACTAGGGAATACCACCATGGCAGCAGGTCTTGCAAATGTAGGAAATACATTTGGAGGTCCACCAAGTTCTTTAGTTTCTAGACCTAATAAATTCCAAAACTCGCCTATAGAAGATGACGATGATGTAGTTTTTATTGAACCTGTACAACCTCCGCAAAATTCTACGTCACTGATAGCAGATCAAAGGAACACTGCATTTACATCATCAAAAAATGAAGAACTTCAAGGGAATGATTGCAAAATGCTTCCTCCTCCAAAAGACTTAAATTCTCAAAAGGGGAGTATAAGTGAAACTATTATTATTGATGATGAAGAAGATACCGAAACAAATCAAGGACAAGAGAAGAATGCTTCCAGTTTTAATGAACGAAGACTTCCAGAGTGTAAAAATAGAACCAATGATATGGAATTCTCAGCTTCCAGTTTTTCAAGAAGTAAGGTAAATTCAGGAATAGGTAATAGTGGTATAACCACAGAACCAGACTCTGAAATTCAGATTGCTAATGTTACTACGTTAGAAACAGGTGCTATGAGCTCTGTGAGTGATGGTCATTTAGAAAATGCTGAAGGGCGTGACATGAACTTAATGATTACACATGTTACATCACTGCAGAATGCCAACTTGGGAGATGTATCTAACGGACTGCAGTCAAGTAATTTTGGTGTTAATATGCAAACATACACCCCATCTTTGACTTCACAGACCAAGACTGGTGTAGGACCTTTCAATCCTGGTAGAATGAACGTGGCTGGAGATGTATTTCAAAATGGAGAATCTGTGACTCACCATAATCCTGGTAAGCTGCAATTCTGAACATTTCCTTAAAAGCTGAAAATAAATAATAGAATGTTTTTGATTAAAATATTTTTGGCAGTGGCACTGCTTAGTTTTTTAGCTTAATTCATATGGAAGATCTTGGTTCCCTTCATCACCATCACAACCTTATCTGTGACTGGAATAAAATATGCTCAATGACATAACGTGTTAGGTACGTAAACTATCCCAGTTTAGCCGTTAGTGATACCTTCAGATTTTTTGACACGCAAGTATTTGTATCTAACGCAAATCTTTCTTTATGACTTAAGTGTACCCCTTTAATTAACACAAATACATGTTAGTGTATCTATGTAACTTTTGTACCTTTTTGTGCAGTTCTGTGACTAGTATAATGTGTCAGAGTTATTTCAGTAGTATTTTACTGATCTGTTGTCTTGCCATCTGAATATATTTTGACATGCAAAAACCCTGAATTTGAAAGTCTGATCTTAAGTTGTAAGTAGCTAGCTGTCATAATTCACTGCATACTGAGCAATTCTCGGTGTTTACAATGCTTAACAAAATGGGGTCCAAGTTATTTGTGGACTCGCGTATTTCTGCAGTAAGTTATATACACTTTATAATTGCTATTTAGTCACCTGTGATAATATGTATTTATATCATACAATATTAATTAGTTTGAGTTGGCTGGTTTTGTTCTATATCTCTGTGTAAATAGCAGTATATTGTCTCCTGATATAGCAAGTAAACATGTATTGCTAAAAGCCAAATGGAGCAGCCATGAATGGTGGTCTGGAATTGCTAGTCTACAGAATTTAAGCTTTCACATAAGCAATTTAAAACCTTCCAAGTTCCAACATATACTGGTACTCTGCTGCCCTGTTAGTCTAGAAGTGGGGGAAAAGAGCCAGATTACCACTTTTGCTATAGGTTTATCTTCAGACTAGTTTAAGGTAATTTTAAAAGGAAAATTTAAAACAGTTAGAATATAGGTGCAGTAGACCCTTATTAATGCACAATTTCTTAACTTGCTCATATGCTGATTAAAACACACGGGGGTTTTTTACCTGTTTTTCAACGAATACTTAAATAGCACAGTTCTTCAATTTGGTCATATATTACCAAATATACTTTTCCAAAAGTATTAATACCTTTCATGTTGTATTATGGAAATGGCAGTATGAAGCTAAGCTTTAAGTAGGATGTTAGGTTGTGGGGTTTTTGTGTTAATCTTGAAACTGATTTCAAAATTTGACTTCTGAAGTTGAAAGCTGGCAAGTTTTCATAGTCTGGATGTCTCACTGAATAATTTAGAAATTCGGTTCCTAATCTTTTAAAACGAACGTTCTCACTATTACTAGTTGATCACTTAGACATGGGGTATGATTATTGTGTTATCACAGATGGTCAAGTAGTCGTGCATGAGAACTTAAAGCATTTGTTACCTTAAAGTAGTGCCTTTGGTTTTCTTGGGGAAAGCGCATCTTAAGAAAATCAGCATGTGCTTTCCGTTAAACTACTGAACTTTTATTTTTGGTGTAATTAATAGAGACACACCAGAATTTTGCCAGTATGAAGTCTGATAGGCTAGGACCATAGCAGTATTGAAACAGACTGAGTTCAGAGAGACAGGAGTAGTGGCTGGGAGTCCTTTTAGGGCCTTGATGAAAAAGACTCACTCAGAAGGGAGGAAAAAATAGGTTTACAAGTGGATATGAGAGATGTATTTCAAGGTGTACATATACAGGATTTTTTTATGGCTGCGGTCTTTGTATGTGAAAAATAAAGAGCAGTAAGTTCAAAAGGAAGCAGGAAGGGCTGCCACAGGTAAAAGGGAAGGAGAAAAATACCAAACAAGAGAGGAATTAGAAAAATGACAAAGAACATGAGGAGAAGAAACAAGAGGAGGAAAAAGGGAGGACAGCTATAGTGGAAATGGCTTTTACACAAGAAAAAGCCTGAAACACGGTAGGTGCGGATCACTTACAGGTTTTTGTACTTACGAAGATGTAAAGGAAAGGTTTTCAAGATACAAGTTTCAGTTTTGTTCTTTTTCCCTGAAGGTTGCCTCCTTTTTCTTCTAGAAAAACTTGTCAGTAGAAGTTAACCCTGCCTGTTAGAAACTTCGATAATACGACAGGAAGCATTTGATCTTAAATATGTTTAGTATATTCTACACAATTCCAGTCTAAGATTGCTAAGGATAGATTAATCTTTTCTGGATCAGTGGTGTTCCATCTGTTCTGATTTCCAGATTTCTAAAATATTTCCAATGGATGTGGAGACTCCTGCTTAGTTGATTTAAGCCTACTGATGATAAAAATGCTTTGATTTATATAACTTGAAGATCATGGATTGAAAAACACTGCTTTATAGTTCAGAAATAGGATGTAAGAAATTGGATAGCAAACTTTGTTTTCAGATACCACAACTTTCTTTAGGGATTTGCTAGTTAGCATTTGTTGGATGTCAGAACTTTGCGTAAGGACTTAATACATCAATTTACAGAGCAATTTTGCAAATCTCAGAACTAGTCCATTACCTAAAGACATTCTAGCTTGCATCTTGGACAAGACCTGTTATTCATGTTTGCTTCCTGTATAAAGGATTTGAAGTCTTGAAGGTGCAAACATGTATTGTTTCCTGGTGGTACTTTTTTTTTTTTCCTAGTGACAAAGGAATTAGGACATGTGACATCTACATGTTGTTAGAAAAATAGTAGATCAAAATTGTTGATAGTGAGGCTCTGGCAAATACATGATATGTATTTGTGTCAGAAATAGTGTGGCCAGCAGGACTAGGGAAGTGATCGTCCCCCTGTACTCAGTACTGGTGAGGCCGCACCATGAATGCTGTATTCAGTTTTGGGCCCCTCACTACAAGAAGGGCATTGAGGTGCTGGAGCGTGTCCAAAGAAGGGCAGTGAAGCTGGTGAAGGGTCTGGAGCACAAGTCTTATGAGGAGTGGCTGAGGGAACTGGGGTTGTTTAGCCTGGAGAAGAGGAGGCTGAGGGGAGACCTTATTGCTCTCTACAGCTACCTGAAAGGAGGTTGCAGCGAGGTGGGTGTCGGTCTCTTCTCCCAAGTAACAAGCAATAGGACGAGAGGAAACAGCCTCAAGTTTTGCCAGGGGAGGTTTAGATTGGATGTTAGGAAAAACTTCTTCACCGAAGGGTTGTCAAGCACTGGAACAGGCCACCTAGGGAAGTGGCTGAGTCACCATCGCTGGAGGTATTTAAAAGACGTGTAGATGTGGTGCTTAGGGACATGGTATAGTGGTGGACTTGGCAGTGTTAGGTTAATGGTTGGATTTGATGATCTTGAAGGTCTTTTCCCACCTAAATGATTCTTTGATTCTATATGTGGTTTGGAAGATTTCTTCTGGATCAGTGTTAGTCTGTTCCCCTCAGCTAAGTGCCTCACTGTATGGGAAGCAGTAGGTGTATAACAAGAGAAACCTCTGTCCAACGCATTAATTCAGAACCTAATGTCCCCAGTAAGCATTGGAGTATATTTGATAGAATGGTTTTGTTTGGAAGGGACCTTTAAAGGTCATCTAGTTCAACCCGTCTGCCATGGGCAGGGACACCTTCCACTAGACCAGGTTGCTCAAAGCCCCATCAACCTGACCTTGAACACTTCCAGTGATGGGGCATCCACAACTTCTCTGGGCAACCTGTTCCAGTGTCTTGCCACCTTCATTGTAAAAAAAAAAAAAAAAATTTATTCCTCATGTCCAATCTAAATCTACCCTCTTTCAATTTAAAACCATTGCCCCCTTGCCCTGTCACTACAGGTCTTGGTAAAAAGTATCTCTCCCATCTTTCTTATAAGCCCCCGTTATATATTGAAAGGCTGCAATAAGGTCTCCCCAGAGCCTTCTCTTCTCCAGGCTGAACAACCCCAACTGTCTTTGCCTTTCTTCACAGGACAGGTATTCCAGCCTTTTGTCATTTTTTTGTGGCCCTCTGGACCTGCTCTAACAGGCCCATGTCTGTCTTGTACTGGGGACCCTAGAGCTGGATGCAGTGCTCCAGGTGGGGTCTCACCAGAGCAGAATAGAGGGGCAGAATCACCTCCCTTGACCTGCTGGCCACGCTTCTTTTAATGCAGCCCAGCATACGATTGGCTTTCTGGGCTGCAAACACACATTGCTGGCTCATGTCCAATTTTTCATCTACCAGTATCCCTGAGTCCTTCTCCGCAGAGCTGCTCACAATCCATTCATCCCCCAGTCTGTATTGATATTGAGGATTGCCCCGACCCAGGTGMAGGACCTTGCACTTGGCCTTGTTGAGCTTCATGAGGTTCATGTGGGCCCGTTCCTCAAGCCTATCATGGTCCCTCTGGATGGCATCCCTTTCCTCTAGCTTATCAACTGTACCACTCAGCTTGGTGTTACCTGTAAACTTGCTGAGGGTGCACTTAATCCCACTGTCTATGTCGTTGATGAAGATACTGAATAGTATCAGTCCCAGTATGGACCCTTGAGGGACACAGCTCGTTACTGGTTTCCGCTTGGACATTGAGCCGTTAACTGTAATTCTTTGGACGCAGCCATCCAGCCAATTCCTTATCCATCAAATCCATATGTCTCCAATTTAGCAGCATGTTGTGGGGGACCATATCAAAAGTCTTGCAGAAGTCCAGGTAGATGAACAGTCCATGTAGATGAGTTTCAAGTGCTTTTGGACTGGAACCCAGGTTTTGTTTCTCTGAATGGAATCTAGTTTTTGTGCCTCAAAACTGCTCCAAAAACAGAACCAACAAGTAAATTGAGGATGCAGTTCAGAATTGCCCTGATCTGAACCAGGTCATTAATACAGATGTATCTGAATATGTTTCAAGAGCTGCATACCTCTGTAAAATTTTATTACTGTCTTCCTCCCCACCTCTTCCCCAAGTTGTGCTAATACAGTTTTTTTCAGCTTTTAAAAAAAGACATTTCATTGAACCATTTTTGCAAGATAGCTCCACAAATAAATGTATTGGTGCAAATGAGAGTAACGAATAATTTTATAGCAGTTTAGAGCTGGAATGAGTGTGAAAGAATGGGAACACCCTGAGCAGCCATTATAGTAAGAAGAAATTGAACATGAAACTGTACAGTCTCATAAACTTGGCCATTAAACAATTGCAGATAGGAACCTGGAGGATGAAGACTTAAGGGCAGTGAGGCATGGAAACTCATCAGGAATCAACTAAGGAAGTGCGATACACCTTCTCAGTTCAAGGACATGAAAAACAGATTTTACAGATCCTTTGTAGAGAATATAAAGTGGAGGAGGTTAACATGGTTAAAAAGTGAGATGTGAAGAAAAGTCACAATATAAAAATGAATGTGTATGAAGGTGTGACGTGGAAGAAGTGAAAGCAATAAAAGGAAAGGAAAGAAGATCTTTAGATGTTCTTGTGGTGTGTTTGTGGAAGGGGAAATACAACAAAATGTCAATTGTGGGAGGCTGTCTGAAGCCTTAAGGTACTAAGGAAATATTGAAATAATCTTAATGAGGTACTAGGAAGTCATGGTAAAAGTTTCAAACCTAAATGAGTCTAGCAAACTCAAGTATTCATGAGTGGCAGTTGAGTGCTACTGGAATTACAAGCACTTTAACTTTACTGCATATGCTATGTATTCCTGATAAGAGATACAATGTGCTCCCACTTGAAGCCTATGAGAAAAGAGGAGAATCTCAAAATATTTTGAGGTGTTAAGGTGCTACCAGGATGTAAGTATATCTGAGGTAGTAGACATAATAGTATAGAAAAGTTTGAAGAGGGCACTCAAGTGAATTTTAACTTTAAGCACTGTGGTAGCATATCTTAGTTTGTCAGTATGGATACTCATGCCTTCAAAGGTAAACTTTTTTTAATGGTTTAAAGAAGAACATGTGTTGTTCTGCTTCCTTTCCCTCTCACCTCTTTGTTCCGGCTCTTCTATTTACCCTCAAGTATTACAATGGGTAAATTTCCAACTTGTCTTACATGTCTGAGAAATAGGACATCCTTGACAGCTACACAGTCACACCGGAAAAATGATCTTCTACTTGCTAAGGAATGTACGTTGTTTGTTGTTGTAACAAGGGTTCTTGGAACTTTGTCCCTAAAATTAATTTTAAAACTATGCAGCATAATATGTTGTTAATAAAACCCTCTTAGGGAAAGAGAGGACTTTAGAAAATAGTATGAGGAAAGGGTGCCTTCTATTTAATGAATGATTATGGACCAAGATAATGTCCCTTAAGAATAAGGTGTGGGCAGTTGCTGAAATCTATAGGTTCAGGTTTTTGTTATCTGAAGTTATAGAATTTAAAATAATCTTCTTTTATATTTGGTTGTTAATACTAGTTGTAATAACACTCCAGGAATACACTGAGTTACTGCAGTAAGACATTCAAGGCTTTAGTATTTTTATTTAGTTACAGTAAATACTGTGTTTACTCTTTACTTAAACGTAGTAGCACAAGTACTACCATATACAGTAATATTTATGCAGGTGTTTACTATCCAGTAAGTAACAGTGAAGTACTTTTGTAGATGCTGGGAATAAAAAGCTTGAAAGGTAAGTCCCAAGTGCTGTGACAGTATTTGGGATAACTGACGCATACTATTGAAAATGTTTGTAAATGTATTTATAGTGGAAAGAAGTTCCTATTCAGGTTTTAATTCATGCTCAAGTAATGTGTCATTTTTGGCATTCTTCAGAAGCTCAACATTCCTAAATTCTGGTGATGGTTATTTAAAATGAAAGCTTAAATTCCAGAGAAAAGCCTAGAAATTACATTTTATTGGGGGATTTTTTTTTTTCCCCTAGAACTGTATATTCTGCTCCAAACCAAGATACTGAACATGTAATTCAACAGAAGCATGTGATCTTTCTAGATATATTTCTGTTGGAGAAAAAGTTTTACTTAAGTTCTTGTTATGCAAGTTACTCTGTAGCATGTTCTATTACAAAAGATTGGGCAAAGATGACTTCATTCCATAGTAGTCTATTATCCAAAAATGCAGATGGAAGACTARTGGAGTCTGGAGCACAGGGACATGGATTTGTGTACTGCCAGAACTTAATGAAATACTATTTTCTAGGCTCATTAATTTCTACTGAGGAAGACTTGGAACTCTCATGACTTTGCCAGTTTGCACATTAAGTGGTATTCATTGCATTGAAAAGGTTACTGAGAAAAACAGGAACTCTTAAAGGAATCAATGACATAAATGCAGATCCCAGATGTGGAGCCGCTGTGCTTCACTCTAACTGCAGTATAGTTCTCTGGCTGCAGGCTGGACTAGGAAACTAGTATGGGGAACCCCAGCTCTAAGGTTTATTGCTGAGGCTGGACACATGAACTTTTAAGGATGCTTGTTAAAGCTTTACAACAAAATAACTGATGAAAATCTAAGATCTCATGTTCTTATAAGTTTGCAGAGTTTATATCTCAAACCTTAGTTTAGAAATACCTTGTTCTCTGTTGGTCTCTTTTTTTTTTTTTTTTTTTTTTATTGCAGTTGGTAATTGCAGTTTTGTTTGTCTGAAGATAAAATTGCCAGTTTGCAAACCCAGTGCAAGTGAATTGAGGTCTGCAAAACTTGTCACTAGATGCAGGATGGGACCATCCTGAAATTTGTGCATGTTCTGAAGCTTTGTAAGAATGGAGAATGGTACCATCAAACAGCATTTTATTTTAAACCTGAATTTCTAAAATATCATATTTCTTCTAATTGTCAGTTCCAACAGAAAAATTATTTTATGATTATGTATCTGTGAATATTATTCTTTATATATGTACATGTCTGTTCACTTTTATGTATGTATGTTTGCTTTTTGTCTTGAAGATTCTTGGATATCCCAGTCAGCTTCCTTCCCTAGGAATCAGAAGCAACCAGGTGTGGATTCCTTGTCACCTGTAGCATCACTTCCTAAACAGATTTTCCAGCCTTCTGCCCAGCAGCAGCCTTCTAAACAGGTTAAAGTCACATGTGCAAACTGCAAAAAGCCTTTACAAAAGGGACAGACTGCATATCAGCGAAAAGGATCAGCTCACCTTTTTTGTTCTACTACCTGCCTCTCATCATTCTCACACAAACCCACTCCAAAGAAACTTTGTGTTATGTGCAGAAAGTAAGGGATTTTTTAATTTTGTTTCATATTAGCAGCTAAATGCAGTAATACTTTAGATTCTCATGCATGTATGAGAATTGCTCCATTAATGATACAAAATCTGACTATACAAGTACTTTATATAGTGTCACTTTAATGTTGTTTGGAAATGTTGAATTCACTGTGTCTGCTATAACAAAATAAAAAGTCTACCAGCTTTTGAATTTGGAGTATGGCAGATTGTTTCTATGAAAGCCAATACACTAAAAATTACTGATTTTTTTTTTTTTTTTTTTTTTTAAAGACAAGGTGTCCAAGTTATAATATATCCTGTGTCAAGATATATTCTTTATATCTAAAGTCCTTTATGAAAAAAAGTGGACCTTGTGTTGTATAGAAAGCATTCATTTTGGTAGATGAAGATATAAAATCAAGAGGCTTTAAAAGGAGGAGAAACTGATACTTGCAAGAAGCTGGAAGAAATTTGGGAGCTCTTCTACTTTTGGCAGTGTGGGGAGAGGAGAAGCTTTAGACTTTCCCCATAGTGAGGGGCAACTATGGCAACTTTTGAAGCTGAAGATACCTTAAGTACAGAGGGAGTGACAAGCATACCTAGAAGTGGCTTATTCTAAATTATTGGTTAGGTTTGACTTGTAATTTTTCATTATTTCCCAAACTTAAAATCGCTAAAGAGAAGTCTTCCATAATTGTACTATTGTAGTGTTAGGTGTACAAAATAGCTGTACTATCTTGTTCTTTCAGTGTACTGATTACTGAGATACTTGTACTTTTTCATATTTTTTCAGTAAGGTCTCAATCCAGTACACCCTGCAGTTACACTGGTTAAATGATGAGTTCTTGCTAAAATAAAGAAGGCTTGCAGTAAAGACTGCCTTCATTAATGCATGTTTTGGTGAGGTGGTCTTTGCTCAATCGCAGATGTAAACTAGTGAAAAAGTTTAACTTTAGTATGCAGTGTGGTGGATTAATGGCTTGTATTCAGATGGAAGCTACTGATCTGAGTATCTTTCTTTTTTTTTTTTTCCCCTCCTCCTTTCTCCTTGAGACTCATTAAAAGTAAACTTTAGAAAGTATTGATATCCTGTGTATTCATACCTTGGTACACTGAAAACCTAGCAGATTTAACATATTTTAGCTTTTTTAAATACATGTAAAAGCTCAAATTCTCTTGACCCTTACCTCTACAGAGCTAGTTAAAAGTACTCTGTACTCTTTCTGTTGGCTTGTACGTGTCTGTACACTATTTTTTTTTTTTAAAGTAATCTGGTGACTACCATATTCAGCTAGCTGTATTATGTATAAAGATGAAGATTAGACTAATCTTTTTATTTCTGACTGAAAACTTGAAAATTCATGGCTAAATCTGTGCTCTCTTGCAAATTTGGAGATACTTATTTGTGTATTGTAAGAGGCTACATATAAAACTGCCCTAAATGAAAAGTCTTTATTTTTGAATGATGAGGAAAATACCTTATTTCTAGCTTTTGGGGTTACTTAAAATAGTTTGTTTAGTGTATTTGATTTCTAGAGAACCTCTGTGAAGTCACCTTTGACAGTTTTTGAGGTGATGTTGGTCTTTGCTCTTCCACTAGTATGCAGTTGCTTACTTAATCACAGTTAAATAGAATGCAGTATATGCATGAAATTGTTCCTCTGCAGCATGGCTTTGTTGTGAAGCCCAATCTTATCCAGCCTTTTTTTGCCTTATTGCCAAATTTTTGCTACCTAGTGGTAGCAGACCAGGTACTCTTTGCTCCATACTTGCTTCTGTGTTCTTTTCCTACTAAAGCAAACATAATATTGTCAGATCGCACTTCAGTGAAAGGATAAGGGGACTGTAGCAAAATCCAGGAGATCTTGAATGTAGATTGGATAGATGATAAAAGTTGATATGTCATAGGTCAGACTTTCAGAGGTAATGCTCAGATTTATCTTTAGATATGTAGATTAAGTGGAAAAAGTGAAGACTACAATAACTTTTTAAAAAAAATTGTATAACCCCATCTGAAAAGTCAGAATTCTTACGTATTTTATTCTAAACCACTTTTCTAGCACTCTTCTGAACCTTTGTAACTACATAAATAGCATAGGAATTATTTTATAAGAAGGAAAATATAGGAAATACCTGGCATTCTCCTTAGTGTTTATGATTTTTATTGACTTGCGTTACTCTCTTTGGCTTTGCAGTTGTGTCCTCTGATGCAAGTTAATATGTGCTTTGATACAAGTTAATAGTGTTTATAAGTCCTGGTGGAATCCAGCCAGAAACTGTAGGCTCCTCAGGGCAGGAGCTCTGGCTTTGTTTTGCAGAACAGAAGTGGTAACACTCCCCAACACAAATCCTTACTAGCTTGCCAAAGGGCAAGCCAAAATCTGCTGACTTTCCTTTGATGGAGGAAGGCAGGCTTGCAAGTGTTAATATCCAGGGACGGTACAAGTTTATTTTCCAGGGAGTTTGTTTACAGAAGCATGCAGCATTTTTCCAATGTTTTCCATTCATCCTAGTTTTAGGGCTCCTAGGTGTGAGTGGCTGGGGCATGTYTTTTCCAACTGGTGATCCATCGTGATGTCAATACAGATCCAGACGTGCCCAATCATTTTTTTTATTTTCTGCCCAATAGCATTTCCTGTATGTCAATAATAGTTTTTTCACTTAGAGGGCAAAGGGGAAGGTGTTTATTTCTTCTCCTTACTGCCTCTGATTTATGGTATGTGATAGTTTGGGATTAAGAGTGAAACTACCTTAGAAATAACCTTAGAAGTTTGGGAAACCTGATTAGAGGTGCACTGACAAGCATGGTGTTAGTGACTTTGCGAAGTTTGCAGTGTGTGCAGCATACAGTTGAAGATCAAGGAAGTCTAGAATTAACTTCGGTGAAAAACAGTGTAAGTCAGTTTGGTTAGAAGAAGGTTTGTTCTATTTCAAATTAATTTTACTGATCTTTGCTTCTCTGGTTTAATGCATTAAATTGGTGCAGTTTCATGGGCAACTGCATGAACTGTTCAGGTGCTTTGGAAAGTAATGATGGAATTAAGTTTTTTTTAAATTTTAAATTATAAAACTTCTAGGCAAGTTTGTGGTAGAGTTTTAAGCTTTTTGGTTGTAAGTACGAAAAAAAAAAAACCCTCTCGTCCCCTTATCCTATCCTGAGATTAATACTGGAAATGGAGTTATATACAAATAAAGACCATTTCTTGCCTTTTACTATAAATCTGAATTTTTCATATGAAACTTAAGTATAGCTTTTGTGTGAAGTTGCAAAAGGAGTAGTTTAAATTTGCTGTGTTAATTTTTTGTATGAGATTGTTTGCCACAGCTGGTACCTAATGGTGCATTAATGTTACTTAGTTCTGGAATAATGTAACAGGAAAAAAATCAATCCAATCCAAACAAAAAAATAGGTTTTTACACAGGAAAGACATTGTACTTGCAGTAGTTGTAAAAAATATTATTAAACTTGGTGTTTGACATGTGACTAACAACTGTACACCCACAAAACTGGATTGAAATGTAAGCGTTAAAAGGAAGGATGAATCTTGCAACGTGTAAAGTGTTCTTGTTTAAATACATATATGTATTTATACACAAGCACACTAGAGTTTTTTTTGTCTTTCAGAGATATAACAACAATGAAAGGTACCATTGTTGCTCAAGTTGATTCAAGTGAGTCTTTCCAGGAGTTTTGCAGTACATCATGTTTATCCTTCTACGAAGATAAACAGAATCCCTCGAAAGGAGTTTTGAATAAATCAAGATGCACTATCTGTGGTAAACTGACTGAGGTCTGGTTGACTATTTTTTTTTCTCTTATCTTTCTCAGTAATGACAATATTAATAACTAGTATTCTGAAATAAGAGAACTGAAAATAAGGAAATTTAAAATATGATTCAGTATTTTCATATGCAGTGAGATACTAAGATACGCAGGCTTAATATTCATGAAGAGCAACTGAAGGAAGAAAGAATTCAAAGAGGTTAATATTTGATTTTTGTTTCAGAAACTTGAAGTGCCTTTTGCTGATATCTTGTAGCTACTGTCAACAATTTTATTAGGCGTAGAATCTTGTAATTATAACCCAGATCTCCCACATAGAAGAATTGCTGTTGAAAAAAGTCAAGATTTACTGTATTATGTACTTTATTTTTACTTTATATTTTGAAAGATTATGCAAATGTCTTTAGAGATATGTAGAATATACATAATTTTAAATTCTCATTAAGGTATTATTTTACTCCTGATGCCATTACTGCGCCCACCATAGTTCAGGCTACTACTGTACACAGCATATGTGTCTTGGCCAATCTTTATATGCCATGTTGTTAGCCTGCAAATTGAGTATTTTATAAAATTGCATAAATTCACCTTCTGCTCTTAATATGCAATTACTACATCCTTTCCTGTGATCTTTGCTTCTAGGCTACAAGAACAAATGGGCCAAGATTTTTTTTTCCTAGAACTTTGGAGACAACAGAAACACCAATTTCTGTTTCTATGTTTCATGGTCATTTCAAGCATCTCTGTTCTTAAATAGTGAGCTAGTATAATCTGGTTTTAGTTATTGTACTTGAATGTAAGACTCTTGGCTTGTCTAGTAGTTTCAGGCAACTTTACGCTTGTGTGGTGATAGAATACATTTTTTTACTTTTATTTTTTAGATTCGTCATGAAGTTAGCTTTAAAAATATGACTCATAAGCTGTGCAGTGACCATTGCTTCAATAGGTACAGGATGGCAAATGGTTTAGTAATGAATTGCTGTGAGCATTGCGGGGAGTATTTGCCCAGTAAAGGAGCTGGAAACAATATTCTTACTATTGATGGTCAGCAGAAAAGATTCTGTTGTCAGAACTGCGTTGGTGAATACAAGCAGGTAATTACTTCTTTACCTATAAATTAAAATTAAATAAACATTGATACTCCTTAAATTCATCCTGTTATTCATAACATGGTTTTACTTCTCATTAGAAGTCTTAAGTAACAAAGACTTCTAAAAATGAAATTAATTCCAGTGAGGGCAGACTAGCCGGAATGGACCTTATACTACTGGCTTTTTTTGATGTTGCTGTAATAGCAATACCTATTTGTTATTAATGAAAATATCATTAAAATTAAACTTTCTATTAATAGTTTCTATTTCTTTCTAATGGCTGTATAACTTACAAGTATATTAATAGCAAGCCTGACACACAAGCTTACTGGTCCTTAAGTGATGTTCTTTTTTAGATATAAAAGCTTGCTTGTATGCAATCGAAACATTCAAAAATGTGCAGAGCATACAAATTGGACTTTGCTGTGAGAATGCTCTAACTGATTACACATTGGCTGTGTACCGGTACTATGTCTAATCTCCTTCACTGTACAGCATAGGATTTCAAAATTTATTGTTACTTTCATCCTCCCATGTGTTAAATTTTGTGCTTTTATTTTCTTTACTTGGTTTGGTTTTTATTTATTCTTAAGACCATTAAGATAGTAATAATTGTTGTGGTTAAAAATAATTCYAAATCAAGAAATCTGATGCTGATATCTTTTACATATTACAGAGCCAGCTTAGCTCTGAACCATTGCTAATGCTGGCTGGAAGGTTTAAATATTAATCACAGTATTTATTGTATAATAGGATAGCTCTGAAATACTAAATATTTTGGGGGAGGATATGCAGTTTGGGGATTTTTTTTTTTTCTTTGGGTTTTTTTGCTTGGTACATTCTGCTCTGAGTTTATAGGGATAGTGTTATGTAATATGAAAGTACTATTTTACTAGCAAGAAATTTCTTTATGTGATTTTGAAGTTCACACTTGAATATGTGAGTGGCCCCAGTGCTGCACATTTGCTTTGGGTTCGTTCTTCATCTCTTTCCATTTTTAAGAAACCAATGATCCAAGAGAAAAGGGAGTGCAGTGCTGAATGTTTTTAAGTTCTTTAATGTTACATCATGTATGTTTGTATTTTCTCTTTGGACATTCAGTTTTGATACTTTTGGGGATGGCTGTTCTTGTGTATATGCAATGTGCAAACAGCAAATCTGGAAACGTGCATATGTAAACAGCGTAACTGAAAACGTAACATAAGCGTTATTCTTTTGTCACAGCTATACCAAAAGGGACAGGATAGGTTTCCAAGATACTAAAAACATAGTCATGCCCAGAAGCCATGGAAAGACTTGAAGAAACGTTGAATACTGTCTCTGGAAGAAACAAAAAGGCATGAGATTAACTTTGAACTTGAGACATTCCCACACAACCAGTATAACATGCACTGCACATGGAATTATGAAATGAACGTGGAATTTTGAGAGGTCGAATCATAAATCTGTACTTAACTCTCATTACAGACTGTACTCTATTTGTTCAGATATTTTTGTATTTTGTGTTTAGACATGTATTTGAGAATAAGAAGGATATGGGTAGCAGGTTGTATGTTCTGGTTTGATTTCAGGCGGAGGAGCAGTTTGCAGTACCAGGAATCTTCACAACTAGTGTCGGGTATTGTGCATTATTGTGAGGATCCTTAAGAGAACCTTTAAAATTGAGACGCATTGTTTTGGTGCATTCAGTTCTGACAGCAGACTTTATTCAAGCAAGTTCTTAAATCTTTTGTGGAAATATTTGGTACTGGGGAACTGTAATAGGCTGTGAGAAGCTTAATTCTAGTGCTCATGTGCATCTGGTTTGGAGTGGTGATTAAGTGTAATTCTTAACTGGTAGGTTTCAAAATGTTCCTGGAGTGTGGGGGTTTGGGGGTATTTTTGATAATAAGAGAAACTCAAACTATAAAATTAGGAGTTTTTTAGTGTATGTTGTTGTAGGTGCCAAAGTTGCTCAGGACATGATTATTTGAGAATATTTAGTTGTCTAGCAGGATTTATTTAGGGCTGAACTTCCATTTGCATTGAGGTTTTTTGAACTGAATGTATTCAAGGAATTCTGTTTTTATAAAAGGAATTTAGACTTTGGAAAATGTCACTGACAACTCATTGGGCCTCAATTGGTAAATTGTAGGTTGCTTTATTCAGTCCTAACAATGTTTTCTTGAAAATTTTATTGGATCTTGCTTTTAAAGGAGAACCAGTGAAGGAGAGAATATGGGAGAGTCGCTATGACATACTGAAATAAACTCAATGGAATAAATAATATAGGAAAAGCTGATGTATCGTTTGATTACAGCATTGTGTTGTACAACTGATTATCGTGTGTCACATAACAGTTTTAGCAAATGTTTTCTTGCAAACAGTTGTAAAATACATAGGTCTTCTGGTATAAGCTTTGTATTAAGCAGTTGATATTGTAAATGTCATACACCTATCAATATGGTATACATTTGTAGTAGTAATAAATGAAAACTGATTCCTATTACTTGTACCTATCTATATACTTCATCCCTATTTTTTTGAATAAATACTACACTGATTTGAACAATTAATTTTCAGTAACTTATCATGGACATTTTTTCTTCCTGGAATGAAAAAATTAAAATTGTGGATAATAAAAATTACTGTGGCTCTCGGAATGGCCACTGGGTGCAAATAATCCATCGGCTACAAAGGGTTTCTTTCCTCTGCTTTAGACTGTTGGTGGGAGTAAGAAACAGTGTTATTCCTGGGATGGGGAGTAGGTTTTTTCTGAAGTGCCTAATTTCACCTTTCAAGGTGATAGATGCACTTAGCTTTCTACGTACCGTTTTCAGAACCTGCTTTAAAACGGAGACCCAAATACTCTTGAATATTGCATCCTGTGTTTTGCTTTTCTGAGAGGTGATGGCTGTTCTTTCTTACCTAAAACTGAAGTAATTACAGAGCTTAGGTTTCTTTCATATTAAAAAAGCTATGAAAAATAGATTAATAAATTGTGTAAGAATTTWAAAAAAAAAAGTTTTTTTTTAAATAGACATAGCCTAAATAATGCTCACTGTGGTTATATGCAAAAGCATGTTAATTTCCTGATGGCACAACAACTATTGTTGAAGACAGCTAAGTGCAAGTCAAGCTTTTTTAGAAAAGAGAAGACAACGGTAAAATCCTTCCTCCAAAAATGAAATCACTGTGACAATTTAGATAAAATGTCAAAACAAAACCCTTATTGGAAGTGGTTTTTTTTTTTTTTAAACCTGAAGATGACTACTAGACAGTAAATTCTTTACCTATTGCACTGAGGTTCAAACTCTTCACATGTAGAGGGGCAAGAGGGACTGAAAGAATGACACTAAACAAAACAAAACAAAAAACAATGCTAGAAGAGAATGAGATCGTATCTGACAAGGAGGTGGCTAAATTGTCTATGGAATTGTGCAAATGCTGAAATATTTTATTTCTTCGAGTAGGCATTTCGTATAACTAAAATGAGAACTTAACCATTTGAAAAATTATGCTAGTGATTCATTTAAAAATTAGTATCTATGCAACAAATTGAAACAGACCCCAAATATGCCTACCATGAAGACATATTAAGCAAAAGCACATACATATGTTGTTTCAATGTTTCTGTTTCTGATACTATTGCATATTTTCTGTCTCTACAAAATTAGTTGACTTCCTTTCTAAGGCAGTTGCAATGTTGTTTGTGTCCTGGTTTGCTGGATTTGGGTACAGGCTTGACAACCTTCTTCTAAGGAACAAGTGAATTCTGTGACTTGGCTTGCAACCAACCGTACCTTTTAATTTTCTGCTGTTCAACTAAGATAAAGCTGAGTCTGTGTCTACTTTTAAAAATACAGTCTTTAATTGCTTTGCTTACTGGCCTGATCAGTCCACAGTGCTCTTGATCCTGCTATGAAAGCATTTAATGCTTTACTAGTTTAAAATGTTCCTTTACTTTTTTTGCTTTGTTGTTGGAATATGACCTGGGATTCGCTTACTTTGAGTGCTGCTTAAAAGTTATGGTCTTCATGTGCTGTCAAAAAAGGGGGGAAGGAGCTCTAGCTATTTCTTCATAGGCTTCTTAATAGCTCTGGAACAAAGTGAGTCCTGGATGAATGCAAGCCAAATGAGTATTTTCCTAGTTGGGAAAGGATGCTTGCAGTGTCTTTTCATCTAGTGAAAATTTTCCTTCAGTACTGAATAAAAGTGCATTTGATTGACTTCCTTGATTAGATGAAGACTTACTACTGAACGTGCTTCAAGACTAACCAGGCTATGCAATCCTTTTAAGCTATTTACTTACAAGCAATAGAAAAAATCCAACCTAGGCAGTTGTGCTTCCTTGTTTTGAATTCTCTTTGCCAAACAACCGCTTTTATGAAACTCTTAAAACTCATTTCATCTGCTTTATCTGTTTGCAGGGGTTTAGGAGCCTTCACTGTATACAATAATATGCATATCAGTTCTGCAACTTATAATTCAATGCTTATGTAGAATTTGTATTTAGTCTCACAAAATGTATTGTTATCTACTGGTTTAAATGTCACTGAATGCTATGCTAGAATGTCTTGTCACGTAGTACTTCAGTGGAAGCATCTAGGGTTTTCAACTTTGTCTTGCCCTATGCAGTGTCTGTTCTTTTTCTGTGCTTCTTTTGCTATTCAGACAGATCTGTCCTTTTTATTTTGATAGTACAATTAACTGCAAAATCTGCTGCTTCCTGCTGTTGTTACTGCTTTGTAAACTCTTGTTTCCAAGTGTCTGTTTCAAGAGTAAATACTGTTGACAAAACCAGTAACTGTGGGAGTTGAACAGCTCCTTTACGTTGAAATATTAGAAATACTGACTTTTCAATTCCCACCCCACCCACCCCCCCCTTAAATTTCTGGTCGCTTTTAAAGAGACGTTCTGTGGTTTCAGCCAGTTCAAGCTGTGGTTTAATAGAGGAATCTCTTCCTCATATGGTAAACCACTTCTGTCTCACGTCAGGTAATACTTAGTTTGGTATTAAGTAATCTCTGATAATACTGAAGTCTGATACTATGTACACTTCTACAAATGGAGATAGCTAGATGCTTTTTGCCCCATCTGCCATGGTTAAATGACAGAAATCTTTATCAGCCAAGAAATACTCAATTCCCCTTCCTTCCTGCTTAATGGTGTGGGTTTTTTTTTGAGGCCTCTTGGTATTTATGCCTCCAGTTTCTTGCGTCTCTGATGCAAATCAAGTCCTCCTAGAAACTATCCTGTTCTTCTACCTTGTCTTCTACCTTTTATTTACTCCTGTTTCTGGAACCGTTTATTTTGCCATTTCTTACTCAAATGTCTGTCTTCAGCTGTAGAACTTGCTGCTCTTCAATAAAAACTATATAATCAGCTTCCTTAGGCACATGAATATCATTCATAGTGTTCAGGATGTTATTTTGTTGATATTTTATAAGATAAAGTGAGATAGGTGCATCAGAGATGTTAAAACAGCTTTGTAGTTCTGAAGAAAACTACTTACGGCAGTCAAAATCGTGAGGTGTGATCTGTGTGGGAGCACAAGAAATTCTTACGAAGAGGAAGCAAGGAGGTGATGTGACTAGGTATTGGAGTTAGGATGGATATAACCACATCCGTGCACTGCTGTACCTGGAATAATTGGACAGGATTGAGGGGAAGAGGGTGAAAAGACGAAACAGAAACGGCTGAAACATTCAGTTAATGTAAAAGTAACTTGCTTTTTGAGGCAGGGGAAGAAGGGATTTTCAGCTCTGCTTTTCTTGAAGGCATGAAGGCAAGTGTATTGGGAGCGGGAGCAAAACTGGCAAAAAGAGGGAGCACTGGCAGTTGGAGATTGGCCAGAGAAAAGCTACTGGACAAGTTATTGATTTGGCTGTTTGCACAGTTCAGCTGATGGAACGTAAACACAAATAACTTGGTGTTCAAGGGCCAGAAAAGCAATTACTTCAGCTTTTGCTCTTAAGACTTGGGCAAATACTTTTGAGGTGTTACTAATCTTAATCTCTTGTTGGAGGAGGGAAGAGTTTACAGTTGTTATTCTTGGGGGAGAGATGATTTGGGTGCGGTATTTCAAAAGACACTATAAATAATACAGTTTCTTCTTTCTTTGCTGTTACAGATTCTGCTGACATCTGGTTCTTTTCTTAGATGTGCGTGTTGCTTCTGGATCCATCTGGACCATCCTTCTTTCAAATAAATCTGAAGTAGTTTAGTTGCTATTTTCTTGATTGCCTTACTAATGGATCTCTGTTATCATAGAATTCCATGTAGTGAGTGTCTCTGCTTTTCTACTTACAGAAAATTTCTTTCTCCTTTACCTTTCTATGTGAACACAGGTTGACTGTGTTTCTGTCCCAGAATATTCTTTTCTAGAAGCTTTCCCAGTATTTATCTTATTTCTAATCCGAAACTGTTACTCTGTAAAGCTACCAGAGAGAAGTTTGCCTGGATTGAGAAGCATGTACTGATCTGTTTTATGGTGGACCATATGGGTTTAACTGGAAACAAATCTTTGGGCTGCTACATAGAGTTGTAGCAATCAGCTGGTATTCTGGTGTTCTCAATCCACTGGCCTTTGCATGGGAGAAGTTGTAGCAAGAATGCTCTCTTACACTGCAGGCATGTTCTTCATCCTGCTCTCTGTCCTTCTGAAGGCATGTGAAGCAGATCATACTGCTTTTTTCAGTCAAGAATAAAAGTCTGTAGCACAGATGCCTAGATGCCAGGCACTGATAGCTTTATTGAAATACTCCTGCAGCTAGAAAGTTCAAGAACAGAGACTTTCATTAGTTTCAGTTGCAAACAGAAGTGAGGCTTACTTCTAAAATACCATGAAATTATAGTATTGGTCTGATACTTATTTTGGGGCTTGATCTTTCTTCTTAGTAGGATGTATGCAGGAAGGGCTCTAGACTTCAGCTTTCATGATCCTTTCAGTAAGATGTAAAGGAAGATCAAGATTCCTTCTAAAACGATTGTTGCTGATAATGGCAAGAATAAAAATTCCTTAGAAACCCTCCAAGTGAATTTTCTCTTATTTCCAGGAATTTGGATTTCTGTTGCAACAATACTTGTATTTCTGGAATATATCCCATTCATCTGTTTTGTCTTGCATCTTGATAGCCACTTTTTGTAGTTGCCAATTTGAGTTCAACACTGTCCTAGTGGACAGAATGAAGATTTTAAATGTATATAGAACTAGTAACTCATAAGAATTTTCAAATCGCATGAAGTGTTTTATAATATGTCTTTTCTCAGTTATCTATCATGAAATACCTATCATGAAGTAGACCTGATTTCTAGGATTAAGTCTCTAATAGGGTACACAAACAAGTCATGAAAGAATGAGTGAGTTTAGAATCAAATATAATAAGAACAGAAGAATATTCAGGCTTCTGCATTTACCTTAGACTTTATGCTTTGGAAGAGGTCAAATATGCAATGAGATCTAGCTAAAATTAGGTCATCTCAATGCAGCATCTAGGTGGAGTAGTGAGGGAGAGGTGTAGCCAGAGAAGCTTCCCCTCAGAGGACACTAGACCATTATTCGCTAGAAATTTTGCCTCTGGATTAACTTAATTTTTTTGTACTTAGTAATCTAATTGATACAATTTTCTTTACTAATTTGATAGCAGTGTTTTTACTTAAGATTTTCCTTTAAATAGCAGTCCTTAAACTTGCATGTATTTTATAGGACACTGTAGATTTGAATTTGCCAGAAGTGGTGCATGGAAGGAAAATGCTTGATACTTTCTTTTGTGGATTGGTTCTGAGTTAATTCCATCTTTGAAGGAAACTTGAAACTGAGACTAGTTTGAATGTGCAGGTTTTTGTCTATAATCACTTTTGCCTACCATTGAAGTATCATGGGGAGCGCAAGATGAAGCCAGTACTTCATCTGGAATGGAAGATAACCGCTAAGAAAGCAGCTTTGGACAAAAAGACTTGGGTGTCTTGGTGGACAACAAGTTGAACAGGAGTTAGCAGTGCGCCCTTGCAGCAAAGATGGCCAACTGCATCCTGGGTTGTATCACAGAATTCTTGAGGTTGGAAGGGACCTCTGGTGGTCATCTTGTCCACCCCCCTGCTCAAGCAGGGTCACCTGGAGCAAGTCATCCAGGACTGTGTCCATTTGAGTTTTGAATATCTCCAAGGATGGGGACTCCACAGCCTCTCTGGACAACCTATTACTATATTAGCAAGAGCGTAGCCAGCAGGTCAAGGGAAGTGATTTYCGTGCCCTGCGCCCCATGTCCTTCTGCACTTCTGAGACTGCATCTAGAGCACTGTGTCCAGTTTTGGATTCCGCAGGATGAAGGGCATTGACATACTGATGCAAGTTCAAGGGAGAGCTACCAAGATGTTTAGAGGGCTGGAGCCCTATGTGACATAGGAGGACAGGCTTGGGAGACCTTAGTTTGTTCAACCTTGAAACAGCTGAAGCAGCACCAGTTATCTAATGGGAGGGTATAGAGAGGACAAAGCTGGACTCTTCTAAGTGCACAGTGGAAGGATGAGAGGCAACAGACACAACTTGAAATTAAGGGGAAACTTGATTTAGATAGAAGGAAAAGCTTTTTTTCCTGTGAGGGTGGTGAAATCCTCTGGAGAGGTTTTGGAATGCTAGGAGAGGTTTTGGAATGCTCATCCTTGGAGATGCTCAGATTTGACTGGACAAGATCCTGAGTAACCAGCTCTGGACCTGCTTTGAGCAGGAGGTTGCACTTGACCTCTGGAGGTCACTTCCAGTTTACGTGATTCTGTGATTCTATACTTCTGAAACAAAGAATGAAGCTGTGATGTTTAAAATAGAGAGTCAGGAAGTTTTGTATTTTTTTTGTTCCCTCTTTAATTAGTCAGTAGTGAAGATTTTGGTATTCTTTGTTCTGTTTTTCTCTCTACCAGTGAAGTTCGTCCTTTTGTCTCCTGACCATGAAATACCAACAACACTGACACAGCTTTACATTTTTCTTAATTTCATTTCTGAACACCCACTTTTCCTTGAGGATGGTTAAAATATTCAATTAAAAAGAAAAATGTTCTGTAGTAAGAAGATGAGAACAGCTGTTCTGGTTCAGATCAGGGATAGAGACTCTTGCAGTGTATGTAAGTGGGCATGCAAGGAAAAGTAAGAACAGGGCAGGTACTTCGGATATTTTCCCCTGAGCATTCTCTTAGCTTCTGGCTCTCTAGAGGTCAGGGGCTCTCTTGAACTTTATGCAATGTTCCTGTATGCTATTTTAGTGAGTCTCTTTAATAAGTGCTCATCCAGTCTCCTTGTGAACACACATAAGCAGTTTTTCCATCCGTGACACTCTTTGGTAAGAAGTTCTGCTGACCTGCTGTTTGTTATGTGAAGAGCTGCCTCCTGTTGTTTGTTTTGAAGCTTCTTCTGTTGATATTAATATGATTTCCCATAGTTGTTAATATTAGAAAAGACAATGAACAGTTGATCCACAGTGCCACACATTATACCATTTTTGGTTCTGTCATTATCCTCTTAAGTTATCTTGTTTCCAGACCAAAAATCCTTACCTCATAAGAATGCTCTTTGACCCTACGTATTACTGTAGTTCTCCTTAGTTTTAGTGAATCTTTTGTTTGTTTATTCCAGCTAGAAGGGTACTTCTAGGGAGAGGATTCTCAAATCTTGCTKCTTCTACAGAATGAAATTATTACTGCAGATTCTTAGAGATGAAAGACAACATGTTGTGATGAATGTGAGAGTAGAAATTTAAGTTACCTGAGAACCTTGAGAAGAGAGAGTCTCATCTAAAAATTTGACACTTAAGATTTCCCTGCTCACTGCAGGGGGGTTGGACTAGATGACCTTTAAAGGTGCCTTCCAA
Source organism: Phoebastria nigripes (assembly GCA_035582835.1). Taxonomy (NCBI): domain Eukaryota; kingdom Metazoa; phylum Chordata; class Aves; order Procellariiformes; family Diomedeidae; genus Phoebastria; species Phoebastria nigripes. The sequence goes on along the minus strand of JAYKAV010000611.1, from coordinate 985,669 downwards.
CCCAAACTGTTCTTGTTCTAAGAACAAGAGAAAATTCTTGGTTTGCATTATGGCTATATAAAAACATATGGGATAGTACAGTGTGAGGTTCTCTGATGTTGTCAATGGAGGAAGACTTTGAGTTAGACAGACTATCAAAATAAATGTTTGAGACACCTGTATAATGCTGATTGATGAATACTTTCAGGTATGCTTTAATCTTTTCTATAATAGTGTTGTACTCCTTGGGTTTTGAATGATTTTAATATTCAAACTTGTAAGTTTGGGGAGTGCTGACAAGAGTAATAAAAATGCAGGAAAAAGTTCAACTTGAAGGAGATGATGATTATGAGGTTTTGGGAGCAATAAATTTTAAGAGGTTTCGGGCCTTTTTAGTTTTTTTTTTTTTCTTCACTGGTGTCCTATCTCCTTCACTTGTGTAACAACATGTTTAAACTTCTAATAATGCAGAAATGCTCAAACACTCTTCTTAGTTGCTGTGACAAGAATAAAGTGAGAGCTTTTGCTTTTGTTTCTACCCACAGAATCATCTGCATCCTTCSTATGTTTTTTTGGAAATTCATGTTCTTCGTAGTGTTGATAATTTAGATCTACGTTTGCTAGATTATCACTAGATATTGGTAAAGATTCTTTTTGTTGCTTTTAAGTCTGAAAGAACTAGGGTGAAATCAGTAAACAATTCTAGTATTATAAGGAGGTTTGAAATTCAGAAGTGATGGACATGCTGCTGCACTGTACTTTGTGTGCATGATCCTTTCTTGACATCAGTTAAATAATGAGATACTTGGGATGCTGGTTAGCAAAAGCTATTTCTACTTTCAAGGGATTTTTGTTGAAACGTAGTCTGTTGACACAATGAATCTTTTCTGATTATGCTCTGATCAGCTTACTATAAATTCATTTATTATAACCTGTATTTTCATCTTGCTCTCTCTTGAAGTCATCATGGCCTCCGTTTGATTTTTCTTTCRGACCTAGAACTTGTGAAAGCTTCACTTACCTGTGCATTGTTTTCTGATTATATTCCTGAACGCTCTTTGTTAAGCTGTTTGTCAGCATATTTGCATCAGTGCTGCTAGATTTACATTTTGGTTTATTCTAGAGGTACCAAGGCTATTTGTGCATGCAGGTTTTTTGATGGTTGTTGTCCATTAAGCTTGTTCCAAGAAGTCAAGTCCTTTGTAAATTCTGACGTCCTGTGTTCTCACTGGTAATATAACTTGAAGTATTCTTGATGTCCTGCTTTTGTCTATTAGCCTGTCAGAGGAGATGAATGTATATTGGAAGAATAGCTCCAACTCACAGAACAGTATAATTGCTGCATTTTGGTCTTGGTACTTAGTGTGAATTTTGTCAATATTGTGGCTGATTAGGAGGATTATTAGGTGCTGGGTAACACTTTTAAAGGCAAGCAGAAAAAAATGAAGAAAGATGGGAAGGAAGGATCCTGGAGTTCTATAAAATACCCTCTTCTAGGTAGGAGCTTGATATCTTGACACACACTCCTTTTTGGAGGAAATCCACAGCAAAGGTTTCATCAAAGCAACATGTGGAAATTGTGAAGTTGTATGGTATTTTGAAATTTTGCTAGTCTCTGCAAGATGCTACACCTAATTTGTGGCAGAGGCATGTGTATTTGTATGTTTTTATGTATGTGTTTTTAATATAGGGAAGATGATACACATTATAAAACCATAAGTTTCTTCTCTGGCTGTCTGTAAGATTGGATTTAGCTAGTTCTCAAATGTAAATAGTTAAAGATAGAAAGAGCAAAGATAGCCACTKAGGCTTCTGTTACTCTGAACAAAGTGAAGCACCTATGAAACATGCTTTGCCTTTCCTTCCCCTTTCAGTCCTTGAGAAGAGGGAAAAAGGGAGAGGTAGTGCCAAAATTATTCCTCAACAGAAGGGAAGAAATCTTAAGTGCCTAAGTGTCAATAGGGTATTTTCTAATAGTCAGTAAGGAGAGAGTCTGTCTGATAGGAGACTCATCGCTGTTCAAATGAGGAATTCTCTGTGATCACTGTCCAAACCATGATACTGTTTCTATGGGCAGGGCAGGTGTCTAGACATTTTTTTCTGAAACTTGCTTTATGGTGCTTGAGAGATTTGCCTAACACTGAAGTATGTAATACATGTAGCAGATCAGAACTATTGATTTTGTGTGTTGACTCTGTCATTGGTATTTCTGCTTGGTGCGACTTTTCTGTGCTTTTTATAGAACACTTGTTCCCTTCTATGGAAAACTGCTGATTGACTGACTGCTGTGTTGAGAGATGTCAAAATTGAGTCTGTTACCAGGTTCACGGAGTCACAGTTCCTCATTGGATCCAATGAGGAACATAGGGACTCTGCAGTGTGTTTCTCCTGCCTGGAGGACTGGAACTAAGGAGAGTTGAGAAGTTAGAGGTTCTTCCAACAGTGCTGTTACCAAGAAACTGCTATGCCTAACTCATACTTGATAATATTAGGGATGTTATCATTTGGAGAGTACAAATTTTTTTTGAAAGTTTAGCACCATTATTTATTCTTTATCTTTGCTGTGCCAGACTCCTGTTTCTTTTCTTACAACCATTGTCCCATCAACAAGGAGAGAGGAACAGTGTTGTTTCGAACTCTCGAACTCAGCACAACTTGCTGTATACTCCTATCACAGTTCACAGTTTGCAGGTGGTGGGGTTTGGGATTTTTTTTGTGTGTTTGTTTATTTGGTTGGGGTTTTTTTTGAGGGGTGTGTGTTTGTATTTTGTCTTTACATGGAAGTTTAGTTTTAGCCAGCTTCCCCCCAGGAGTAAGGGACCCAACCACAGTGCTGAATGCTCTTGAGAGGATGATCATGAGAGTTAGTTAATATAGGAAGGTTCTGATGGGGGAGCAAATTGCAGAAATAAATAAATAAGTTTTCCTTATTTGTTATACCATAATTTAAAATCAAAAGCCAAACATAGTTTTAACTAATGCATTGTTTTGCTTTGTTTTATGTTTTAGAAATATGGCAAATTAACATCTTGTACTGGCTGCAGAGCTCAGTGCAGGTTTTTTGACATGACTCAGTGCATAGGACCTAATGGATATATGGAGCCATACTGCTCAACTGCATGCATGAACACACACAAATCAAAATATGCAAAATCACAAAGTAAGTGAAAAGGATGATGGATTTTCATCACTGATAAGAGTAGACTTTTTTTTTTGGAAGTTTGAACACTGGGGGTGGGTTGTTTTGTTTTAGAATTAATCTATGAAGATGTGACTATAGGTTTTTAAACTTATTTAAAAAAAAAAGAAAAAGATCATCTTATATTCGACACTAGTAAATGGACCTGTGAGGGGTCATTTTCCCCACTGGCCTTTTTGCTTGATGTCAGAAACAGTTTTCAACTGTCTTACGGCATCTGGGGAAAAAATGTTGAGACATAATGTGCTCTGATGTGTCACAGAATTATAGTGCAGTTTTCATGCATATGAATTAATATTCTCTTGTCTGTGATTCAACCCCACCCCATTTTATCTCCTCAAGCAACAATTGGATAGAGGTACTTAGAATGTATATGGATATTCTCTAGGTAAAATTTTTAATCTGGGTGAAAGGAACTGGTAAATAACTCAAAACGTGTGTTCTTCAATATGCAAAGCAGGCATAGATCTCAATTCAGCGAACTCAAAGTTGAAAATGTTCTAGTGAATTTTATAGAAGAAGGTGCTGTTTTATATTTAACGCTGATTTTTAATAGAAGAATTCAGCAAAACCTCTGCTATTTCTTTCAGTTTATGTGACTTGTAGAAACTAACTGGAAAACAGACAGATCTTAGCTTTTTACATTGAAATGGTGGGAAGAGCTGACCTGTAATCCAGTATTTTTTTTTTTTTGCACTACTATTTTGTGTTTATTTTGTTTGTAAACTACGTTTTTCTTTTAGGTATGGGAATTATTTGCCACTTTTGTAAACGAAACTCTTTACCTCAGTATCAAGCCACAATGCCTGATGGAAAACTGTACAACTTTTGCAGTTCCAGTTGTGTAGCTAAATTTCAGGTTAGCTGTTGTGTTAAATCTTTTCCTCCCTAAATATTTGTGTACCTGTGTTTGTGTTAAGTATTTGCATATTAAACTAACTTGCTTATATATACATGTTTATGAGTTATAATTAACATAGCAGATGCTTCTGGCTCATAACAATTTCTTTGATCAAAGTACTGTTTCATAATGATAACACTAGCTGCTATCTTAAACTTAGAAAATCGGATAATAACAACCCATTTCTCCTTGATACCATAAGAAAATGCAAAGCAATATCACTGCTCATCATATTTTTACTGCCCCAGCCTCTTCATGGAGATGAGCCTTGCTGTTTTGTATTGAAGATCAACAAATTCCATCTCTTTTATACTAAATACAGTAACAAAATTATTATGTTGAATATTGTACTAACAAAGGTGTGTCATGGGGGAATAGTGACTGTCTCTGAAATGAAAGGTTAGAGCCTAAGCCATTAGAACGTTTATGAATGAAACTAGCTGTTTAAATTATGTTCAGAAACCAGAGTGTTGCAAGCCTAATGATAGGCACACTGGAAGAAGCTGCTATGCTTTTTGAAAATGTCATATTTTTAATATGACTTAAGGTTAAAGCATATGTAAAATTTATTGTGATTAATCTCTAGGTGATCAAAGAACGTTTTTAAAGAAAATGTTTCGATTTTTCTATGTAAAAACAGTTTTCCCAGATATGCACTGTATAATTGATAATTTCCTTCTCATGTGTTGTTGAACAGTTACACCCATACAGGGTTCTCCCGTTTGTCATTAAACTTTGCTGTTTTCTGTCAACTGGAAAGCAAATCAATCTCTTAATTGCTTCCTTAGTATAGCCTGGATAGGACCTCCATCATGTAGGCAAGTTCTGTGCTTCCATCCTAACCAATATAGTAGATGTCTGTGAGTGGAACTGATTAACAACACAGATGCAGATTGTTAGTATGTAATGACAAATCTGTAATACTTCTTGCAAACTCATTCAGCATCTATGTTATTCTATATGGTCTTACAATTGATTGCAGCCCCAAGAGCTCTCAGAACAGACCCTTTCTGCTATTTGAGTGAGAAAAATAAAGCTAGTGAATGACAAATACAGCCTGGGCCTTCTTGGATTTGCAGATAAGTCAACATTAAGCAACATTATTGAATATAACTGCTGGATCAGTTGATGCTGGTTGTGACTTTCTGATCTTACTGAGACCTTGCTGATGCTTCTGTTGCAGTTTCAGTGCTACATATAGATCTGTCTCTTTAATGTTGTAGTGGAGTTTAATTAGAGCAGCCATACAGTCTTTGAGTTCTCAGTAAAGACCAAGAACGGGCAGGTGGTCACTTGCTTACAGTTAGTTTGCTCAAACATCTCTGTCAGATTCTGACTGTTGATAGTTTTCATATATTCACTGTCTAGAAGAATAAAATGTATTCACCATTAGGTAGGAGTTGATTGTATGAGAACAGTTGCTTTGTTCCGTTCATTTAGTATTTAGATGGAAAGGATGGTATACCACAATGTGAGCATTGGACTGTAAGTGTTCCCTTGAGGCTTTTTTATACCTAAGTGACACATAAGGGATTGAACCTAAATTGAGAAAATGGTTTAATCCATTCGGTCAATTGCAATGCTTTCTGCAATGATCTTTTGAAAAAATGGCTGATTTACTATGGTGCTCCATATTTTTCACTGTTTGCTAATGCAGATAACTCTTGTTTTAATTTTCTGGCATTATATTCATCCCTTTTTCTTACTGTGCCTGTTCTTCCTGTATGTTTTTATTTGTTAGGGGTTACCCTTCTCAGAACAGAATAACTGCTGTTTCAGGTCTGTGTCTCCCTTCTGCAAAAATTTTAGTCCTTTTGGTTTACAAATGGGTTGGAATATTTAAATTCCCAATTTGTTTACAGTCCTTTAGGGTTGATTGTCATTTTATCTTACGAATAAGCTTTTGTTTCTAGCTAACTGTTGTTTTAATGTATTAAAATATTCAAAAGATTCAGTTGAGCTGCTTGTTGTGCAACTTATGTCCATATCTATATTCTCCTTTGTGCAGACAGGTTGCAAGAGCATTCATCCTTGTTAGAAAGAGGGAGAATAGCCTGCTTGATGTGATTTTTGTTTGGTAGTTGGTGGTAGAATAGTGTGACTGTATCTTTGTCTTCTTTCATGCTCTGTCTTGGAGGATGTTATTGCAGAGTTAAGGACAGAACTGTTCCAAAGTTGTATTGGTTTAAGCCAGTTTTGCTATCGGTACCTTTACTGGGTCAGTTGAAGATCTTGCTCTGAACTTGTCTCTTAAGGAAAAATAAACTGCAAATTTATTTATTGTGAATGTGGAGGCTGTAGTACAAGTGTCTTCCCAAAGTTAGCAAATGTATAAGTGTCTTAAAGTACAAGCTATCTTGCAAAACATGAGTCTGTGCAAAATTTTCAGAAGATTTATGCTAAAGCTTTGATTTTTTTAAAGTTTATGGATGTATGTGGAGAGTTGTAGGACCAGTATGTGTAAGAATGATAAGTACAATGTTTTTTAGCAGGTTATTCACTCTGGTTATTCACTAATGTTGTGTTCTCTTTCAGCATCATTATGGTGTCTGTAAGTGTTCTTCATTATATACCTTACATATCTCTCGCACACACACATACATATATTTAAAAAAGGGAGTATGTTGCAGCGGGAAGTGTGGAGGAAGCTTGGTGCGCTTTTCCAAAGAAAAATACTTTTCCAAATTTTACCATAATGAAAATAATTGAGGCTTCCACATTGAGGCTGGAAGGTCCGTATGTGCATGAGCGTAAGGGGAGTGTTTGGTTCCTTCCCCATTTAATTTAGTGCCCCTGATTATGCTTGTGGAACAGTCCTAGTGGATGTCTGTATGTAAAAGATTCCTTGTATGTGTTTGCTTCAATTTTTCACATTAAGAACAACTTGATTCTTTCAAAGTTATTTTTTCTCAGATAGGAAAAAACTGACCACAGTCTGGCTGCCTACTAGCCCTTCCACATACACATTTATGTACAGAAATGTTTCCACAATTTGATTTTGTGTTGCTGTGAGCAAGGATAACCCCTCTATCGCTTATGCTGCGGTGGCAGGGGTGGGCCGGAAGCTGTGCTACTATGCTGGTCTTCTCAGAAGAGTCCTAGACTGTGTCTGCCTACTGTTTGTTAGTAATTTGGCAGCTTAGAGCAGTTTGAGGTGGTTGCATTGAAGGCTGAAAAGGGCTTTACAACGATTTTTCGCTTTGCTTGGCACTCCACATGCCTCTTGTTCAGGGCAGGCTCAAGAAAAGTCAGATTAAACGTAACTATTTTTTGATTGAATTTATGATATTCAAAAGAGCGCATATATATATATGATTTCAAAGATATCTTTGATAAAGCACAACATCGATAAAACCTTGCTGTTTGGGGTGACCTGTGGAAGATTTTAATGAATTTATGTTCTTTTTGCTGCATTATTCTTTGTGTGTAATAATGCTCTCAAATAATTGCTAAAGATATTCTCTATTCTAAGCATCTTATAAGTTAGATGCAAAGCAAGATGATGAAAATACTATGTGCATGTCATCTTGACTCGTTAAAATACTATGCAGAAGCAGTCCTTAACTGTAAGCAGGATAATAGGAACTTTAAGGAGGCATACAAAATCATCTTGTGATTAACTGTTGATTTTACAACCATCTTCTGCTTGGTTTAGAGCTTTCAGTAATATGAATTCAGTTCTTTACTGACTTCTGTGGGAAAATATTTAGCTGAGCTTAGGAGTTTATGATAAAAACCTTTGGTTTTGTTTTAGAAGCAGTAGTGCTTAATTGTTTAGATTTTTTTTATCTACAGTTAGATGTAAATGTTCTTTAAAAGTTTTATTTTTAAACAGTCTCAAACTCTGTTCTCACATCTGTAGCTTTTGTTATTGTTCAATTACCAGCCCCCTAGACTATGTAGGGCTTGAATTTCTACCACAGCAAACAGTTGGGAAAGTAAATAAAAGAAGCTAACAGTGCCATACCTCAGAAAACAACAGAAAAACATGTTTTACTTTTAACTTGTAGCCTTCACAATAGGGTGTTTTGGTCCCATATTTAAAGGTAATTACAGACATCAAAAAATACGGTTGCTTTTCATTTGATGAGCACTTAATATATTTCATCTTCATTCCTCCCTCTGTCTTCAGTGTTTCTGTACAAGTTGTCACATCCACTAGTTCTTCAACATTTCCTTCATTCCTGAACTGGAGGTGGTGGGTATACTTGCTTCTTGGTTTCTTTTTGTTTTCAACCAGATCTTCTAGGACTTTCATTGTGCTTACATAACCCATATGGTAGCACATGTTGAGCACAGTGTTTGCTCTGTGAAGAAACCTGGAAATGCACAGATGTACCTTGAACTTAAAATGCCTTTGTGGCTCCCATGTTAATGCAAGTCTTCAGCTACCTATTTAGAGCAGCCAAAGTCTAGCAAACCTCTCTCAACCACAGGGACATTTGCTGGATGTAGTGGGGAAAAATACAACAATACTGTATGTGGGCATCAGACTGTGTTAAAGTTGTTGTGGGACAATGGACCATTGGGATAGAGGTGGCATCTTTTCTGCTGTATATGGCATTTTGTTCTCAGGTCCTGTCCATGACTGGGAAACGTCCATGACTACGTAATGTCTGCAAACTCCTGATACAGAATTAGTGCATCTGCATAAAATGTTTGCACTGCTAGCTAGCACTCAGCAGTACTGGTCCACTTATGTGAGGGTTTACATCAGTAATCAGTCTCATCACAATTTTTTTTTTTTTTTTTTTCCTGGTGTAGGTGAATCCTTAGTAACATGAGAGTCTGAAGAAAAGTATCCTGTAACAGAAATGTTTTACATTTTCACTGTTACAAGGTGGAGAGGTAGTAAAATCTGTCTGAAGAGAACTTGTCATCTTTAAATATATTCGTCTTGTTGCAAACGGTGTGGGAAAGTTTGTTCAGAAGACAGACGTAAGAAATTTGTCCTCTGGATTCTTCAAGTGACTGTGATCACTAAAGATTCAAATTTTGTCTTGAACATCACATGTGTAATACACCAATAGTTGTTGCTTGATCTAGGGAACATGCAAAAGACTATGTTCTGTAGGCGTATAAGACCTACTGGAAGACTACAGATACTGTAAAATTGAGTTCTCTATTGATTGCCTCAGAAATGCATTAATTATTCAGTTACAGAATTAAATTCTCATACCTACACATGCAATCTGTAGTATTTTTCTCAATCTGAAACCCCTTCATTGTTTAGGGGCTGGCTGTTTGAATGATTGCATCTTCTTGCCATAGTGATTGAGGCCAGCTAGGACTATTAGCTAGTTTTCTCTTAATCTGAGTAGATGCGGGGTTTCTCGCTGAAGGCCTTTTACTTTAGTATTTGTATTTTCAAGTGGTATGCTTAGGTAAGGTGTTGATAAACTGCCTTGGTGAGGTTTGGATTTGAAAATATTTGTTTGTAGGTCTTTGTCTGAACTTCTGTGACCAAAATAAGGCAAGCTGTGAAGTGTATTTATCTGAAAATCCATGTTTTGTGATTAACAGGTGTTCAGTTTTGGGAGACTATTTTTTTAGCATATATAATTACCCTTAAATAACAGGCATTAGAAAGGTAAGGTAAAAGAAATACGACATAAAGTAATTACAGTGGAAGCAAGGGTAAAGATTCAAGATTGGAAAACCTAAGATGACAAGGGAAAGGACTAACCTGTTGTGCTTTTGCCAGAAATGCTCCCGAGTTTGTTTATAAACTCCCAAATTCTTAAACACTATAGGCTTAATTCCAAGAACACATTTAAAAAGTAACTTTCTTTTTTAGTGATGTGTGTATATATATTTATGTTTTTCAGACTCTCAGTGTGCAGTCTTCAACAAATGGTCAGTTTGTCTCTCCCGGTGATATTCAGTTGAAATGTAATTATTGCAAAAGTTCTTTTTGTTCAAAGCCAGAAGTACTGGAATGGGAGGTAAGGGGGTTTTTGGTGTTATTTTTAGAATGATGAAGTGTTTAAAAGTTTAAACCTGTAACTCCAATACAATTTTTCTAGATAGCTATTTTATAAGGTATTGAAGCTTAAAAAATTAAGTTAATAAAATCTACCTGGTTCTGTAGAATATCGTTTAACTTCAGTATGGATAAAATAGAAGTCTTTGTTCATAAATAACAAATAAAAAAGCATCTGTGGAATTTAAAGAAAGATGTAATTTCTCAGATCAGCTGTAAGTTTGAAATCTGCTTTCATTTTCAGTTATTGTATGACTGTAGGTATGATAGACCATTGTTACGCTTCTCTATGAACTGAGAGAAGTATCTGAAGAGGATATGCTAAGATTGATTGGCATATTTTCTGTTTAGCATTTTCATTATGAAATGATGAGTATTTGTAGTACTCACTGTCAGCTTGAGTGAGAGTTGTTAATTTTTAGCATTAGAAGTCATACCCTAATTGTGTGTTTGCACTTCTGTTTACTTTGCAAGTTAAAGTTGTGTCTTAATGGCAAACTATTGTTTGAAGTTGAGCTATCCAGACCTTAATATTTTATGCATTAACCCTATTCGTGGTGCTTTGCAACTTTGCATTTAGAACAAAGCGTATCAGTTCTGCAGCAAAGCATGTTCTGATGATTATAAGAAACTGCACTGCATAGTTACATACTGTGAATACTGTCAAGAAGAGAAAACACTGCATGAGACGGTGAATTTCTCTGGCATCAAAAGACCCTTTTGTAGTGAAGGTATGTATGTATTTGTTTTTTTCCTAAGGTATTGGTCATTGTAGCTTTACTGCCATTGACTTACTACATTAATATTTAATGTTAAAATTTAAGGTAACAACTCATTCTGTTGTACTTGAGGGCTAAAGCAGAAGTTTCTTCATTATTATTATTATTATTAATGAAGTGCATGTACCTGTTATTATTAGTGCATGTACCTGTTAATTTCTCTGAGCTGCTTTTATGGTTTTTTGTTGAGTTTTTCACCACTTACTCCAGGTTAAGGAGGAGTGGACAACACTCTTAAGTGTGTGTGTATGTGTATAAATACATACACACATATGTATGCATGTGCATATATACATATGCACAAAAAATTATACATAAATTCTTTTTTTGAAATTTATGCAGCAGAGCCTATACCAACACTAACTGCACTGAGGAATACCAAGCTTTTTCTTTGATTAATATTTTCAAAATTTAATAAGACAGTGGAAATTCTGTGTTGGCTTAGAATGGTTATTCAAGCAATAACTCGAATGATGCCTGTTGATGTATGTTGATTACTGTCATTATCATTTTCCTGACTAATGATTCGGATTTTCAAAAAGAAAACAAACTAAAAAGGAGGTATATGGGCATAGGATTCTTTTGAGTTGCATTAAAATACTGTTTTAATAGAAACAGCAAAATACAGTCCTAACAAGAACCTATCCTTTCCACTTCTGGTGAGCTGTCCTTCGATACTGTTATTTAATCCTGATCTTAGAAGTTTAACTGTGAGTGTGGGTGACCTATCTCTGGAGGATATAGTGAATATTTTTTTTCTTTGGTTATAATAACGCTTTCACTACCATTTGATAAGCCTTGCTGAAGATCTCTGCTTTCAAGCAGATTAAACAGCAGATGTGCCAATTTACTTGTAGCAGGATCCTGTTAAGCTGGAGAGGGGTGGATTGCGGTGCTGGAGGCAGCCTTCCCTCCATGCCGTTTCCTTATAGCTCTGGACTCTGCAATCTTTTGTTTCTGATGAATGCAGTGTGGTTGCTTAGGTTTCTTTCCCATCATTACTTTCTTCTTGTGTTCCGGACTGCAAAGTGATAGCTGGAGAGGAAAAAAGGACAAAGCAAGGCCCAGTTTTACAGTGTATCATTGCAGTGCTCAGTAACATCTAGCTAGAAATTGTTTCTGTGAATAAAACAATTCCACAGAATATATTCAAAGACAAGAGCAAACTTTTTTTGGCCTGGAGATATGCTGGTATTACTATGAATACTTATGACTCCCTAATTTTAAAGCCCGGTGGCTGTCACAATGAAGTCAGTAAGATTCATAATGCAAGCTATGCCATATTACTACTTCCATAGATGTATTTCTGTATGAGGAGGCTTGAAATAAGTGAGGACTTGTATTTCCTATTGGAAAATTTGAGGAAGGAAAGAAATAAAAACATGCTCTCCTGCATGAATACAGTTACTAAATGGGGGGAACCCATTGCCGGACGTCTTAGTGTGGGTCCTGAGTTTGCATGTGTTGCACTGCCAGCTTGAGAGCAAAGATGATCTTTATGAGGATGAATACGCCAAATGTTACCATTAAAACAAAGTTTATCGGCTTACTGTGATGATCTGAACCACTGAGTAATAGAGAGATGGTAGTCAAAAGCACCATTAAGTAGAATGTAACTTGAATAAATATGGCACACATCTGCTAGCTGTAGCTTAGGTCTACTTTGTGATGCATATGAAAAAAGCTGTCTGTGTTACCTGATGAAAATAAACTGCTGACCTGGACAGAAGCTCTGTAGAAACAACCTAGGCCCTGTATTTTAAAGGAAAACCAACGATTGTCATTGATTGCTGCAGAAATAATGGAATCCAAGAGTTAACAGTGTTTAGATCTGACACGGGGAGGAGAGGGCCAGGTCTTTAGATGGACTGAGTGGAGGTCAACAAATAGAAGTTCCATCATCAGAGGTGATAGATTCTCTTCCTGCTTTTCCAGGCACCCAAACACCACCAGTTTTTCCCTGATGTCATAGCCTTTTTCCAGAAATATGTCCAACTGTTTGTAAAGTATAAAAACTAGTAGATGTACCAAATAAACCTATTGGATATGGAGGCCATGCTGGTTTTGATATTGCAAAGTGTTCAAGAAACTTCACCAACATAGCTTATTTTGTTGAGCATGCAATTATTCTTCACCAGAAGACAATGTATTATGATTTGAGAAGAAATAACCTAAGGTGCTCAGTCACAAAAGTTATTGGCATTTTTGGAAGAAATTGAACTCTCAAGGGAAAATACTGGAAAATTTCAGGTGTGTGTTTATAAAAGAAGGCTCCTAGATAAAATCAACAGAAGTTGAACAGGTGTTGAAATTTCTGCAAGAGCGCTTATTTGTTTGTCTTCAAGCAAACTGATGGGAAAGCATATAGAAGATCAACCACAAATACTCCTTGACTGCTTACGCCTGCTTAGCTGGAGTACTGAAGATTTCATCATTCCTCTGCTCGCATTCTTCATACCTGAGGTTTTTTTACACATGCACATACGTATATATTTACACACAAACCCTGGAACCCACATTAAAGTCTCTGGGATCAGTATTTCTGTGCAGTTTCATTCCAACCCTGTTTCTTTATATGTTTCTCTTGAGATATTTAAAAATATGTGGAGTGACCAGCTGAAACTTCCATTGCATTAAGGTGTAATGAGAACTGACCTATCATTTGTGCTAAAGATAGTTATTAATTCTTCCATGGAGTACAGTGTGCTTTTTCTGTTTCTGTCCAAAACTCGGACACTACTCAGAGGATGAACAACCTGAATGGACTAGTTGAAAGAGTTTAATCTGTTCCCCTGGTGCTGAGGCTTTGGAAATTAACCTGTCTTGGTGTTTTGCCGTTAGAATGCCTCAATCCAAAATACCAGTATCTAAATTAAGTAAGATGTATATTGTATATGCTAAAGCAAGAAGATTGAAGTTGCTTGTGGATTTTTATGTATATTTAGTTGCATGAGTGACAATTGAGGATAGGCTGTGCAAGTTTTTAATCCTGAGGAAATCTTCAAGTTATTGAGTTTTGGGGTTTTTTAATATATATCCCTTCTGAGGGTCTAGGAGAACAAATCAGTCTTTGGCAATCCAGCAATGGAACTATTTTATGATGTGTGTCACCATAACTTTTTTATTTGTAGACTTATTTTGCATTTAATTCATCTTTTCAGTAGAACTAAGTGTTATGATTTAAATAACACAGGCTTTGTAATAATTTTATAATGTGAATTTTAATAACACTGATTCCTATCCAGTAGTCTGCTTCTTGGAAGGAGAAGGTCAGTAAGCTGTGGACTAACTCAGTTATCTGATGCTTGGGAGTTCCTTTCAAGTGGATAATACAGATAAAAGACAACTATGAAACTAGCAACTGTACTATTATCTTGATAGTATGCTAATAAGTTTCTGGGAATTATGGATTCTGCAAATTAAAGTCAATGTAGACAATTCTGATGTTTCCTCTAAGTAGAGATAACCTCTTTTGAAATACTGTAGAGCGGACAAGTGGAAAAAGAAATTTAGGAAATTAAGTGATTTCAGAACTGAGTATGTCTAGGAAAGATGTATATTTAGTTAAAGCATTGTAGATTTTAGAGTGGCATTTTTCCAACCACTGCTGCACAGTGGATTTTTCAGTATACTATTAAATGTTTAGTTGATTAGTTTTTAGATTTATATGAAAACATTACAGATATTGGGAATAGCCTAAACACGAGTGTTTTAAATTGTATACAGGTGCTTACATATGAATGTTTCACAACCAATTAAGATATTACCTGAAATTTATAGGAATTCCTGTTGTTACTAGAAACATTAACAAACTGGTTGCAAAACTGATGTGTGATATGAAGTGTTGCTAAGATTTCGTTATAGTTGCTGGGCTTCTCCAGTAGGTGGAGAACTGCACTGAGGAAAAGTTGGTACACTGGCCCTGCCGCGCTGAGTTGCTGTGTTCCCCTCCGCGAAGGGGGTTGCCATCAAGCCTGCTTGAACCTCTTCATTCCTGATGTTTGGTTTCGTTATTGTTAAATGCGAGAGCTACAGAAACTGTTTAAACACAGCTTTTTTTGTAGTTTACATTATCAACTATCTATTTTTAGAGACACTGATACATCTTTTAAAAATAAGAATAATTATGAAAAATGTAAAAATAATGTAAGAAAATAAAAGAATTTGGGCTAGCATACAGAAGTTTTTGAAGACAGTAGTAAAGCACCTGTTTTTATGAAAAATCTTCTGGCATAATTACAACTTCCTAACTGCATGCTACTTTGCAATAGGACCTCATAAAGCTATCAAGGATTGGTAAGTAGTGTAGAATGTAGTTAGAAGGAAAAAAAATGATATTTAGTGTATGTAAAATTTCATATCACAATTAAGTGTTTTGCATAATAAAAATCTTCTGTTACAAGCTCTCGGGTTTGTGCTTCACAGAGCTGTTATCTCCCTCTCTGCAGTTCTGACAGTGGCCTACCATGTTAAAGTAACTTGTGCTTGCTATGGTGCCTTTTCAGCTTTAGCCTACCGTATTAGACAGTTTGGTTTTGCATCTGACCACTTCCTTTGGAAGTGTCCCTCTGACATAAATTCCAACCTGAAATACCAGCTTCCTTGTGGTTTTCTTTTGAAGGTTTATTTGGTGCTGAGTTGGAATATCCTGGCAAAAGGGGACAAATGAAAAGCAAAATGTCTTAAATACTGTAAAATGTGTGGTCCATAAAAATGCCCTTTCACAATTGCAAGAGTCATGTTGTTACTGTGGGAAGGTATTCCTTTCCCACAAATCAGGTTAGTAGAAAAGTGGAAGTCAACTTCGGAGGGATTTTGAGGTGCCTGAGTTATTCTGAGAGAATACTATCTCCTTTGACTGCTATGGACAAAAGTTACAATGAGACATCCCTGACATCCATTTGAGCCACGGCAGTTTTCATTAGAGAACTCTGTTTGGCACAGTGCAGTTGTTCAAGGCCATGTCATCTTATTTAGTAGTCTGGTATTAAATCTTTGAGCTGCAGATGACTATTCCAAACAAATTTTATTACTGTAAAAGCTCAAAGATACTTTTCTGCTGATAAAAATGAGTTAAGGTAAAAAAGACAGCATATTCAAATTGGAAAAGTCCCTTATGAAATACTTAACAGGCTCCCTTGCTGCAGAAGCACCAAGTGGAGACTCTTGGCTATGCTGAAGGAAAGCACAGGTCCACGCCTTCCAGATAAATGCACATGGAAGAGCTGGAGAGTTGGTTCTTGTGGTATTCCACTCGTGGAAGAGTCTGATGGTGTCGTCGTAGTTTCCAGTTAGTGCTTGTTGGATGCATATCTTCCAGAATGACTTGAAAATTTTAACTTGTTAATCTGGATTCTGATACTTCTGGTGACAGCATTCTTGTAGCTGAAGAAGTCGAAAGATAGAACCATGCTGAGGAAGAGATTATATGTTTATCTTCCCTTTGTCTATAGAGGGAGAACATTGACACTGTTAAAGTAATGTCATTTAAATTTTAATTTGAGTACAGGTTGTGCTGGATCTTGAGGTTTACATGGTAAAGAGCATCAAGTGAAACGCTGTGCATTGTTCAACTACAGTGGCCCTTGTTAGATTGGTGTTATTCAGTGTTAATTCCACTCTTGTGTCTTTGAAGAGGTTTGAGGCAGTTCTTTAAGTGAAGACAGCATTGGCTATTGCAGATAAGGGGTGATGACAACTTAAGGTGCTGGGATTATGAGCACAAGAAGAAGAAAGCTTATAAAGATGCTTCTTACTAACCTGAAAGAATAATCAACTTGAGAAGATTTAAGAACAAGCAAAAACTGAGTAACTGGATGGGAGGAGGAGAGAGGAGAAAGAAAGGAGCTAGTATCTAATATCAGAAAATATTAGGATAAACTGAGGATGTATGAAAGTTGAGTTGAATAATAAAATAATAAAAGGTTCCTAAGCAGAAGACAAGGAAGGAAGTGGGATACACAGCCTCTCTGTTACATAGAGAGGATGGGGTCTATTTCAATGGTAATCCAAGCAGGACCCGAAATTGGATTTATTGCATCTGTTTTCCTAAGGATAGTGATGTTTATTGTGAAGTCAGAGACAGTGGATGATAGGAATGTGGGTATGGAAGAGGTGGCTACTGCATTTGAATCAATACCGAGGGAGGCAGCAGAAAGATGTGGATGGAACATAGCTCCAGAAATCTTCAAGACCTAGCTTGTGATGCTACAGGCTTCTTGATACTACAGGCTTGTGATATGACAGGCCTGTTGTTACTCTTCTCTAGATGAAGTTGTTAAAGGATAACAGTTGAAGTTATTACAAGATGAGAGAACAGCAAGTCTTGTATGTAGCTTGAAGGAGGAGAAAGGTAGTCTAGCAAGTACAGCCTTTCAGAGGTAAAAAACTAATTGCTTTTAGGATGGAACAATTACTTTCTATAAAAGATGTTATTCTCTGTGGTAAAAAGAGACTGGTGTTGAGGACTCGGGAAGTGTTTCTAGTTCAGCAATCCTTTTTCACAGCTGCTTGATATGTGAATGTACTGAACTTCCTATAATTCAGGTAGGTGCTGCTGGTAGAATAGGATCAGGTTCTTAGTAGCTTGCTTGCACTGAGTCTGCAGACAGTCAAGTGAAGCATGTTTCCTACTGTGGGTAGCTCTGCAGGGCTGGACCTGTCCGTTCTTGGGTCTGCCAAGAGAAAGGAAGCTCTCTTGACCTGGAACATGCGTGAAGTAAAGGTTTGGAGGAACTGCTTGTGTGTTGTCCTGTCAGTAAGCCTCTGCTGTGTGCATTCAGATCCTTATTCTCTCTCTACAGTTTATGTGGGGAACCAAAGTTCAGGGCTGTTGGAAGGGATAGGTTTTGTGTTGGATCTTGCTTGGAAGCCAGAATTCTAATGGCATAATTAAGGATACATTACGTTGATTTAGCAGATACTGAGCTACTACTTTTTTGCCTGGGTCAGATTTTGAGTTGGAGATACTTTGTCTGAAAATGCTCCTTACTGGTCTGTCTTGAGACAGTTGACTTGCTGGGTGGTCTTCTGTTAGAACTTTGCTAAAGAATGTAATTGATTACCTGTGTAGCTTGAACCAAATGACCTGCACTTACATTTTTCTTTGAAATAAAGAGCTGTTTTCTCTTAGAGTCACTTTAAAGCACTAGAGATTTCCATCTGGTCACATTGTAACTTGTGTGTCTGGTGTTATAGCAGAAATCCTGAGGAGCTTAGGATTTTACTCATATCTTTTTGTTCAAAATGTTGGGGCTGTCAGCTGTTTGTCTTAGGCGGTGCTTGTACTCATGAATTCCAAGTCCCCAGGGGAGTTAGGCTGGCCAAACCCTGAGGATTTTAGTGTTGATTTTGGAAAGATCAGACAACCAGTGCTTTTTGTATTACTCATCCACAATGTACTGTCAGTCAAATCCCACTTCTTGGTCACATCTACAAAGCCAGCATGGATGCTACTGCTCTGTTGATTCAGGATTTACATTGTGCACTGTGAAGACCAAGTTGTTTGAGCTCAGAATATATTTTACCTTTTTCCATACTTCAGAGAAAGTCTTACTATTCCAGTTAAAACCATAGCATTATAATAAAAATTTATATCCTAGGTATGCACAGACTACCAAGGACCTAATTAAAATACATCCTGTAAAAAGAAAGGCATTTTGTTTTCACTTTGTCTGAAGTGACAAGAATTTGAAGCAACCAGATGTTCCCTGGTCAGGTGGATTAAGTTACCTATTACACAGACATAAAAAAGTATCAGATAAATCTGAAGAATTTTGCTCATGATGTTGCAGAAGGAAAAGCCTGTACTTCCATTTTAGAAGTCTTCAGGGTTGTAACAATCTTCTGTCAACATCTGAAGTTTTATAAAGATGGATTTTCTATCTTCCGTAGAGGCCTCCTTCAGCAAGAAGCCCTGCAGTCAGTGATCTATAAAAAAAACCCCATGTTTTTCAGGCATTTAGTCTTAAGGGCTGGAATTTTGGACTTTTTGTTTCCCCTTACTTAATGTTCACTGCTCATTATTTTCCATGAGTCACAGAGATGTGGGAGATGTTTGACTGTAGAATGGAAAATTTCTTACCTGGTAACTTTTTTTAATGTAACAGCAGTATCTTCTTCAATTTTACTCCCTATAATTTAGCAGCCAAGAATAATGTCAACTTTGTCCATTCCTTTTTGTAGACTATTTAGCCAGGTGTACATAGCTTACCTGATTGGTAGTAGAGTAGTACTACTAATTTATAGTCCTGAAAGGTTGATGCAGCATTGAATGGCTCTTCTAAGGCACAGCTGAAGAGGAGGATAGATTGTGGTGCTGAGCTGTCTCTGGAATTGTAAAGAAGTGGAAAGGATCTGATGCCCCATACAATAATGAGAGATAGAGCCAGCAGGAAAAAATACTGGCAAGAAATTTTCAGTGCTTTAATGGGTACTTTTAACTAATAGCTTGCACACATTGGTATCTTCAGGATTATTATTTCCTTCAGAGCAGTGTATTTAACATCCAAATTAGTTGCACTGTAAGGATGATTGCTTGATTTGGCACTTTGCATCTGTTTTTTGTGTTAGTAATTTTCTTTATTCTGTTGTTAAAGAATCAGATATATAACTTTAAAAAAAAAAAAAAAAAAAGGTTTAAAACACAGTTATTACCTACCGTGTCTTATTTGTACAATATTCTATAATTGTCTTGTTTTGACATTGCTAGAAAATTTAATTTGCTTGTAGCAAATTAGCTTGTAGCATTGCAAGTTAAAATTTCTCAATAACCTTTTGTTTTTGGAAGATGCTGTCTGCTGCAGCTTCCACTTGCATTCTTGTGCCTTTAGTGATTTTTAAAATAGTATCTCGGTTTCACACATGTGAAATTCTACCCTAATAGACAACAGCACAAGTCACTTAATTGAAATTACTGAATACATTATAATTACAGTATTTTTATATTCTGTATGCCAGAGGAAGTGCAGGATGTATGTTACATATTGAGTTTCATAACTTATCAGAAGTACAGAAGTCTGAATGTGTTAGACTATATGCCCTAGCAGAGTGGGCAGTTGGAAGACTTGAGTTTTGGTCTTGGTGGTACTGTGATATTTGGGAGATCATAGAAACAGGTGCAGTACCTTAGATTAGAAGTCTGTGTAGATGTTATCTCGTCCCTGCAGTGTTTAATATAGACAGTTACTTCATCTTCTCATACTGTTCTCTTCTGTAAAATTAGCACAATTACAGAGATATATGGTATATGATTTAGGCATCAGCTGAATAGACACTAGATTTGAGGTAGTTTAAATACATTATGTTCTCAAAATAGCCTATGTAATAGCTACAGTATTCATCTTCTAATGCATTTAATACGTTAGAATGTCTTTTCTAATCTGCTTGAGGGAGGATCAGATTATTGAAGAATATAGCTCTCATTATGGCAACCTTGAAATTATGACTGCATAGCAAATGGAAAAAAAAACACCACCTGATGTGAAACGAAAAAATAAAAGATTCATTGCATACAAATCCTACACAAATTTCATATGTAAACTCCTATCATGGCATAATTATTCTCAGTACTGATCATTGCTTACTTTAGTTACATTTTTTAAAAACCTCCTTGGTTCTTAGGTCATCTTGTACCTATTAGTGTTCTTAAAAATTAAGTGTCTTAAGTGGTTTGTTTTATTAATATGAATGAAAGCAGTAATAGAAATAAGTTGATCCTTGAAGATAGGTATTGTTTTAGTGGATAGTGTTGTCTAGTTTAAAATTTCTGCTCGTCATTGTCTGGATATCTATTCTGAGGATGTGTAACTGAGCAATGTAATTCCAAGTCAATGCTTTTGCATGGGTCTATATGAAAAGAAAATTATGTATTTTTTTCTGATTGTTTATTCAGGGATTTGATAAGCACAGATTCAAGCATAGTGTTTTGAAAAAGATGCAGACATCACATGAAACCATAGAGTTGCGTAGGAAAGGTATTCAAGTAAAAATGTCTTGAAATATAGTCTTATTATGCAACCTGAATTTGTCTGAAGCCCCAGTTGTTAGCTGCTGTTGTATTCATTTAATTTTCAATCTTTAACTCTTAATTGTGATATCTCTCTGTAAAAATTACTTTGTTCCTAATGTTTAAAATCTGTTTCCAGGCTGCAAGCTGCTATATAAACAAGACTTTGCAAGACGGTTAGGACTGAGATGTGTTACTTGTAATTACTGCTCACAGCTGTGCAAAAAGGGAGCAACTAAGGAACTTGATGGTGTAGTGAGAGATTTCTGCAGTGAAGAGTGCTGTAAAAAATTTCAGGACTGGTACTACAAGGCAAGTAACTCAGAATTTTTGACGAGAGCTCCACAGTTAAAAAAACCAAAAATGCACATGTGAGGATATCTCAAGGACTGTGCAGCAAATATGGCTTACTTCAGCAAAGCATTTGCTACACAATAAGCAAATGTATTAATTTCATCATTTGAGTTTTCTTAGATCTTAGAGCAGCATTTCTACCATCTGATTTTATTAATTCATTTGGCAAGGAAGTCTTGAGTTACAGAAAAACAAGAAACTACTATGTATATTTGTTACTTTACAATTCCAATTTTTTCTCCTCGATACCATATTTTTCCTGTCAAAACTTCTTAAATGTGTATTCAGAATGTTGAAAACAGTGTTAGTAGCAGCTGGATGATACCTTGAGTTGACTGACGATAAACTAGGTTAGCAGAGTTTTTCTTGTTCCTGTTTTTGCCTCCTTTTTTGCCTTTTCCCTTCTCCCACAGTTTGAACTGCAGAGGCTTTGATTGTTCAGTATTTCCCAATGGAAAGGATGCCAAAGGGAAAAGCAAGACCAAATGGATTTCTAATAAAAGTTTAAATCAAACAGATGGCATCTATTTCTAAATCTCTGGAAGCTTAACTACCTTGTGAAGCACAACCAGCAAAGAGTTCACGTTAAGAGGTTTTTTGTTTTCATTTTTTGAAAGAAATAAAGGTGAAATTGGACTGGGTTTAACCTGCGATTAGTACCATGGATAAAATATTTGATCTCTGGTGTGAACATCCTGGAAAGCTACACTGATAATATCAAAACAAGAACTACACTTGTGGATGCAATTGCAAAAAAGACAGTACAAAATTCATCACCTTACCAAAACTCTGTACACAGCCTGGAAGGCAATAAAAAGCTTGAAATGTTAGAGGGCTAGATACAAGTCCTGTAATTCAAGATGATCTACCTACCATAAAAGAACTGAATCTGAAGACATATCTGATATTTTGGAATGGCTGGTTCCAGAAATGTTACAGCCAAACACTGTAAAGTCTTTATTTTGAATAATGTATGTAGGGTCCTGTTAGACATTCCTGAAAGAAAACTGAAGACCAGAATGTGTTTCTTCTGTCTCATGTGAAAATAGGGTGACGAAGCTTGGCTGCAAAGTTCTTAAACATACTAAAATGTTAACTTCATACAATAATATTTAATCTATATGCCTTAAAACTTGGGGTATGGGGTGAAATTTATCCCTGTGTAAAAACTGCCTTCTGACAGAGAACTTAATAAAGCTTTGGTGTGCTTTAGAAATCTCTTGGTGATTCAGCAAAGAATATAGTCTGGGGGGTGTGCATACCAAACTAGTTTCATGTACATAAACTTCTATGGAAGCTTGTATTCTGATTCAGGTTTGAGAACCACTTAAAAACGCTGACTTCAGGTTATCCTTCTGATCCGTGGGATAAGGCAGTAACTTAATTGGCCCATTAAGTCTGCTTAAGAAATGCTGTTGGTACTGTGGTACAGGAAAGTTAGACATGGTGCCATGAAAAGGCAATTTAATCTAAACAGACTTGCTGGTAACTAGTGACTTTTGATACTTTTGATGATACTGAAGTGTTAGATACTTTTACTTTTTGAATCTTACGCTTGCTAGTGGAACTAGTGTTACATGATGTTGAATTCTTGATTGTCATTTTTTTTCAAATACTTCTTAAAGCCTTTGCCTAATTCAGTTCTGGTTATAAAAGTTTGGGATTTATTACATGGGGAAGACGTGTAATAGGTTTTGGGAAATTGTGTGTTTTGCTAAAATTGTCTTTTTTTTCTTCACATCCTTTCTGGTAACTTCTCCCTCTTTTATAAAAGTCACTCCAGATATCTTAGATTTGGTAGTGCGTTGTTAGCTGATGTTCTTACCTAGCCATAAATAGATAATGGTCAAAATATAGGAAGACAGAATAGATAAGGACCCCTCCCTGAATTTGTACTTCATTTGCTGTTTTGTCTGTTAGCTTCTTAAAAGAATAGTTTCATATGTATGAGCTTTGTCTCATTTATACAATGTCCAGTGTTATTTTGGAGTTTCAATGAATGTATACGTGAAGAGAAATAAGTAGTAATAACCTAGTAATGTTTTAACACCAGCATTGTGTTCATTAAACAAGTGTTTGTCTCCATCTTCTTTGTCTACTTTTTTTTATGGACATATCTTTCTCATGTAGTATTATCTGGAAAACATCTTAACTTTTAAAAATAATTAAGTATTATGGGAGCGCTTCCCTGAATGCCAAAATTCTCTTCTCAAAAAGCCAGAAGAAGGTAGCAGTGGTAGAAGCACAACAGACTGTTGTTTAGAAGTATTAGAAGCACATCAGACTTACCTAAAGTGATCTTCAAACCTAATATGAGGGATTGCAATGTAAAAGAATAGTTCAGTCCTAATCATCTGTTGGGTGACAGCTACAGTTACCAGTTGGTGCCAAGTTCTGAGGAAATTTCTACTGTATGGTGTCCATGCACCTCTAACATGAGAGGTAAAATTTTTGGTGTCTTGAGGTTAGCTCCCTAAGTTATTAGAGCTCCTCCTGTAAACTCCAATTGCATGCCATGGTTTGGATGTTAATCTGAAAAATGCCTAGGACATTTCAATATAAATATTTTAGTAGCCTGATGTTTGATGACAGTTTCAATCATTTAATGTTACTTATACTAGAGCATTGAAAGTACCTTGAAAACGAGTATACAGTTCTGAGAACAGCACAGAAACCTGTTTCTTTAAATACACATTGTGAAACATTGCTGAAAATACTACAGCTGAAGTGCGCTTACAGGTCATTCAAGGCTACAGTGGAGTATTGATTGGACTGAGCATGTATGGTGATGACTGTGTATTCAGTAGAGGTCAGGTGTTTTCAGCAAAGACTAAGTAGGAGGTGGGGAACTACAGTCTGAGGCACAACAGAAAAATTATTGTGGCTGGTGAGCTCAGATAGTGGTAAAATTTGAAACAATGGAGCCAGCATTGATCTAAGTGGTAAAGGCAGCAAGACAACCTTGTGGAATTTCTCTTGTCCAAATTTAGCCATTGTATAGTTAGGCATCTCAATTTCAAGTAGCTACTGTTTCAGAACAGTTGATCTCCTTTCTCTTATAATCACTCGCTCTCTGGAAACATCTCTTGCTTCCTATTTATTGCGGATTGAACTCAGAATAGACAGCTAAGATTAGGTCAGATTAATACCAGTCCAAACCATTGGCGAACGTTTAGGAACAGGTCACCGGAGGATTAAAAATGTAAATAAAAGCCCCACATGTGAAAACTTTGTTTTTAAACCAAGTTTGGGGCAAACATTAGTGATTTATACTAATCACCATGCCCATTTGAACATGCTGAAGTTGGACCTGGGAAAAGAATTGGACCAAAAAACAGTCATGAGTGGCAAAGGAGTTATGTGCAGTTGGAGCACAGAGGGTATAGATGGACTTTTTGGAAACACAGAGATAGAGCAGACTTGAAGGCAGGTATTTTGGAGTTTCAGTTAACACAGTGCCAGTATCCCAAATGAAAACAAATGGAAGGGGGAAGGAAGGAAAAAGCAGAAAACCATGAATTCACACTTTTGCTTTCAGTTAATTTCATGGTCAGGGAAATGGGGAGAGCAAGCAGGTAGTAGGAAACTTCAGTGCATGGAAGGGTGTATAGTATTGGCTGCAAGCATGATTGTGGAAATGGTAGAATTACAGTGTAGCAAATGTAGGGATGAGAACTGAAGCATCCTTATAAAGGAATCTTGGGCTTGCTAAGGAATAGTAATTTCCATGTGGAAGCAAACCAAAATTTTTTCACCTAAATACCTTAGTAGCAGCCCAGGAGAGACAATAATACACTTATTCAAAGGCCTAAGTGAAAGAGCAGAACCAGGAGAGGGAGAAAACTGTTGCAGGAAGGCTGTAGTTGCTGCATTTGACAAGATTTGTCACCTTTTTCTTTCTTTGAAGGAGAGAGAAAATTGAGCAGAAAGTGGTGCTTTGATAGTCAAGCAGTGTGCAGCAGGTCAGAATAGGTGGGCTTTTCGGTACATGGGTCAGCTGTCAATCAGAGTTAGGTGGGCTTGGGATTTAAAATCAGAGTGAATTATACATACATCTTTTTCTACTGGTATTTCAGCCTTTTGGTGGTTTTGGAAGATGCATTTGCATTAAAGGTGTGAATTCACAGTTTCCCTGAACTGATAAATCTAGGCTATTTCGGCAACACTGCACATTTCATCTTCTTCCCCACTCCCTTCCAAGAATACAACTTACTTGTTCTTTTGTCCCACTGAGAACATCTCTGCTGCAAAATGAACTGGATCAGCATCAGCAGAAAGTCAAAGTGACAAATGTACAAAAATTGAGGGAGGATGGGGGTAATGCAGTGCTGTAAGGTCCCTGACCTTGTGTACCCTGCAGGTGCCAGGTGCACAAGCACTACTGCTGACACCTGCACRTAGGAGGGGGAAAAGAAGTACCTGCCCTTCCAGGGGCACTGGGCACTTAGTGTGAGGTGATCCTGAAGCCACAGCTTTAAATGCTCTCAGTTTAAAGCTGGTTATAATCAGAATCTAGTCTCTCTATATATGTCATCTTAAATATTGGAAAATTACAACTGAGAGCTGAATTTCCTACATTGCCAGAAGATGGTGCCGGACTGTTCAAGTACAGAGAAGGAACTCAACATTTAGTTATTTTTTAAATTTGAACTAATTGGCCTGTTCATACTTTTTTGGAGTTGCGAGAACTATAGTTGGACCTCTTTTTTTTTTTTTTTTTTTTTTTTTTTTTTTTTTTTTTTTTTTTTTTTTTTTTTTTTNTTTTTTTTTTTTTTTTTTTTTTTTTTTTTTTTTTTTTTAAGCCATCAGAGCCTTGTGCATAACTGCAATGTTGTGTATGGTTTTACGTATTAATGTTTTATGTTGCATATTATCATAACTTCCCTCTTCCTCTCCTGGCTATGTTATTAGGTTGACTTATTTTGGATTCCTGAGCATGTATAAAGCTTTTATTTTTTTAAGACTGCTTTAGGATAGAGGTTGCAAGCAACATCAAGGGGAGCAGTAGTGCAAACAATTCCTTGCTTACTTGAAGATCTGAAACTGGAGCTACTACTGTTCAGATAATAATTTATAGCATGGCTGATTAAATGCAGTGGAATCTATTTTGGAGAAAAACAATGTCTTTCTTAGTGATGCCTCATGAAATTATCATGTAGGCTGGTTAGATGTTTAGCTAGGGATACAGAAGAATAAAGTTTTGTGTTTCAAGTTACGTGCTAACTAGATTTTGTGGAAACCTCTTTAGTTTGAGAGCTATTGTTTATAAATCATAGAGAAACTTTGATTAACTAAATAATTGGAATCTGAAATTGTTGTCAAACTACTAAAATAACAAAAATATAAAAGTTATTTACACTAAAGGGCTCTGTTTTGATACCTAGAGAAGTGATTCTGTTTGTGACTTAAAACAACCACCAAACTTTGGGGGGAAAAAACCAATTCTACTTGTCCTCGGTTCAAGAGAGTCATTAAGGAGTCTCAGTCACTTTCTGCTCTTGTTTTGTAGAATGCTTCAGTGGAATTAATTAAAATTGATGCATAAAATTCTTTTTTTTGCTGACTGTCTAGAAGTGAGCAATTTTTAAAGAGTTTGTAAAGACTTAGTGAAACAGAGCAGATTCATTCTGGGTGTTAACCCCCAGCAAACAATTGAAAATAAAGTAACAGATGTGCCTGTATACACAGGTTAGAAGGTAGCGTAACTGTCATAGAGCCTACATGAGGGAGACTTAACTGTGTAGCGGTAATGATTCTTCAGTACTCTTAAAAACGTAACCTTTTAAAATGTAGAAATAATTTTTTTCCAAGGCTTGTTTAAAAATGTCAAAATCTTCCTTTGCATTAAGGCTGCACGATGTGACTGTTGTAAGTCTCAAGGAACTCTCAAAGAGAAAGTGCAGTGGCGTGGCGAAATGAAACACTTTTGTGATCAGCACTGTTTGCTCCGTTTCTACTGTCAACAAAATGAACCAAATCTGGCAACCCAAAAAGGACCTGAGAACTTACACTATGGTATGTGCTGCTTTATGGCTGCTAAATGGCAAACAAGATGCTTCCTTTAAATGAAAAATTTAAAGCTGCATGAATTATTTATTTGTTGTAATAAACTGTGTTAGAGATTACCCTTTTTTATTTTATCATCAGAGGCATTATTGAGCTGCTTGCTATTTTTTATCTTGGCTCTTTATTTTATTGCTTTTTTGAGAGCTGAAACGTTGTCAGGTAATCAAACAGTTTTGTAATCACTTTTTAAAAAACATCTTCTTTTTAGGTTGAGCATAATTTTAGTGTTGTATCATCATGGGGACAGAAAATGTTTTCCTCTTTCATCGTGCTCCGGTTTGTCGTTACTTGCTCTGTGGAAACACTTCTTTTCAAAATGTGTTTTGGTCACAGAGAGCAGATAAATGCACTAGGAATGAAAAAAGAAATAAATTAAATAGAATTAAAAGGAAATAAATGAAATGGAAACTAAACGAGAATGGAAAGAAAGTATCTAGATAAGAGGAATACATTGCTGCTTTTTTTTTTTTCCTGTTGGCAGTAGGTACTGTGTAAATTTGCTGATGGGGGCTGAATGCATGTTTATGTGGTTTAAATGGCAAGTCAGGCAAAGTTCAAATAAATCAGCTTTTTAATTAATGTAATTATAGCAACACAACTTTTTTGTATGGCCATTTTCATATTTGAACATTTTGGTATTTACTTTTCTGAAAGAGGCTATATTCACATCTGGATGGAGCATTGATTTAGCGTTTGCCTTTGTGTAAGGTTCAATGCCGGAGTAGTGAGGTGCCTATGAATGAGAAGTCTTGCGTGCAGTTCTCACCTGCAATACAGTACTAATGTGTGCTGTTAATTTAATGTTGTCCTGATGATAACATTATCCTGTCTGAGTTACTGAAATTTGCTTTGATTCTGAAAAAGGGAAAAAAAATTTCTAAAAATGTTTTCTTACATTTTTAGATCAGGGCTGTCAAACCCCCCGAACAAAAATAACAGTAAGTACATATATTTAACATATATATGACATAATTAGATGTATTTAAAATGTGAGATCCTGCTGGCTTAAAGGGATGCTATTTTAAAAAAAAAAAAAAAAAAAATTAGTATCTTTGAATGATACTAAGCTAAATTTATGGAGTTTTTTAGTCTTTTTCACATCAGTAGTTGAAATTAAGTTTTTAAATGTTCATATTTTGTCGTTTCAATGTCTTCTGGGAAACGAAATCATCAGCCATGTATTTTACATCTATAGTGCATGAAAGTGTTGCTTAAAAGTTAATCCACAAACTGTGTGTATCTTATTCACATTTTTAGACTGATTAGTTGTATTTATTGAGTGTAGAAAGGGAAGAGATTTCACTGGTTGATTAGAATATTAAGGGTGTATCTCAGCTTTGAAAGGCTGAAAATAAAGCTTCAGATCTTCAGTTATAGTTCCCAAGAGTAGAATAATTGGTGCTCAAGGTGTGATTAACTTTGCTGCAGGTGACAGAGTAGGGAAGTGTACCTTTTGCAGGATCACTGTCTGGGAGGATGGGGATCATCAGTGGAGCAGCAGCCTTCATTTTGAGTTTCAGTTTTTGTCAGCTTGTCAAAAGTATTATTAATAATATTTTTTTCTGTTAGCTTAGTGTATTTTGTTTGAAACTTAGTTTTGTTTTGATTTGTTTGTCACATGCAAGATCTCAGAACTGCCTATTTTTCCATGAAAAAATTGACTCACCTTTTTAATGCAAATAGGCTTCTGTAAGGTAGTTCTTAGATTTAAGTGAAAGTATTTTCATGCCATTATAAAATGTATTAATGAAAAACACAGAAAGTAAGATTGCTTAGGTAACTAGAGACATCAGACAAGCTAAACTGTAATGTTAAAAACATCTAGTATTTTATGTTTAATGATGTTAATTCAGTCCATAAATTTTTGAAGATCATATAAAAGCTAGTGTGATACAGTATTTTTTTTATATTTTAAAAAGTGTACGTCTGTTAAATAAAGTCTACTGCTGTTCTTATGACTTGACTTTCTTTCCGTATTTAAAAGGATATGTGGGGCTAGTCTTACTMCATATGACCAAATAAAAGTGACAGTCTGTTTCTTAAATCAGGTTCTAAAACAGGTGCTAGGGGACAAAAGSCATGTCTGGAACGAGAGGTTTTTTTACTTGTTGACTGTGAGGATGCACTTTGAGCATTATGGGGTGTTCCCAAGTATTTGTTGTCGCTATTGTATAGCCAGCAGGGGGAGCTCGAAGTTCACACTTTAGGTATTAAAAATTTGTTTAGAGATATTTTATTTAGAAATACATTTTTTAAAAAATGTCATCTTTGGATTATAGCATAGTTCAAGAAGGTTAGACCTTCAGCCAAAAGTTTGTTATGCTACTTATAGTGAATCCTTTTTACAGCTAGAATTATTTTTTAAGTTATAAAATAGCTTAAATTGCACTTTCATTTAAACAAAAACGTAAAAAAGAATGTCTTAAGAGTATCTTAAATTTAAAAAAAAAAAAAAAAGAAAAGGAAAATGAGCCAGAAGCTGTTAATCAAAGCGCTAGCCCTGACTGAGCAAAATACAACTATGTTACATTCCTGGCAGTGGCAGCTCATTACTAGAAATGTACAATAGCTTGCAATTAAAGAATAATAGTTGGTGCTGTTGTGTTGTGCTGTTGTGAGCTTCCTCTTCAGTATCTCATATATGAAAAGTATCAACTGATACATTAAATGAAGAACTTTGTGTTGAAATCAGTGTGGTGTAACAGCACGTTCTCTTTTATTTGCTTGTCTGTAGGGCTCAGCACCACCACCTTCTCCAACACCTAACAGAGAAATGAAGAACAAGGCAGTTCTTTGCAAGCCATTGACAATGACGAAAGCCACATACTGTAAACCTCATATGCAGACAAAATCTTGTCAGACAGGTAACTCTTGAACTGTACTGGAACTACTCATTTTTTCATTGCGGATTTTTTTAACTGTTACTGTCTTGGAACATATTGCAAATATTCTGATTTTTTTCCCTAAACTGCAGGTGTAAAATATATTTAAGTACCTGGCAGTGTTTGCCTTTTTCTTTTTTCTTTTARTAGAAGATGATTGGAAAAAAGAGTACGTCCCAGTGCCTATTCCTGTACCTGTCTATGTTCCGGTGCCTATGAACATGTATAGTCAAAATGTTCCTGTTCCTACAACGGTTCCTGTTCCTGTAAGTGAAACTTCAGCTTCAATTTTAAATTGGCATCTGTTCACATGCGTGTGTGGGACCACTTTGTATTGTTGACTGTTCTCATTCTGGTCCATCTAAAGGATTGCAGGATGCTGCGGCACTAGTTACTGAAAAAAGCGTTAGAAATCTAACAGTGGCACTTAATTTCCTGATTGTTCTTTAGCACCTGTCTGCTTGCTTTCAGTGTGAAAATTTTGTGCTGCTGAACTTTTTAGGAACAATTCTGAGTGATACTTTTGAGTTTGAATAAGGATTAAACAGCAAGATTTGTTCTGGTAATGGGGAAACTGAAAGATTGTTAGGGAGGGATGGCAGAGTGGGATAAACAGAAGGAAGAAAAGCAAAAAAAACGAACCTTGTGCCAGCAAAAGAAAATAACTCTACGTTAAATTTGTTATCATTTATGTACCAAATCTCATCCAAATGGTGGGGAAAAAACCCTGAATTCCTAAAATTCCATGTTTCACAAGCAAGCCGCTAAAACAGGATGCTGATTTGTCCAAACTGTTAGTCTGTAGTTATAGTCAGACAGCTTTGAAGCTCCAAAGTCCCTTCTGTTCTTACTTTGACCCACTATATTTTGTCATAGTTAATTTTTTTCTGTATCCTTTCCTGCTTTCCCTTCTGTTCTCAATCATTTATATTGAATTTTTTAACCCGTCAACATTTTTTTTTGTCAGCGCACACTGAGGTGATATGTTTCTAATCTGTATTAACTCTGTCTTTTAGAAGAGGGGTGTGGAGTTTGTTTCTGTGTTGACTGCTGTTGATGCTTTGTTGCAGCATTTTTTCTTTTCTTTTCTAATTATCTCTTCCTCCCTGTCTGCATAGGTGCCAGTTCCAGTTTTCTTGCCCACTACTCTGGATAGCAGTGAGAAAATCCTTGCAGCAATAGAAGAGCTGAGGGGAAAAGTGCCCTCAAATCCTCTGGAAACTGAGCTACTGAACTTGTCAGGGATGGTACCTGAACATGATGGAAAAGCTGAAGCTTCTGATGTGGCCAGTGAGTTTCCTGCCGAGTTTTTGACTCTTTGGACTGCTGGGGTGTATGTGTGGGTGTGTGTGAATCAAGGGAAGGGTTGGGTTTTTTTATTTTAGGGAAAGATTCTTTGAGTACAACAGTGTTATTATTGAGTTCTTATATTAAGTTGAAATCTTAATTATTTAAATATTTTTAAAGATCATTTTAGCACATTTGAAATACAGAAAACTTTCTGAAGTCTGTTGTGTGACTTCGGTGTGCTGTACCAGACCTTTGTCTTTAAAAATACAGGCATTCCCTTTGCTTGCGCCAGCTCCCTGGCTGATGGCAAGCAGTCGTCCAGGATTGCACGCATATGTGTTCTTCTCAGCATAACTCAAAACAAGCCAAAACCAATCCATTCTTCCTCCCAGAAAAACTCAAGTCAAAAGTTTAGGGAAAGTGATCTGCGTAGCTGTGTCTTACAGGTGTGAACACAACTTTCTCTGAACAAGGTGGGATATGACAGGGGTCTGATCAATTTGTAGTAACACATTACTAGACACATTTTATGTTGGGTTTCAGGAAGCGGGGATTGTTAAAACTAAGAGAAACATAAGTTTCACAAGTGGAACAGTGGTCAACAAAACTAGGTGACCTAATGATGCTTTCGCTCTTGGTTGATCCTGACCTGCAAGTATCATCTCTTTGAAGACAGTAATGTATCAGCTGATAGATCATTGGGGTTGTGATGCTGAAATGGCTTGTCATCGCACCAGCTCACCTAAAAGGAGAGAACTGTCTGGGACAACTTTACAGCTGAAGATCAAAAAATCCTGCATATCCTGTAATGATGTTTTTGCAGTGCACATACCTCTTTGCCTCTCTTTCCCGGCTCTGCCTGCCAGAATCTGCGAGTCTCTTGTGTATCTTCCCGAGAGAATTTACGTTCTCTTCCAAAAACTAGATTTTAAGGTTTTTCTATGACTTGGGTAAAATTCTAGGGTTTTTTTCAAGCTCTTTCAACAGATGTCTCAAAGGATGTTGATAAATTACATGAACTTATGCTTTGGGCCTGGTATATAGGAGGCCAATGGTGCTGCAGGCCCAGGAGGCTTATTGTTTTCCAAACTGTTGCCATTCCCCCACTAAAGCTGGACATTTCTGGTAGTCAGCTGCAAGGTTGTAATTTGCAGTTCCTTGCTCTCTTTTGCTAAGTATAGCGAGCTGAATGAGTATGGGATCAGAGCTTGCTCGTTTGCAGAGAACTGAATTTGGAGAAATCTGTCTTTGCCAGAACTTGGAAAAAGGTCAAGCTTTTGTTTCTCTCTGCCTGCCTGCCTTGTTTGCTTTTGTAGGATCTCTTTCACAGACTTTCAAGTCTGTTCCATTGTGGGCTGAATCATGTAGAAAAATACATAGGTTTGTCAAGCTTGTCTGAGTTCTGTGATTGGTTGATATGATCCAGATTCACCAGGATTTGATTTTCTATACATGTGTTTTGCTGAGTCATCTTAATGAAGGAGGACAGGTGGGCTAGTAAGTATCTTTTCTGTTTGAAGGAAATCAGATTGGAGAAGTAAACCTGAGATCCCAAGAACAACAAAACCTAAGATGGTGATGAGCAGAACAAGCAGCTTTAGAACCACTCAGCTTCTAATGTTCTAAATCTGCCCTGTTTTGACTAATCCATGTGTTGGTTAAAATAATGAGAGTTTTTCCTTTTTTTTTTTTCTTTTTTTTTTTCTTTTTTTTTTCTTTTTTTCCTTCTTCTTCTTTTTAACAGGTGTGATAGTTGAGTCAAATCTACTAAACTCAGAAACAGAGGCACGGACAAGCTTGCCTGATGTTCCATATGAACCAGACCTTGATATTGAAATAGACTTTCCAAGAGGTATTTTTTCTGTCATTTTAATAAATATTGTGAAATAGACATTGTGGGCAACCATTGTACTTTGTTTCATCATCCTTTCACAGAAGCTTTATTTGATTGCAAGATCCACTTGACTGACTGTTAGGTAAAACTTTGCCATGTCTTTGCAAGACTGGGGACTTCTGAATTAGTTCCTCCATCTTTCTAAATACAGTATTTGAAACAGAATGCAAAGAAAAGGAGGAATTAACCTTTCACAAACGAACTTGGCTGCATCACTTAGTTTTGGACATGGATTTAGGAAAGCTATTTTGAAGTCTCAAAGACTCAGATGGCATGTGTCACCAGATATTTCCATGGGAAATGGTGGTTTAGAGCAGAAATGACAAAAGGGCAAATTTCCCACTCAAGATTGTTAGAAAATTGCAAGATGGTGTGCTACACATCACTTGTGTTACCTTTTAGTATCTTGTTAATGTCCATAGCTGTATTTGAAAAAGGTAGCGTTATTTGAATTAGCAAGGAAATCACTATTTGAGACCTTTCTTGAAAGGAGGTCTTGGTTTTCTGTATTAAAATTTCTACCGCTCTACAGAATGCAGGCAACTGTGTCTGTTTCCTTATACGATGTCCTAATCAATCCAAGATCCAACAAAGCTCCTGACTGTAGCTAGTGTCTCCCTTGACATAGCTTCTCTTGGGCATATAACTCTCATGCCTCCCCTGGATAGCTTCTGTATCTGATGTTGAAAGTCTCCTTTTGCTTTGTGCCATAGATACCAGCACTAGATGCCCAGACTGGGTTTCTCAGTTTGCTGTATGCTACTTCAAAGATCAAGTCTAAAAGTTAGTCTGACCTTAGTCTTAGGAAGTTTATTAGCCAGATGCATACTAAGATTTTTAACCCTCTTTATAAGTAAGGCTTGGTACATGGGAAAGAAAAAAA
Source organism: Phoebastria nigripes (assembly GCA_035582835.1). NCBI lineage: Eukaryota > Metazoa > Chordata > Aves > Procellariiformes > Diomedeidae > Phoebastria > Phoebastria nigripes. The sequence continues at coordinate 951,453 of JAYKAV010000611.1, read as the reverse complement.
CATGGAAGGAAAAAATAATCAAAGTGGAATAGTAAATAAAAGCAGTTTGTAATAGATACTGATTACACTGAAGTGCTTCTGAGATAAGATTCTTTGTAGTAGCAGGAGAAGGACTGGTGTTTAGTCTGGGGCAGAGTTCTTAAATCTTTGCATATGAGTGCTATTTCATCTGGACCAGTTTGAATGGTGCCTTGAGTAGGAAGGTGGTGAAATCGGACTATCAGAAGAGCATTCAGTTTTGAATGAAGACGTTGTTTGATGGCTAAATGAGGGATGAACCATCTTCAGTAAAGTAAATAAAGGTGGAACTTGCAACATTAAATCCATTCATATGTTGTCTCATTCCACTGTGTTGCCTGAAATAGTCCTTCATCCTACCCCTGAAATGTTAAGTAAATAGTATTTTGACATATTACCGTATATCTGTTTACCGAAATTACTGTAATATCCATCATGAGCTAGACCTCCACCACTTGTATAAATATAGACTAAAACCAGTTTCTCTGAAAGAGTGTACATTCTGATTCTTAATGTTTTTAACCAAGTATAATGTGCTATATAAAATATAAAACATGAATAGAAATGATGGAAATACATGAACAAAAGTGCATATGTAGTAAGTTAATTTGTATTTTTTCCACTCATAGCTGCTCATTCTCACCATAACTTAAACTTCTTAATACCAAAGACTGCCTAGGCAGGAAAAATTGTGTAGGGGTCCATAGTAAGAAATGCTGCCTTAGTGACTTGAGGTAGTGCTTGAAAATGTGTTGAGCATTGTGTCCTTTACAATTTATTTAGAAATAAACATTTTGATAGCTTTGCCTTACTTTCAAAATAAGAATAGGTTATTTCCTCTTACTGTAATCCAGTCTTTGGTAATGTTTATATGTGTGCTTTTGTGGACCCCTTATGTTAATGCACACTGATACAGTTCATTGGTTTTTTCAAACCAGTATTATTCAAAAGATGTTTAGAAATAAGTTTCTGTTAATGTATTTTCAGCAACGGAGGAACTTGATACAGAAAATGAGTTTTTGTTACCTCCTGTTTTTGGGGAAGAATATGAGGAACAGCCAAGGCCTCGGTCCAAAAAGAAGGTAATTTTGTCATGCTATTAAAAAAAATTWAAAAAGCAAAAAATTTAAGTGGGCAAAAATATGCCAGGTTTGGGGTTTTTTTTTTCAGTTCTCATACTGCTCTAAAACGTGTTACTGCCTATTCATACCTAATATCCTATCTTCATGATGTAAATTGATATATTTCAAATAATAAAATTATTTCAGTCCTATGTCTGTTGCAGTTAACTGTTGGATTTAATAGGAGTGTGATTTCTAAATTCTGATCCCATTTTTGCTTCACATGGTAGAACTGTTGATGTAGTGTGCTAGTGTGTATATACTTACTGTACTCTTAGTAGTGCTTTTCTACCTTCTACTTTGAACAAAGCTGTCTTGGTTTAATTTGATAGTAAAATGGAAGAATGTTGGCATTACCATGACTTATAATGGGAGCTACAGCATCTCCTATATAAAATAGTTTAAAAAAACAYTTTTATTTGCTTGTAATTTTCCCAGATTTTATTTTCAGTCAAAAATCTTAGTTTAGGCATTGCAAATAAATTAGCCATATTCTTTTATTTAGAAGGAAGCTAACAGGAAATAGAGTTTCTGATGCCTGGCAGAAAGCTGAAATGGTTTTGTTGCAATAACTGCAGTAGATACCGCAACTTTAAAAAAAACAGCCAACTTCTAATAAAACTTTCTAAGAATAAATGTGTATTTCTAGTTTGTATTAACTGTTGGACATTATCCACATACTCACTGCTGGACATGCTTTAATTTGGGACCAGTGCTGGCTTTTCCATTGGTGGGTTCAGTTGAGCCTAAAAGTTGACCTTCTGCCATAGATTTGTAGCATCTTGAACTTCCTGCACATTGACACAATGAAATCCTTTAAATACACTGAATTATTTGGTGCATCATGTGTTTGTTCCTTAATACGATATAACCAATACAGCAACTCCATTATCAAAATTATTCTGTCTCTGTTAGCAACCAGTTTGAAAGTCGAATTAGAAACGTCTGTCAGCTTAAGTAAATACTGTCCTTAGAAGTATGTTCAACACAGAAACTACCTACTGAATGAAGCATGTGTTTCTTTACACTGAACATTCAGTTTGTAATTTGGCCTGCAGCTTGCTTATTCTGCCCAGCTGCTGTGTTATTGCTGTCAGCGGCTGTCAGCGGTGTTAACCACTGTGTTTCAATGGCAGGGGGTGAAGAGGAAAGCAGTGTCAGAATACCAGTCTCACGATGACAGCTCTGAAAACTCAGAGTGTAGTTTTCCGTTCAAATACGTGTATGGTGTAAATGCATGGAAGCACTGGGTAAAGTCTCGGCATTTAGATGAAGAGCTTCCAGAATTAGAGGAACTGAAATCAAGTAAGTACTTCCAAAAATCTGGCATCCAGATTCTTACTTGGTAGGGAGAATTGCTGTACTCATCTGATTTTCAGCTGGAATTTTTAATAGAAGTTTTTACATGTCCCTAATGTTCCCACAATGACTGGGATTATTTTACCACAGAGTTGTTAAACTCTTTTTTTCCTAGTTTTCCCTCCTTGGTTCAAAATGCTGGGTCTCGCACTTCTCATGCAAGCCAGGACAGCACCTTCCTGGCTCTTCTGACTTTCTGTGACCATTTTGATTTTTTTGTTTGCATCCTGTTTTTCCTCATATTCTAACTCACCTTGGAGTTCACACCTTTTCTGGACTTCTAAATTGCAAGGGAGGGGCATCCTACTCTTTGTCCTGGAAAGAGATCTTCAGCTGAGGCTGGCGTTACCTGGCTGTGGAGCTCTGACCAAGGTGGCTTTCGCTCCCGTGGAGCCTTGCTGCTCTTTCTGCAATGCTCCTCTGTGTGTACATTTGTYCTGTGAGGGAAAAGGAGGATTGCTGCTACTACTGCTGTTCTTCAGCTCCCACATGCGTCTTAGCACCCTTGCGTTATGCTGTTGGATCTTTGGAAACTGCCATTTCCCCTGAAGGTCTCCCTCTACAGCACTGTGTTCTCTTCAGCATCTTGGGCCACTTCTGTGTCATCCTCAGCTGTGCATGACAGTACATTTGTCAGTGGGTGATACTGCATTTGGTTAATTAGACTTTGGTAGCCTTGCTTATTTTAATACAGACCTAAAATTTGAACTACTTAGTAGTAGTTAGTCATTGGTTAGTGGAGAGGACATCGAGCCAGTCTTCCCCCCACCCCCTGAGTCCCAAAATACCCCATCCCACCCCCACCGTGTAATAATACTGTTGTATAATGTAGCATTTTTTCTTTATTTTACAGCAAAGTCTGTGAAATTAAAGGAAGACCTATTATCACATACTTCAGCTGAGTTAAACTATGGGTTGACACATTTTGTCAATGAAATTCGAAGGCCAAATGGAGAGAACTATGCACCTGACAGCATCTATTATCTGTGTCTTGGGATTCAGGAGGTTAGTAGAGGCTGTAGAGATGGGAAGCAGAGCTGCTGATTTGACTCTAACCCATTTCAGTGGAAGAATGGAGATAATGTGGATTGGCTAGGAGCTATTCTTAATATAACGGCTATGATCTGGAACACAGAGAGGCTGCTGTGTAAATCACATTGTAGAAAACTGTCTGTATAGAAAATGAGTTTGCAGACCCATCCTGAAAACTCAAATGTAAACTGGTATATTGTAATAATTTTAAGCTTCTTGCTGGGTTAAAGCAAGGAATTTGCARTCTAAAATGACATAATTTTTCCAAATGCTGTGCTTCATTTTATTTGCTAAAGATGGCTTAATGTAAAAGTAGAATGAAACAAGGAATAATCTGTGAAGGTTTTACTAATTCAGTTACTTAGCCTATAGTGGAAACAAGCTATTTGAAGTGTCTTTTTGGGAGAGCCTAATTTATTGAATATTGCAGACTGTGGGCGGTCAGGCTTTTTTGTAGAGTGCAGGAAACTCTGCTATATTTACTGTCTTACAAACACACACCCCTGCCCCCAAATTGCAATTACATTGTATTTCAAAGCAAAAGGGAGTCAGTTTAGATGTATCATATATGAAGGCAATAACATATCACTAGATAATTAGAAAAGCTATTCCACAGCTTATCTTCTAAGCAGAGGATGTCTTAATTTTTGGTACATAAGGCAAATCATAGATAAAATAAGCTGTGTTCAGAGCTGAGAACACAGAAAATTTCATTCCAGTTAAAAGGCAATAAAAATGCATATGATGTGGAAAGCAAGCTGTTCACAGGCTTTGCAATCCTGCTTAAACTTTTTTTTATACTTAAGGTGGACTTGAATCAAATAACAAATCTTTTAATCAAAATCTTAAAATAAATAGTATTGCATTAATTTTTCTGTTTTGAGAGTATGCAAAATTGAGTTAGTTGATATCTTTCCCTCATGGTTGAAATTTGAGAAGCGAGCATTCATTGCTTGGCATTTTAGTCAATATTGCTACAAAGCATGTTTCAAATTCAGCTAGCTTTCTGCTGCTGCACTTGCATGATCTACTGTCTCTCTGTATCATTCTGTTGAATTGAAAATACTCACATTAAGCTGATAAACAATACAGAGTGAGCTATGTGTTTATAAAATGGAACTCAACTAATATCTCTTCTCTTTTCACCTTTCTCTTTGTGCCTTTGACATAGTCTATCTTGTCTTCTGTGAAAGCTAGTTATGTGTAAAACTTTTTTTTTTTTTTTTTAGCTCATCAGAACCAAAGTTTGTGTGGCACAACACAATTATCATGATCCCTAATACACATACACAACGCTGGAACATTAGAGGAACAACTTGTGGTCATGTTACTGTAATTATTGCTTATACTTAGTGTCCAGTATTTAATTCAGGTGATGTTAACAGCCCCATTTCATTGTCCCAGTTGTGCCACTGCTATTCAGACTGGTAGGAAGATGTGCCTTGTTCTGAAGAGTTTGCGTTTCACAAAGGCAGACAGCAAGTGAGGGACAGAAATATGTAACCATGTGAGCTGTCAAGGGCTGCAGCCAACATCTGTGTGCTAATGGCACRTATGTGTATGGGTATGTGTTACCCTTCTGAAGAAACGGGTTTAAACAAGTTAGTGGTATACTAAATGCAGCGTAGTTCTCACAATGTGCAACAGAACTCCATTGGCTTCTAGTATTTTCTTAGTCCTTCTTTCCATCTGACAATCCTGATGTGTGTACTCCTGAAAGAGAATAAATTGTCTGCTGCTGCATAAAAGATATTGGCTCTGTTTAACTCAGAAAGGGCTCAGAGGAGATTAAATGGTGCCATTTAAGGATAAAGTTGTGCCAAAGAACAGCAATATTTTGCTAACTTAGAATAAGTTTCTCTTCAAAGGAAGAGAATGTGGAAGCCATAGGTTAGAAAAAGAGCACTTTCCCCCTCCACCAGAATTAGTACAGTCACTGTGGCTATGTATGGGCTCAGGTTGGAGCTTTTTCCTCCTGGGTGTAATATGATTTGAGCGCAGGGGAAGTGCTCAGGAGTCTTCAAGTCTTAAGTTGGTTTTTTTGACTTTGTAAAATAACTGTTTTTCTTAAAGGAAGCACTTGGAAAATCTGTTCCAGCAAACTAGTCCCAGATGGGTACATTTTCTCAGTTCAGGTTCATTTGCAGCTGAAACTGTTCTGCTTCCAGCCAGAAATGGTTCAATAACAGTTTTGATAACTCTGAAGTACTGGTCCTGAAAAATATCACACTTAAAAGTAAAGGTTGTTGCATGGTCAGGTGGGCATCTAGTGGAAAGGGTTCACCTAGAAGGTGTTAGCCTGCCTCGCTCCCCTGCTGCATTGTGGCCTTCATTCTTTGTCCCAGTACAGATTGGGGATTTTTTGTTTGGTTGGTTTTTTGCACGTGTAATAATGGGGTTGTTTGGGCAAAATTCAGGCTGATGGAGCTTGGCAGATGTTTGTCTAAAGGTGCTGTGGGCAGCGATTCAGCCTATTCTCTACTGTGGGTCTCAGAGGTATGTCGGGTTCCTTCCCGTTCTCTGCTGTTTCAGTAGAGCTTATCTCAGGTGGAAAGGGCTTACGCTAATCTCACCCCCTCTAGAGTTTGTAAAGAAGCAGAGCACAGCACTGGTGTCCATGGTGTGGAAATGGAGGTTTGCAGGTGCGCGTTGGGTATTCCATAGCAGGGGAGACTGCAACACAACATCATTCTTCTGTAGACCCTGCGGTGCTAATGGTCCAGGGTGCTTCACAGGTTYCTACTGGGGATGTCAGGGTTTAGCCAAACGCTTATTCTGAACCAGGAAACAGAAATATTTTTAGTTGAGTTCTCACAGGCTTGTGTGGGAGTTGGTTTTGAACCAGTTTTCGATTTCAGTTTCACTGCCAGCCTTCAGTGTGAGTGTTTTAATGCAAACCAGAGAAAAAGAAAATTCATGGAGGAAAAATGTGCCAGGGAACAGAGGGGCAAACCCCATGAAACTTATAGTAAGCTGTATTGTCTGGTTTAGAATTGCTTTATAAAATCAAAACTGATACATGTGGAAACAAGCACATTTTGGGGAATATTGTGCTTTGAAGAATTAGTTAAACGTATCGTATAAAATAGTTATCTAAATGAAGGTGTTGTGTTGGGAGACTTCTAGGAAGTGTATTCATTCATTTTTCCTTATTATAAAACTAAGTGCAAAGATAAGGATGTCAAGATATGCTGAACTGCCTAGTATAAATGAGTGCTGTGTTTAATGTTATTTCAAGTATGTGTACAGAAATAGATTCCATTTCCAGAAGTGAGTACATTTTTTTGTGTCTGTCACTTTTATTGTGTTCACTAACAACAAGCTTGTTCACACATAGATAACACTGAAGTGGAAAATTTAAGAAGCCAATCCTCCATTTCTTAGAAATGTCTCCAGAGAGGATAATGTCAAATACTAGTATAGCCCTCAGCCATTAATTCTTGGTAAAGGTTCAAAAGAGTTTCTGTCTGTAAGGTCAAGAGGGTTAAGATAATTAGACTGCAGAATAGGCAGGCACCTTGACCATCCTATCATTTTTCTTGCATGCTGCATATCACTACCACAAATATATGGGTGTTTTTYGCTCCCACTTCTGTGTTGAAGATGCTTCTGTCAGTGTCCAGAGTTCACATTCAAAATGGCAGGTTCTTGCTAATTTTTTTTTTCTTTGAAGACCTAGGTGGAAGAAAAGATAAATTTTTAAATGACACCCTATTCACTGACAGGATGTTGCACACAAGAAATTTTAGAGAAAAATGTTAAGAGTTGTAATTAATCTATGATTCATAGCCAGTTAGAAATTTACAACATATGTCATATTGGAGGTAACTTTTAACTGCTAAATATTGGAAAAGTGTCATTGCTTTATTTGTAGATACTGGGGTTTTTTTATAAAAGTGCAAGCGTTGTGCTGAAAAAGAACCCTATAGCACAGGATTTGTTCTAATCTGGAATTGTAAATATTGTCTGTCTCTCTCTTTTCTGTAGTATTTATATGGAAGTAATCGAAAAGACAACATATTTATTGATCCAATCTACCAGACATTTGAACAGGAATTAAATAAAATCCTTAGAAGTTGGCAACCAAGCATACTTCCAGATGGTAATTTTCTTTTTGGTCATGTATGTTTTTCATCTCTTAATAGTTCTGTATACTTAAGCATGTAGATATATACAAACGTTTTATGCATTGCAATAGTAATTGATTAAAAATCATAAAGATCTTATCTAAGAGTTCAGTTAAGACTGTACCTGTTCTTATTGTCTTGTTTCTTGGTAATCCATGCTGCAAGAGTTGATTTTGCAACCGCCTGTTAATCTTAAATTGACTATCCCTTTTTAGGAGAGAAAGTTAGAATAAGCAGTGGCTCTTCGACCTGTACTTTTTACCTGAGCTGAATTTATTTTTTGCCCACTTTTTTCCCAGATGGGAAGCAGGCAGGCAGGCACTGGGCGATGTGTGGGTAGGGCTAACGAGCTATGTATTTTAGTCTTTCTCAACTGGATTGGGAGGACTCTCTGCTATGGGCCTTCTACTCAGGAGGATCATCAGTTCATGGAGAAAACAGGAATTTTCCCCAGCAGATTGATGTTGGTGCTGAACTGCGGAACCCACTGTTCTTCCTTCTTTCTCACAATCCTCTCGAGTGAGGGCTTGTCCTTAGCAGCCCCTTTCCTCTCTCTTCTTGATACTGGCTTTTCTCTGTATAGCTCTGGAGAGCCTCTGTATAGGGCCCGCCCTATACCCTGGTACGGTCCAGGAGTGCTTTCCAAGTGAGGTATCCATTAGCAATAAGAAAGAAGAAGGTAAAGCTATTTGGAGGCCTTGCCTGAGCAGAATAAAATGAACTCAAAAATACGCTTTTCATGAAGGGATTAAGATTAGCCCCTTGAACATTTGTTTTTATGTAATAACATGAGGGAGCTGCATGTAAGCAATGCTGTTGTAATTAAACAGAAATGTGTTCTGTATGAAACTGCCTATGCTGATACTTCCCATTGACTGTCTCTTCCTGAAACAGTGAATGTCTGTGTCTTTAAGAGGTGGTTTTGGGGGCGTGGACATATAATTGAATATGCTTATTAGAGGCTTCTGTCATGAGCATTTTGTTAAATTTTACAGTAAACAGAAGCTTGATTCTTTTGCATCTGGACAATTTACGGGCTAATCCATTTTATTTTCTCTAATACTCTTTTTTTGAAGGATCAATATTCTCTCGAGTTGAAGAAGATTACCTTTGGAGGATTAAACAGCTAGGATCACATTCACCAGTTGCTCTTCTGAACACTCTGTTCTACTTTAACACTAAATATTTTGGCCTGAAAACAGTGGAGCAGCACTTAAGACTTTCTTTTGGCACTGTTTTTAGACAGTGGAAAAAAAATCCTCTAACAATGGAAAGCAAAGCTTGTCTTCGATATCAAGTGTCTTCCCTGTGCAGAGCTGATAGTGAAGGTACTATGGCAGTTCCAAAATAAGTATTGCAGGAGCATCCACATTGCGCTCCTCTGAGGGACATCTGGGCACCTTGCCCGGAGCCAGAGGTCTGCCTTTGCGTAAAGTTTAGCAGCTCTCAGCTGCTGGATCTTTAATCGGAGTGTGTGGTCCATAGAGACTACAGGGTCTCTGCGTTAAACAGTCCCTTTGAGCCCACTGGTCTCCATGCTAAATGCTGCGACTTTGTTGTGGCTGTAGGTTGCATTTCCAGTTTGCAGATATGCATAGCTGTGGTGACTGCATTGCAGTGCTTGGTGGGCTGTCCACTCTGGGGTGTTTACTGAAAAATGTAAAGTAACTTCAAGTTATGGCTTAGATGTTGTTGATTTTCTTCTTAAAGATAAAATTACTACTGGAAAAAGGAAACATGAAGATGATGAACCAGTATTTGAACAAATTGAAAACACATCTGATCCAGCTAGATGCCCTGTGAAAATGTTTGAGTGCTATCTGTCTAAAAGGTGAGTATGATACGGGGTAATAAAAAGTGGTCTAGAGTAGACCAGGTACAAAAGGGAAATGTTTCAATGCAGCATGAAATACGCTCAAGCAAAGGGAATGGATTGAGATCTTCTGAAAAATAGCTAAATGAAAGCATTGAAATCTCCAGTTCTGTATCGGGACAAGATGTGCAGAAAGTGTGGGAGCAGCAGAGTACTTCAATGTTAATTGTCAAGGACTCCATCTGGGAATGACAGTATGGTTCAATTTTCTTACCGGGAAACACCAAGTATCTCTGCAGAGAATTACCAGCAAGGGATCTGGTAGGTTTTGCTACTGAGGGTTTCATTTGTGTGAGGTCCCTGTCTCTTCAGTAAGAATTGGATTGAGACAATGGATTTGCTTAATGTTAAGTTACCAGGAATTTGAAATATAGATGCTTTTGAGATACCTAGTTTGAAAGCATGTTTGAAATATTTTGTAGTAGAAAAAATATTACTGACTAGTAACCCAGCATTTAGAAATAGCTTGTTTCCTTCCAATCTGCACAGAAATTAATACATTAAAAAGAAAAGCTTAGGCAACTCTTAAAATAACAACAACAACAAMAAAAAAACACACGCACAAAAAAACCACCACAATTTAGCAGTTAAGTGTTTTGGAAGTGTTTGAAAACAGGATTTCATGGGAAATAATTTTCTTTAACTGGAACAGCCATTCAGGTGACTGATTTTAATGGAGACTTTATGTAACTCTAAGTGAAATATAGGCAAGTGATACCAAAGAAATAAAATCACATTGTATATACAACACAACAAATCAAATGAAGTATGAGACCCAACATGCATTAGGAAACAGAATCTTACTCTTAAAAGTGAAGAAACAGCTTATGCACAAAGTAGGCAGAAGAGCAAGTATGTGATATTATAGAGAGAAACATGTAAAGAGTAACTTGTGGCCTGTTAATGCAAGCACCTGTTTTTCATAAACTCAGTTAATTCTGATTGTTGCAGGGTGGTTTGTTTTTTTTTTTGCCTTCACACTATCCACTGTCATGGTTTGGAGAGGGTATATCGTTAAGAGTTGAAGCTGGATTTTTTAACTGAGTTACACAGCCAGTAGTGGGGAGAGAACAAATAATTTCTGTTTTTCTTTAGAAACATCTCAACTTTGGGGGGAAAAATGCACTTAAACCCATGTAGAGCATCATTTATGGTGTGGTTTCAAGTCCTGCTGTCTTACAGATGTTGGTCACCATTGCTGACTAAAGCAGCAGACTGCTTCTCCTGGTTCCACTTCTAATAACATATACCTTATTTTCTGAGACTTGCCTAAATGGACGGACAAAATGCTAGCATTTCCTTGAGGGGTCTTCTCTAGTGGCTTAGAGGATTTGTCTGAGCTGGATCAAGCATGTATACGAACTCCAAAGTATAGCAGGTCAAGAATTTAAAGGATTTTAAGACTTGTAGTGACCAACCCTTTAAGTAAAATAGGAGGAGGGGGAATTTTAGCTTGTTGTATTTCTGTGCATCTCTCAAAACTACTGTCCTTGACTTTCAAAGGAACCCCAGGCTCTATATTCAGAGATAGCCACATCAGGCAGCGGTGCAGACAATTACTGATGTCAGCATTGGGCCTCTTTGAATGTCTGTCGATCAGGGGTTCCTAAATAGATAGAAAGTACTTTCTGGTTTAGCAAATCCTGGAGCTGCAAATATTTGAAAGCTGGAAGAGTCTATGGTCTCCCGTATGCTTGCTCAGTCCCAGGCTTTTGGCTGCTCTGAGGATGCAGGACTGGCTGGGCTTGGGCCAGACCCAGCATGGCTCCTTCTATGAATAAGACCGCATTTGTCCTCATTAATCTTCTTTTTGTAACTTGCCTAATTACAGTTAGAGTTTTGTTTACGGAGGATGTCAGAAGTGCTAACGTACTGTTTTGTCCTGTGAGGCTGTTTTTCTAACCTCTCTTGTTTTCCCCCCTTGTAGCCCACAGAATCTGAATCAGAGGACGGACATGTTCTATCTGCAACCAGAGTGCTCTGTCTCCGCAGAGAGTCCCATCTGGTACACTGCCACTTCACTGGACCGCAACACTTTGGAAAATATGCTCGTACGGGTTCTTTTAGTAAAAGATATTTATGATAAAGACAATTATGAACTGGATGAAGACATAGATTAAAACAAACTTCCAAAAACCGTCAAGAAAACAAACAGCATTAGATATAGTCATGCTGCTAGACCTTTACTATGGAAAACATTTCAAGTTTACCCTTTGTTTTATGAGTTTTGTAGCAGTGTATACCCTCACCTGGGTATTACCATGTAAATAGTCTGTGAGTGAAAGTTTCCATTATTCTGCGTAGTCGTTTTAGGATACATAACAAACACATTTCAGATTCTTTTTTTATTATTTATTTGATTAGGTATGTTTGTAACTTTTTACATTGCAAAATATGAATGAGAATGTGCCATGTGTAATTTTTTTTTTTCCCTTGTAGTAAGAGACATCCATATTGCACAACTCTGCTGTTGGAAGCTCCCTTGAAAGGAGGCTCTTTTAATGGGTTCTTAAACCAGATGGTTGTGTATGGGTAGCACTACTAAAGTTTAGAACTTGCTGTGTCTTTCAGAATTTTTAAATAAATTGTAAACTAATAGTTTTTTTACTTTTTAGTTACTGAAGCCTTATAAGGTTATGTAGAGAGATTCCATCTTATGTACCAAAAATAGACAAAAGAGAATGCTGTCAATATTGGTGTACTGTAATGTGAATCTATTCTGGTGAAAACATTTTTTTGTTGCCCTTATTAAAACCTTAGTGTCCTTTCCTTATTTGTGACTCTCTCTCAATTGCCCCTACAAATAAAATATATATATATATATAAAAAAAAATAAATGAATTTAAGCTTAAAGCATGTGGTCATCAAGACATGTATTTTGTAAAAAAACCAAACCCAAAACCCCCTCAAAAAAAAAACAAAAGGAAAAAAAGAAAGAGAAAAGAAATGTCTGATGACAATGCTATATAATTCTTTTCCATCTTTACTTTTCTGACCATAAATGCTGGTACCTCATATTACTGTAAATGTCCTTTGTAGCCTTAGCAAAAGGGATTTTAATGCTGTATTACATAAAGTAATATGGTATGCCAAATTTTTAACTTTTGTTTGTCCTTGCGTTGCTGTATTTAAATACAGTCAATACTTGACTGTGGGTGGGAAAATTCTTTTAACTAATGCCTCCATTCAAAAGCCATATGAGACGTGAAGTTGTAGAAAGTTGAAAGATAATTTTTTTGAAGAAAAGTCCTTTCGTTTGTTCTATATCCTTTCATTGTGTTTACTTTGCATAAGAAGTCTGATTTCCAGATACACGTTTAGCTGCTTAAGTTTTGTTACTTGCTCTTGTTTAACTGATGCGAGCAATGTGGCGGTTCATGCAATGGTTTTGCTATTGTACTGAAAAAAATGTAGTAGAATATTCTACTATAAAGTAGTCATAAGTTTGGCTCTCCTAAATGACATTAAGCATCTGTTGAGAGGAATCATCTACTAAAGGGGAAACTTTTTATGTATATATATTACCGCCTTAGGATTTGTTTCTTGCAAGGGCTGCATGGCTTTTTCATTTTCCTTAGCTTAAAAGAATGCACATAGGGTCGCCTCTTTCTATATAGAGAAATAAAGCTTCAGTTGCTTTGTTTTGTTAAGCAAGTTTATTTAAATTTCTGCTATTCTTGTGTGTCTGTGAGTATGTATGAACTTTAGATATACCACTATTTCAAAAGTACATGTTTAATTTTTCATTTTGTTTTCTGGTGGCTCTACCCTTCCTGTGAAATCAAGAAATGCTATGCAGCAACAGTCAATAGACCACTAACAGCTTCAATGCTCTTTTCCTTTTGTGAGTGAGTATGTAAGAACTTAGTTCATTAACGCTTGTTTTTTTCAAGCAACAGCCACAGAATATGCCCATGATACATGAAAGTGATAGAAATTGTAATCATGGTTTTGTTCTGGCCTCTCCAGTTGAACACCTGACTTGACCATAGGTTAAATTTTACATATGGGAATCATTGTTACTAATTACCTGCCTAAAATACATCATGCACTTAACTTGAAATACTTTATTAAAACATACACTTCATTTTTTTGATAAATAGCAATAAGGATCACTAGTAGCCCCTTCTCTATAGTTCAGACTTCAAGTACTTCAGCAGGAGCTTTAGTCACTCCCTGTTTAGGACAGTGTTTAACTACAAACACACTTTTGTAAAACTACAAACTTTTAATGTGAAGCTTAAAGTACCCTAAATCAGGACTAAAGTTAAGTATGTGTGTGTTGAGTGTTTTGTCTTAAACAGAGTTTAAATTCTTGTTCTCAAAATCAGATTACAGCTATTTCTTAAATAATAAGGTCAGTTTTTAATATGGCATGCTGTACAACAGACATGCCTTTTCAGTGTCATTAGAAAATAATGAATGCTCCCTGAAGTTTATCAGAAATCACATTATTATCCTAAATTCCTCCCATTTTCTACCCAAGATTCACCTACCATTGAAATAGAAATTTTTACACATAAATCCAGGTTGGAAATATGAAGATGGTTGTCAAGAAAATAACTTTTATTCCAGAAGATGGAGCTATTCCATCATCAGCAATAATGTTTTTCAAGTGTTTAGTGTGTTTAGATCAAATGTTGTACACTGCTGAGACATTGGAGTCGAGAATGCATCATGGCTCAATGTATGCATTCTATTCCTAAATTTGAATGGTGATGCAAAATGCAATAAAAGGCCTTAGTTCTGAAAAAATAAAGACATGCAATTTTATAATAATTAGGAGTTCAGGGCAAATGCATTTTCTTTTTCTTTGTAAGAACTGTCAGCAGCTGGACTAGAATCAGGTTGGTGTCATTGAGTTACCTGCAGGTTGCTGTGCAGGAAAACGTATGATGCCCTGTTCTACACAGAGCTTCCAAGTAATGATATGTATCGGGAACCTGCCCTCGATTTCCACCTTACGAGGGTGTGAAGTGGCAACCTGGCTGTTCCAGCCATCCCTGTGAGCTCTGGCACAGCTCGCCTGAGAAATGCAGCGTGGGGACTACACTGCTCTGTCCGCATGGAGCCCTGCAGATGGTGCTGGCAATGCAGTCCAGTCTAGACAGGATTTTCCTAACTTCTCAAATCATGCCAGCATGTGCTCTGCATCTCCTCAGTTTGAGATCTAGTTTTGAACAATTCACAGGTGAAGTAGTAGCATCAAGATCCTAAAAAAAATTAGATGGCAGCAGTAGGCAAATTACATACAAAATATAGTCCAGTGTGAGAAATAGTGAAAAATTCATGCAATTTTCAGAAATTTGCTTTGTTAGTCATCTTTTTTTCTCTAATTGTGTGCAGTCATTGAGGAAAATGCAGCTTTTTGTAATTACTGAACTAAGCATAAATTATGACAGTTAATTTTTATTGAAAAAAAGGTTGTGGTTGTGGAGTAATTTCGATGTGTACAATATTCGTTATCTTTAAAATGCTCACAGTGTGACTCTATAATGCGGCAAAATTTGTTTTCTTAGTATCTAGGACGTTGGCCTGTGAGAGGCTGTGTGAATAGGTGGGAAGACAGGAGAGGTGGCCCATAAACCTTGCAGTCCCAAAAGGAGGAGGTGTGTGGGATGAAAAAGAAAAGGCATGGGTGGTGGTAGGCACTCATCCCATTTCCATTTTCGCTGACCTTTTTTATTATGTAGGAGTGTTTTTTTCTGTTACACTTTCCCATTTTTGTCTGTTAGGAAGGGCAGTTAAATATTTTAATTTCCATTTTTGTAAACATTCACTTTTCAGTTCGTTACACTCATGTTGTGCATTATGTGATATGCATTACGTGTAAGACGGAGTATGATGCAGAGTAAGTGGAGTGGGAGCTTTTTGATTCCTCTTGGACCGAGCGTGGGGACTCTCAATGAAACTGAAATTCAAAGTGTTTTAAGGCCAAGAGGTTACCAAGATTTAAAAGGGTGTTAGACCCTCATACGTGACTCTCCAGGTTATAATGGCAAATGCTAATGATGCTTTGGAAGCACTGAAGGTTGAGTTACCCTTTGTTTACGGTTAGAGCGAAGCCATAGGGTTTGTGTGAGGGGTCTGAATGTGGCCGCAGCGCTGGACATGCTGTCCCCAAGGGCTTGGTTAAGCATGGCAATTTCCATTTTCTCAAGTCAGAAATAAATCTTTCCTCTAGCAGCTTTTTAAAGTCTCAGCACGTGAGCCATGGCATGGATGCTTGAAACCAGCATGTAATGGGACACGTGCTTCAAAACTTAGGCTGGTGTTAGTGTCTGTAATACTAATTAGCCACCTCTTTGGACACCCACGAGCACAGCAGGCATCTCGCAGACATACAAAGATGATGTGGGGATTAGTGCCTGCTCGTTGTGCTACTCCGGTCGGAGCTAGCAGCTTCTGGGGAGTGGCTCTGCCTTGGCAGGGCCCCAGCTCGCTGCGGGCGCTGGTGGGCAGCGCTTCCCCTCTCCTGCCCGCAGGCAGGGCAGGACCTGCACCGCACTCAGGGGCATCTCTCATGCTCTTTCCTTTGCGATCAGGTTGCTTCAGAGTTTCTTGCTGTTGGTCTCTGATGGAAAATGTGTGACTGCAACATGAGCCAAGTTCATGATTGGGTGCGAAATAAGCCTTGGGCAGGGAAGGAGCTAAAATGGTAATTCCACCTTTTCCTTATCCGTTAATAAGGCATAATTGCACCTTAATGTTACCTTTACAAAAGCCTCCCCTCTCCCCAGCCCAGTTCTCACAGGTGAAATACCAGAAAGGATTTGAGTGAGACACTACCATGGTAAAGAGCTTCAGGGAGGCGGGGGGGGAGAGAGAGAGAGAGATGTGATGACGACAAGACAAGCTGGTATTGATGGGCAAGGAGAGTGAGCAAACGCATAAGGAGAAGGGACAGAAAAGACTGACTGTATCCATTTTGAACAGTTAACGGGGTTTAGGACCGCGGGTTTAATTCATACTCTGATGATCCCTTCCAAGCTTCTGTCACCTGTTCCAACTTCCCGCATAGCCTGGCTCGGAGGATTTCAGCCAGTGACTGCTGTGTGCTGTCAGTGGACATAGAAATGAGGTATATATTTAAAAGTGCTTAGTCTGGTTAGTTGTATTTTCAGGATATCAGTATGTTGGTGTTTCCAAATACAGATATCTGGGAAATACTTGTATTTCCTCACCCAAGAACCAGTTGTCTTCATGGAGTAAAGCCACTGATACAGCAGTCACGGCACATTTTCATGTGCATAATTTGAGTAGGGAAGGATGCAGTTAAATCACTGTATTGTGTCCCGGGTACTGGTACTGGCGAGGCATCACAGCACTTCAACTAATTGTTTAATCAAATGTTTTTCTACTCCAGTCCTTTTTTTTTTGTTTTCTTTTTTGTGAAATGAAAGGAGAAAATCTCTGAAGATAGCTGAGTCCTTGGAAGAATCCTTCAGGAACACTGTCGGTCGTTCCCTCCATTGCTGGCAGGAGGATGTGAGAGCTGGCTATGGGTGAGGAGCCAACAGGGTGACCCTCTTGTTTGTCATAGCTGGGAAAAGCAGCCCAGATTGTTGCTCCCCTCGTGAAGCATGGTTTTACCCAGGCAAACCAGTGCTGGTGGCAGTCCTGAAACGCTTCTGAGCAGAACAATTTCTGCAGATGTTCACAAAAAGCAAATAAAGAAAATGAGAAGATCACGCTTAACTTTGATTTCTCGTTCAAGTAATTTTTCAAACTCCAAGGATGTGAGTATGAACGGGACTTGAACATGATTGGAGTTTTGCTTTCTCCACGATGTGGCGTTTCTCGGAGAAGTGGCATGTGGCACTTGGTAAGGGCCATTTCTGGCTGCCCCCTCCCCGCCCCCGTGGGGCAGGGGGCAATGTCAAGGCAGCAGGAAAGTAGCTATCTTCCTTCCTGACGTGAGTGCTGAAAGCTTCTTAGAATTGTTCCCCAAGTTTAAATCTTCATTGTACTGGTTTTACATGCCTTTACCCAAAATGGTGAGAGTTTGACAGAAGGGCAGATACTGAAACCGCGTGTCCCTCTGTCGCCTGGTGCTTCCAGCTGTGCAGGAGGTGAAAGCTTTGGGAAGCAAGGCCTGCTGGCGCCGAGCRGGGGAGCTGGCACTTTGGACTTGAGAGGTCTGGAAAGAACAAAACCTAGCATTAAACCAGCTCCTTCTTCGAGCTATGGCTGTTTCTTGAGTTTGAGTTTGTACACTTAAAAAAAAAAAAAARAAAAGMTTTGGCGGCTGGTTCTTCCCAAACACAAGCAGGCTGTTTTGGTTTCTCTCAGAAGAACTCCTCAAGGATGGGTTTCTCCCCAGTAYGAGAAGAGTTAGGTTTATTAGCATCTTCTTCCTTTATTTATGTTTTTATTGATTTATTTATTTAAATAATTGTTCCTGATTCGCAGTCACAGGGGAGGGAAGTGTTCAAAGCATTAGTGGGTTGTGTCAGGTACAATATGCCGAGATACTTGTAAGTCCTCTATTTTGTTTTTACACTGAAATTCTGGTTCATAAAACATGAAACCTCTTTGTCCTTTCTGGGAAATGAACAGGAACATCCTTGTCATCTGTGTAATTTGAACTGTTGACATTTCATTTGTGCCAAACCACTAAAAGTGCTTTACTGGTTTAAAATATGAAATATTATTTCTTAGTATGTTTGCTGAGTAAGCAGTATGCTTCCTCCAGTCATGAAGATAATTTCTGCTTTCCGCATGCATTATGCAAGGCAATATAAGTGTAGTATTTGCATTTCTAGTCTTTAATTAATATTTTTTTAAATACCCTACTTGGAAGTGAAGAGGAAGCTTTTCAGCTCAGGATGAAGTTGTGTCACCAAGGCAAAGGAAGGGGCCCACCATCTTTGCAAAATCATCAGCCTTGGTACCTCTGGAAAAAAAAAAATCCCAAAAGTCTCCCCTCCTCATTACATGTAAAAACATTTTCTATTTGTCTTTTCTGTAGCCCCAGACATGACATCCACATTACTACGTAACAACTGTATGGTGGTAATCAAAAGAATAAATATCGAAAGATTTACAGTCTGATTTCCATTAACTTAAGAAATAAAGTTGTTTGGTTTTTTTTTTTCCTCTGATGAGTTCTGGCCGTATCAGTGACCTTATCGGGATTAAAGGTGAAAGTTTTAAAAAATAATAAATAAAAAAAGACAGGTTTTGAAAGACAACAGGAGGAAGAGCAGTCTTTGATGGGCTTAATGTCAGCTGAGGGAACTGAAAAGGAAATAATTTGAATTCTCTACCAGCATGTCCATTCAGTTCAGGTTGGTTGGAGGACAGGAGCCCAGGCGCCTTTTGCAAGGTACAGACTTGTTCATATACATGTTCTTGTATCTTGGACAGCTCCTATAGCCAATGACTTGAAGTGATATACTTCGAAGAAGTGCAAATCATAGATTGCACTGTGTATTTATATATGTATGACTGTTCATCCAGAGAGATGACCACATTACACTGAAGCAGTCATGTCTGCTGCCCTTCAGGCAAAAAGTATTTCTTACCATAAAATCCCACCTCATCCCCAGAGATGATGTCAAACGTGTATTTTCACACATTCAAAAAAAAGGTGTTCTCACCCCCGAGGGAGGATGTTCTTGTCTGTGTCATTGGTGTCTCATTGCAAAATAATGGGATTTCTCCTCCAGCTTCAACTGGAGAATCCCACAAAGGAAGAGAGGAGGAAGTTCAGAGCAGCAAGTAAGTCCTCACATCAACTAAATCCCCAGAACYACGGCAATAGCTTAGGTGAGTTAAGTTTCAGTACATTGCCAGAATAAGAAAGAATCCTATAAAATTCCTTGGTAGCTCTGCAGTCAGTTTAACAAGGGACTAGCCTTTGTGCTGCAATTATTGGACTTTCTAAGGATCAGAGCCTAGCAAAGATGTGAAAAGGATTTTCTGGGAGAAAGACTGAACGATTTGGACTGTTTAAGCTCAGCAGGGAGGAAGTGAATAACAAGGGATGTTACTACGAAGTGTCAAGCAAAAGAATTCAAAATTAACAAGAAAAGAATAATGCTCCCTTCACAGTGTGTTTTGTTACTCTGCAGAAACCCATTGGCGTGTAATCTCAGGGGGGAGCAGTGCTAGGTCTTCTAGGTAAGGGTGAATGTGTTTTTTGCATCAGAAGAGCAATCACAGAAACAATGTACAGATTTTTTTTCTTTAAATGCAAGCAAGTGAAACCTCTCCCTTTCTCTCCCTCCCTCCCTCCCTCTCTCTCTCATATTTTTAAGCAAGTGTCCCAGCTCCTTCTGCTCCTCCAGTGGCACCCTGGGACAGATTTCTGCAGTGCAAGGAGAAACAGGCAAGCAAAAGGGCCTCAGAGAAAAAAAAAACATCTACAAGGTTTTTTGTGCTCTGCCTTCCCAAAGGCACAGCCATTCCCAACACAGGGAAGGAGGTTCCTGAATCAAGGGGGAGCTGTCTCATGCTGCTGTCTTCTGAGATGATTGTTACCAGGAGGAAAAAGATTTCTCAGTGCCAGTGGCATCCTCACTGCCACCATGGGCTAGAGGTGCACCGACAGGGGCTGCGTTTGGTCTGGTGGAGGAGGCTGGGAGCTGAGGCACTGTGCTGCTGGTGGCGATGAAGGTGCCTGTCCTGGGAAACGCCTCTCCAGCCCGCTCTTGGGTTTGGCTGCTCCTGTCAGTTCCTTCTCACTAATGGAGTAATTCCCATGTCCTGCTGCAAAAGGTCCCCACTTGCAAGGGGCAAAGCAGTGGCAGGTCCACCCTGATGCCACAGGGTGCCTCTGCCCTGCCTGCAGAGTTCCTGTGGTGGAAGCACCCACCAGGAGACTCGCCTCATCACAGATCTGGCAGGGCTTGTGGTGGGATTCACGTGAGCCCGCAGGGCTGGGAGGGTGAGTAGTGTGAGACCTTCCAAAATCCCCAGGGGTGCATTTGGGCACTAGTCCAGATTCATGTCAAGGTGCCCCAGATGTTAATGGGGAGCTAATTCAAGTTGGGAGCTGAAGACAGCGAGCTATAGYGTAGGTGTGTTGTTCTCCTGTATATATCGATTGCAGAAGGTGATCTGCCTTAACTTTGCAGTCCTGAGGCATACTGGCCCCGGCAGGGTTTTGATGTTTTATCACAGCAGAGCCTGGAGGTATATCCATCCAGAACCTGCTTTGATTTCTCACTCACATCGTGGTGAACATTAGAGTTGTATCCTAACGTTAAAAGAGCAAAATAATAAAAGCAAAATGTTTTTATGAGTGTCTCCTGCAGTGGGTAGCCACATGCACCAGCCATGCCTGAGAACTCCTGTTCTGGTCTTTACATCTCCAACAGAAGCCTGTCAGCTCCCCCAGCCACCGTGTTCCTGGCAGACCCTAGGAATTCATGTGAGGGATAAGGAATTTAACATAAGCTGGCTCATTTGAATGCAGGTCTGGAAGCTCTGCTAAACTTATTTTTGTATGATTCTCAACTTACAGGGAAATCAGCATTCAATTTCCCAAACTGTATCTTACAGAAAATGCAGGTACCAAAGAGAGTGGTAGGAATCCTTTAAGGGCTTGGGCTGCTTTTTCTTTGAAAAGATTTTGAAGATGATCATTTATAGCCCATCATTTCTAGTTCATGACAATCACTTTGCTGAACTGTTGCTAGAGGAATCAATAGATCCAAGCTTCTTGTTTCAGGAACTCAGTAGCAAAGGCCTTCGAAACAGCTTTACAGGCTCTGCAAATTGAGATCATGACTGTAACAAGTCATGGTTTGGACTCTATAAAAGGTCTGTTTTTCTGTTTGTGGTTAAGAAAGGCAATACAAACGTTGCCAGGGTCAAAAGGGAGGGCCTATCCCAGGATGCCCAGCAAGGTACCAGACTCATTGGGTCAAATTTAAGAAAAAGCAATGTTGTCATCAGCACAATATTTCAACTTCTGAGAMAAATGTTTCTTTGGTACAGGAAGGGAGATCAAGCACAGGAAACTAATCTTTTCATGAATCATTTTCAGCCCGTAAGCAACTGGGTTTGGTCATACAGAGACCCTGGGTGAAAGCTGTTTTCCTATGGATGTACCAGGTGATAAAGATCATTGTGAGGGCATGTCTCATCCAATGGCAGACACGCATGCACATTTGCTATCAGAGTCTCGTTAAGATTGATTTCCTCAGAAGGAAACTTCTGTGGTCCAAGCAAGGAATATGTGACAGGAGGCCACATCAGAAACAGTTACAGCTTTTGGCATTTTTCTGCCCAGCACATGGCAGGTCTTTCAGATGGAGAACTTGGGCTGTTTTTCCTGCCTTAAGGGTCAAAGCTTGTTGAACATAGTCGCGATTGCTATTTTGCTCCCTGCATGCTTCTGGAGAAGTTCTCCTGCCTGCCAGGCCACTCAAACTCCCCACCTCCTCCTCTTCAATAGAAACACCTGAGGTGCTGCTGTCTTGCAGCAATTTGTCTTAAACTATACCTCTAGCAGGGGTAAGAGGCAGTAGATTTCTTTAGCTGATATGTGGCATTGGTTAAAACATAATTATATTTATGATGTTTTTAGAAGGCACCTGTTTAGGCTCATCCCAAATTGAGCTGTCTCATATACATGTCAGCAGTGTGCCCAGGTGGCCAAGAAAGCCAATGGCATCCTGGCCTGTATCAGAAGTAGTGTGGCCAGCAGAACTAGGGAAGTGATTGTCCCCCTGTACTCGGCACTGGTGAGGCCGCACCTTGAATACGGTGTTCAGTTTTGGGCCCCTCACTACAAGAAGGACATTGAGGTGCTGGAGCGTGTCCAGAGGAGGGCAACGAAGCTGGTGAAGGGTCTGGAGAGCAAGTCTTATGAGGAGCGGCTGAGGGAACTGGGGTTGTTTAGTCTGGAGAAGAGGAGGCTGAGGGGAGACCTTATCGCCCTCTACAACTACCTGAAAGGAGGTTGCAGCGAGGTGGGCGTTGGCCTCTTCTCCCAACGAACTAGCGATAGGATGAGAGGAAATGGCTTCAAGTTGCGCCAGGGGAGGTTTAGGTTGGACATTAGGAAAAATTTCTTTACTGAAAGAGTGGTTAAACATTGGAACAGGCTGCCCRGGGAAGTGGTGGAGTCACCATCCCTGGAAGTATTTAAAAGACATGTAGATGAGGTGCTTAGGGACATGGTTTAGTGGGCATGGTGGTATTGGGTTGACGGTTGGACTCGATGATCTTAGAGGTCTTTTCCAACCTTTATGATTCTATGATATGTGAATGGCAGAAAGCCTGGCTAAAGAAYGCTGATCTTGAAAGAGAAACACTTTTCCCTGCAGATAATTTGCAACATCATGGAAAAAAAGAAATTCTACATCAGCTACTTGATGTTTGATGTATGAAGCTCAGAGGGAAGTACAAGTGTGTCCTTCATCAAGTGAGGAATCTCATTTTAGAGTTGTTTCCATGGTAGTTTAAGCCTGTACGTGTACATCACTCCCTGGAACTGTGCTGGTCAGAAATGGCCTCTGTAAGAAGGCATCTACATGACTTTTCACTTGTGTGAACCCAATGGCCAACAAACCAAAGAAATACCTAAACTTTTCTAAATTGTTACACAACTGATTTAAGGCTTATGGRATTTGTATGTGAAACCATTACTGAATACAACACGTAAGTGGTGGCCACGATAGGGAAGAAAGCACAGGTTTCCCCTCCTTTATGTTAGTGCTTTGACYCCTAGTTGTGCTCATTTTACACTTTCTCTATCTGGCCTAGAGATTTTTTGCCTGTTCTATGCCAAAACATTATAGCTTTGGCAGATTTTGGGTGGAACCCAATCTGCCGGAGAAGGTCCATCCTTGCAGACCCATGTGGCCTGAAAGGAAATTGTCTGGCTGGTGACTACTGCCCAAACTGAGGTGCACGTGGACGTGCCCTTTAGGACTAGACTAGTTGCTGACTGGTGCATTAGGGATTTTTGCCACCAACTTTACTGCATGGCATAACCCYGGGTGGCCAAAGTGGAAAGGAAGTAGGACAGAAACTCTCAGCACCTTTTCCAGGTCAAGGTCGCTGCCACAGAGCAGGGACCTGAGCATGTTTTCTCAACTCCAAGACTTTGCCCTGAGCTCGGAGAAAAGGCGGTTGCTAGCCAAAACTGTTTTGCCAAATAGTCTCCCCTTTCGCGACTGCCTGGCAGTTTGCAGGGCTGCTCTGGTTTCCTTGCACGTGTTCTTCCAGGCATATGAAATTCCTCTAAACCTGCCCAGACCAACCCRCCAAACCCACCCATCAAACCACAAATGTTTCTGCACCAAGTCAGTGATTTTGGGAGTTGCCATGTTACTCACAGCATGTTGCAATGAGCACAGGCCACCACCAAACAGCTTCTCCTGGGGGCCAAACCCCGCGTCACCCACCCACCTCCCAGCTTCATCACTGTGGGGTCTGTAAGGGCTAATCCTCAACTCTGCTAGTGGGAATATTGCAAGAGACAATGCTCCTTCGGCCCTGATAGTAAGACCCATGAATACTGGGAATATAAAACAGGTCCCTCCCTCCTGCTGGTTACCAAATGCATGATACAAGCACTGGAAACCTGGCAAAAGAAAGCGTTTCACAAGGGAGCAGCAGGGAGCTTTTACTTGAACTGCAGTGCAAATTCCTCAAATTGCCTTTGCTTCTTTGGCAAGCTAGGAATTCTTTCCAAGCCAGAGGAAATAGAGTTCTGTTCCTGCCATGATACTGCTCGTTTGCTGGTTACAAGAGAACCTCGAGGTGACTGTACACAGGAACCCAGCGAAAGGCACAATGGGAAATTGCCGTACAAGCAGTTTCTCCCACTGGGATCATGTTCACTAGTGATCTCTGAGCATATATAACACACCTGAGACAAATAACTTTTTTCTTTTAACAGAAAATGTTCTTTTAGTACTAAGCATTTTGCATAATAATTACATTTTTCCCCCAGTATCAAACAGTATTTCTTTAATACAAAAATGCTACGTGTATTTTAACCTGTGTAAGAAGCTCATCTCATAGCAGCTATACCACCTGCTGCTGGGAGGTCCTGATCCAGTGGTGGCTGCAGGAAAGGAAAGCAGTGACATTGGTTTCCATGAGCTTTGGACATAGCTCAATGGACATATTATGGTGATCATGTTTCTCAGTTACAATAAGACTTAAATCAGTTAGATTTTTTCTGTAAATGGGAACATTCACTCCATTTACTATATATTGCTGTAGTCTCTGCCAGATTTTACTTCCATACGTCTTGGGTCAGAAGAAGTTCAACAGTCATCTTCACAGAAGAAACAATATGTGTCAGTAGGCMAGTACCTTATATATAATGCTACTTCATAATTTGTACTCATTTTCAACATAATTTTCAGCTGTTCAATCTTCTAAGTGTTATAAAAGATATTCGGGCTAAACAGGAATCTCACTGGCAGCGCCAGGCAAAATAGCTTGTGATATATGAGGGAAGGCAGATTGCAGTGCAGCCATTACACATTTCTCAGTGAGGCAAAAAAGCACGATCAAGAACAGATTGGGAAAATTTCAGAATTAAGTCCATGGCAATCAGTGATAAATTTATTCTGAAGTAGGAATTTAGGTGATCAAAAATCAGTTCCTTAAATAATATGTAATGCTGTCAGCACCTAAATTAATATTGTATTAATTGCATTAAAAGATAAATGATACATCAGAGCTATCTACTAAAATATATGCTCTTGCAACAGAAGACAATTGTTTGAAATCTTTTTCTTTCTTTTTTTCGCCAAATTTGGTGTTGCTGACAAGACGAGAGCCTTTTTATGCCATTGTGTGAGGTGTCTGAGACGGTCACGTGGGCACGCACGCAGCCAGTCCCTAACAAAGCCCGCAGCACATAACTGACACCACATACAATGAAAGCTCCATGTAACCACATTTTTGTTAACTCTGTGAAAACTCAGGAACATGAACAATGCAGGTCTTGGAAAGTTTCACATTAAAGTGAAATGAGATACATTAACCACATAGTACTGTTAACAAGCAAAGATTTCAAAAAAATTAATTTTATTTTATTTAAGAATGAGGGGGAAAACAGTAGTCTAATTTCAACTCTCTTCTTTTCCTGAACTTCTGTGTCAGCGCTGCTGTCTTCCAGGCATACAGCTGTGCTACAATAAAGCAGGAGAAGACAGAGCCAATGTTAACCAGACAAATTCAAACAAAAATATGCAATTAAAAAGCGGTCGGGGGGGGCAGAATTTTACACTGCACCTTTTTCTTTCCTGTTTGACAGACCAGAGAGAAATGAAGCAAAGCAGCAGAGCGCTGCAGGAGACCCGYAGCCGCCCCCAGCCGTGGGGCATGTGGGTACCTGTCCTGGAGAAGGACTGACCTGGGCAGCGATGATTTGACAGCTGACTCACTCAGCATGGAAGGAGAGGTGTTGGGAGACAGCACCGAGTCCTGGTGGCCTGGGAGAGTCGGCTGGGTCCAAGACAGGAAAGGTTGTGGCCTAACGGGAGTGCTCTGCCACCTCGTGTGAAAGTTACTGCAATTTTCCTGACACCTCCTTCATGAGTGGCCACACAGGGGCCGAGCTCTCTTCACGTGCAGAGACACAGGAGCACCACGCTGAGGACCATGTGCCATGCATTATGTATACAGGAGCACCATGCTGAGGACCACGCACCACGTACACAGGAGCACCGTGCTGAGGACCACGCACCACGTATATGGGAGCAACATGCACACAGGAGCATATATGGGAGCACCACGCTGTGGACAGGTTTGGACAGTGATCGCAGTTTTTGTTTGTGGCAGTTTTGGGAAATATTCAGAGGTGAGTTGGGATGACCCGTACATAGCATCACCACATTCTCCCTCACACGCAAAGCGGTTGTACTCTTGCAAAGAGAAATCACTGGCCTAAACTGGCCATGCCCACACTCCTGGGTCCCAGAACAGGTCACGTCTGCAGGCCAGAGGAAGCCTTAGCCACGTTTCCTTCTATGTTTTATAGAGAGCGTGTCTTGGCTGGGAATGCTTTTCATCAGGAAGGAGGAGCTGTATCACAATAAAAAGAAGGTGTATGCTGCGGGGATCACTCTTGGAGCTCTGTGGTGTTTGTGGCCTTCAATCATCTCTGCTCGAGCCCCACAGACACCCAACACAATTGAGGAAAAGGGTCTTTCAGGCAAAAGGGTACGGGAAGAGGTTATGATGGAGTCTCTAACTCCAAACTGAAGATGAGAGCCCTGGGCGACCCATGGCAGCGGCAGCGAGGAACAGTGTGGTCTGGGGCCACCCAAACCACTGACCTGGGAAAAAGCATGTGGGGGAGGCTGGGGAGGGAGCAGGGTCTCTGGCTGGAGGCAGGACTGGGGGTGTCTACCCAGCACTCGTGGCACTGGCGACGGTAGCATCAAAAGCTGAAGAAACAAATCTAGAGAAAATCATTCCAAAGGAATGAAAGGAAGAAATTACTCTAAAAGCTGGTGCTCTGCTGCCTGCTGGCAGCCACCCTGTGGTTCCAGCCTTGCCTGCTCCAGGCTTCCTCTGGGCTCAGATGGCAGATACTTGGATAAAAGATAACTTTTGTGACTTGAAGATACACAGAAAAATCATTGCGGCTTTTTATACCAGAACACAACACTGTGGCGACTCTTGGAGTGGGAGAGGTTGAGCATCACTCGGTGTTTTGAATCACCAGCACATCAATAGCCACCTCTGTTAACAGAGCAGCAGTTAAGAGCTGCAAGTGAGGAAGTCCCCTCTATGATGCTGGGATCTCCATCACAGCTCACCCCCTCAGCTCCCTCCAAATTCAGTGAGAGGACAGGCAGTTTTGGGGCACAGCTCTCTGTTGTGCAAATCCSAGTGAGGATATCTGAAGCAAATCAGATGAATCACACTGCAGAAGTGCCTGTCTCTCACTGTGGACTCTAAGGGAACCCAGATTTACTCCCATCTAAACTTAGATGAGTTGAATCCTACCCAAATGTGCTTAAATGACCCAAATAACTCTCAGGGTCTCTATTTCTTTTATCTCATCTACTTATTTTTCTAGATGTAATAGATGTAAACATGCAATATCCTGACCTGTCAAAATCAAGAAGCTATCATGGAGGGGTGTTAGAGGAATATTTCCATGTTAATAGCCATATCACACCTGGGTATTTTCATAGCCCACATGAACTTTGGYGTCCTGAGGTGGCTGCACCACAGCTTTTCTATATGGCTGTGGGCAAATCCATGCGTGGAAAATGAAAGTAATGAAATTTCCCTTCCTTGCCTGGGTGCTACAGGGTATTGGATGAGGTTGGATGTTACAGTAACTGCTGCCACATAAGTACTTAGGTACTGCTTGAAATAATTATTTAACTATTTAAGTCTTACTTTTGCTGAGTAAATGCTGATTCAATGGTGAAATAACACCAGCAGGCGATGGATTCTGGAAGAAATGGAAGATCTCTGTGGCAGCCAGCAAAAAGGTCTGGGTTTGGTGGGCAGGAGATGAGAAAGGGCTCCTTTCCCGTGGGGAGGGAGCCTCCGACAGCCGCGGGAATGGTCACACTGATTCCGACACCAGACCCTATTCACATGTCAGAGCTCTGTGGTGTAAGTGCAAGCAAAAGGGGACGGCAACCGACTGATGCCCATGGGGCTGGACCAAGGTAGGAGGAGAGCCGAGATACAACAGGACCATGAAAGCTATGGAAAGGGCAGAATATCATCAGCCACACCGGAAGAGTAAAAGAGATCCACTGTAAGGCAGCCCTGAAACCTGACTTTAGAAGATATAATGAAAAATATGTTTTTTCTATATTAAATAAATATCCACCCAGGATAACCAGCCTCTGCAAAATGAGCAGGGAAGATTTGGTTTAATTTTAAAAATGTGAGCAAAGTCCCCCATTGGAGACGTGAAATACCTTGGACTGTGGGATGTCTCGTGTTTTTTCTGTGCACAGGAGTTTGTACACATCATTTTTTGAGGGCTATGAGAGATTTGGGGAAAGCCTGAGTCTAGCTTGGTTTTGAGGAGCAAAAAAGAGGCCACTGGAACAGACTGTCTCTTTGTCCCAGAAGAAAATGTGAGCAATTGAGAGAGGAGCGATAAGCACTGTGGAGTAGGGTTTTTAAATGGAGAAACTGAGGTGTTGTGATTCAGATCGATCGGCATTTTTTTCCTCAGGAAGGGGAACTGCCATTGGGTGGACACCAGCCATCATTGTGCACCTGGATTTCAGCAAAGCTGGAGAAGATTCAGTTCAGAAGATGAGTTAAATTGGCTCAGCCAGAGGTGTAGCTCGGAAACGTGCAGGTGGCCGCACTTGAGGCCCAGGAGCAGGGTTATGAGGACAGAGGGACATTTTCTGCCTCACCCCAACCACACCATGCACCCGCCCAACAGCTTTCATTTGGACCTGCTACTTTCTAAGGCTATCCTAAAATTGCTAAATAAAAGAAAGTCCAGAYCAAATCCCAGTCCTGAGGCACCAGGAAGACAGCGCCTGCAGTGCTCTGAGCCAGCCCTGTCTTGAGCAGGTTTGCCACGGAGAGGTGGGTGGCACAGCCATACGTAATGAGACAGTGTGGACATCAGGCGCCCGGTGCTCGTACTCACGGTGTGCTCCTTCAATTTTGTCAGCAGGTGACCCCATCAGACAGGCCACAAGGGAAAAAACAAGCAAAAACTATGGCAATATAAAAAGGGCAATGCAGGCTTCTAGATAGGCTTTTTTTAGCGAGTAAAAGAGGGCAACAGTAAAGAAAACTGATGGGTGCAAACATTAAGACTGATTAGGAGTTAAATGAGTAATGATGAATAATGATAACTAAGTGTAAGTAGCAGAGAAACACAAATGTCTGGGATAAACCTCAAGCTGGGCTTTCTTTTGAGCTTAAGCTTCCTCACCGTATTTCCACCTGGAAGCTCTTGGGGCAAAACACGAGAGAAACGGGCTGTGGCACCAGTGTGCGGAGTGCTGGAGCCCTGCGGGCTGGATGCGAAGCCCTTCTTCCCTCGCCTGTAGCAGGGCTGTCTGCCCTCTTCCCATCCCCCAAAACCCCGACACCAGCGGCAGCCTCCCTGCCCCTCCACTGTCCCCAAGAGCCTGTGGCACAAACCTCCCAGCAGCTCAGCTCTAGCACAACTTATTTTGCTCAGCTTCAGGCAGCACCTCGCTACCTTTTATTTTCACATTGTTTTGATATGCAGCTCTCTTAAAGAGAGGAAAAAAGAAAGAGCTAAAAGAAGAAAGATCTGGTTTGGCTGTTTGTGTCACTCCATGGAGACATGAAAGCTATTTTCATGATGTTACCAGCAAACCGTGTGTAACCAAGTTGAACCATGAACGTGCATTTTTGCTCTATTATAGCTTGATTTCTTTCCAAAGCAATACGTCAACGCTGCATTACCTATTACAAACCTAGACAGAAAGATCTAATCAGTAGCCTTCAACCTTTTGACGTTTATCCTCCTCATATATTACCAGCGTGCCAAGAAAGAAAATAAACACCACTAAACAGTGATAGTGCATGAAGTATGAAGCTGATACTGTATTAAATCAGGTTGTCTTGAGTGGTGTCCTATATTTCTCTGAAAGAAGGTTCTTGCTCACTGGTTTAGTTGTTCAGTTTATTTTAAACACATCAGGACTTTTTTTTTGGAAGATGGAGATTTCTATCGAGCGGTGTTGGCCAGACTCCAGATTTCTTCTATTCATCTAGAGCTATAACAGCACTGAACACATAGCTGTGAGTGTGAAAGCAATGTTCACCCCTGCATTTTTGTTTCTGTTCAGTCCTCTTGTCCTTTTAGACAGCATAATAGAAGTGCTGCAGTAAGCAGGGTCAAGTAGGATATGCCAGTGAGAAATGTTAAAATGAGACTATAGGCTGCGATTATGGGCTCTAATGTGTGATGAATCCTTTTTAATCACATGATATGAACTAATGTCACCATTTATTATAAAACAACAAAGCGTTCCGCTGCAGGAGGAATAGAATGGATGACAACTGCATTTTTAAATGTTTTGTTTAAGCAAGTACAGTGTGATCTTTTTAGATAACTAGGAAAAACTGAAGTTAAAATAAGTGCAAGTATTTCCAGCTGGTTTCGGTTAGAACAAGTGTCTTTTCAGGGCATGAGGTTTCATCCCCTGAAAAGGGGATGTGCAATCAGTATCCACCTCCATCTCTGAGCTCAAGTGAAAACTAAACTTGGTTATTATGCTAAAAAAATTTACAAAATTTTAAATAGTAAATTCAAGATGTGTTATTAAAAATGTAAATATAAAAAGTTCAACTCCAATTCTGTTCTAGAATTATTTCTAGTGGTTATTTAATTATAATTTTCTTAAGCTATAGACTTTGTTTTATGCCAAAATGTAGGAGGAAAAGTCTGAAAATACTACTGTCAATTTTAACATGTCTTCAACTCTCCATCCAATCTTCTAGTTACATATATCACAAAATATTTCTAGTGTTCAAGACAGTCAAAAAGTATTGTACCTGAAGGGCAAGTATGTGGTGAGGCAGTCCAGTGCCATATCTGGGGACCAGTCTGCCCAGCCACCCTTGTTGCACCAGATCCTAGAGCTGACTTGTTGAATATACTCTGCCTTATATGACTAATTTAGTTCATTTCTTGTCTAGTTTAATTCACAGGACTAGGAAAGGGCAGTAACTCCTGGCAGGGGGTAGTAAGAATATCAGTGGGAAGCACTCACTTAACTCAAGTTGCCAGCAGCCAGGTAAACTTGTTTGATAATAAAACTGGGGACACAATCTCTCTGGGTGGCCTTTTAAACCACTTGGAAGTCCTGGTTGGAAGCACAAAGCTTGTCACCCTGCTCCCTAATCATCAAATTTTAACTGAACATTACTATAAAGCTATATGTCACTGATGTCCTGGAGACCGGTTGTCTCCCCATGGCCCTGTGTATCATTGGAACCTCAGCAACAGGACATTACTGGTTTCACAGGTTTGAAATACATTGATTTAGACAAAAAGTGGCAAAAAAATCTTCATGACTTGGGTTGTAAAATAGTTTTGTAAGAAATGTTTTAGAAAGTATACAAACTGGGAAATGTAAATTTGGAAGAGGTATACCATGGCAGAATGTCTTATGGGGAACAACACTCCAGTGACAGAGTGTAAGAGTTTCTTCCATTTTCAGAACTGCAGGCTCATGAATAAGAGCATGTCACCATTCCTGCACAGGCCCTTTCTTAGCATGTGACCACATTTTTAGCTTTTGAAGGAGAGCTCTGCCTACAATTGTCTGGCTTTGTTGTTACAGGATCTTTGCTGATAGATGATATAAACATTGCCAGAGTTTGCTCTGTCTCGTAGTCTTTCACAGAGTCACAGAAAGGTTGAGGTTGGAAGGGACCTCCAGAGGTCACCCGGTTTAACCCCCTCCTCAAGGAGGGCCACCTAGAGCCGGTTGCCCAAAAYCATGCCCAGATGACTTTTGAATATCTCCAGTGACGGAGACCTCATAAACTCTCTGGGCAACCTGTGCCAGTGCTTGGTCACCCTCACAATATAGAAGTGTTTCCTGATGTTCAGAAGGAACCTCCTGCATTTCAATTTGTGCCCATTGCCTCTTATCCTGTCCCTGGGCACCACTGGGAAGACTCTGGCTCCGTTCCCTTTGCACCTTCCCTTCAGGTATTTATATATGTTGATAAAATCCCCCTGAGCCTTCTCTTCTCCAGGATGAACAGTCCCAGCTCCCTCAGCCTTTCCTCATAGCAGAGGTGCTCCAGTCCCTTCATCATCTTTGTCGCCCTTTGTTGGACTCTCTCTGGTAGCTCCATGTCTCTCTTGTACTGAGGAGGGCCCGCACTGGACACAGCACTCCAGGTGTGGCCTCACCAGTGGTGAGTAGAGGGGAAGGATCACCTCCCTTGACATGCTGGCAGTGCTCTGCCTAATGCAGCCTAGGATACCATTAGCCTTCTTTGCTGCAAGGACACGTTGCTGGCTCATGTTCAACTTGGTGTCCACCAGGACTCCCCAGGTCCTTTTCTTCCAAGCTGCTTTCCAGCTGGCTGGCCCCCAGCATATACTGGTGCCTGGGGTTGTTCCTTCCCAGGTGCAGGACTTTGCACTTCTCCTTGTTGATCTTCATGAGGTTCCTGTTGGCCCATTTCTCCAGCCTGTCAAGGTCCCTCTGGATGGCAGCACAATCATCTGGTCTATCAGCCACTCCTCCTAGTTTGATGTCATCTGCAAACTTGCTGAGGGTACACTCTGCCCCATCATCCAGATCATTAATGAAGATGTTAAGCAGGATAGGCCCCGCTATTGACCTCTGGGTTACACAACTAGTTACTGGCCTCCAACTAGATTTTGTCCCACTGACCACCACCCTCTGGGTCCAGCCATTCAGCCAGTTTTCAATCCACCTCACTGTCTGTTCATCCAGCCCATACTTATGGGACACAGTGTTGAAAACCTTACTGAAGTCTAGGTAGGCAATATCCAGTGCTCCATGCCCCCTTCTAGCAAGCCACTCATTTCCTCTTAGAATTTTGTCAAGTTGGTCAAGCATGACTTCCCCTTGAAGCTAAGATCGTTTTCTTGCAGCAGACAAGATGGGCTGACACCCTCAGAAAAAGATCTCTTTTTTCTTACTTACATGCTGCTGCTGACTCCCGCTATAACAGCTATAAATAAACCAAATTAAATACACCAGTGTATAACTGGGTGTTCTGCAGCACTGACTTCCTTGTCAAGTGAAGCAGAAAAGTGACAAAGTAATTATGAGTAGTATAGCTGCACCTCAGTGTCCAGTCATGTTCAAGCTTTACAAATGCACAGTAAGAGAGTTATAAAGTCAAGGTTTTTCTAATCTGAGAAATTGGGACAGAACGGGACAGTGAGAAAGAAAGAAAAAAACGTTAATTCTGCACATTTCCAAACAACAAGCAGTGAAAGAGAGTGAATGACTCAGCCCAGGTCTGACGGGAAGTCTGCAGCAAAGCTGGAGCCTAAACCTGTGTCTTAGTCTTTCTCTAGTTCCTCAACCATAAAATCATTCTTACACTCTTCATATATGGAAAATTTTCCCTAAGTTCTTGATGCAGGATGTCTCTTATGGTGATTACAATCAAATTATCTTTTAAGTGTATATTTGCAAAGTTTACATCTCATTAACATTCACATGTGTGCCAGAATTCACAGAGGAAATAATTACATCAGGTTAGCACATGAAATCTCTGAAACCCAAGGCAAATACTGTCTTCCCTGGAGACAGGGAAGTGCTGATGTCCATGGTGAAACAGGAGTTACTGGAGAAGATGGACACAGACCTGGCTGTATGTCAGAAAATAATTTTCTGTAGCCCTGAGAGTCAGGAGACTGCAGCCGGGAAATATGATTCACTTTCAACTATGTATCACTTGCCTTTTTCATACAGGCTTTTTCTTGATGTGAACCGCTTTCTACCATTATTTCAGTCTCTGAATACCTGGCAAGAGCACGATGCAACATTCTGCATTTGAGGGACAAGACAAAGCGCTGCAAAAAGCATAGGTGAAATGAAGAAGGCAGCTGCTGATTGTTGTGTCCACAGTACTTTCTCCTACTTAGTTTCTGCCTCCCTTATAGTGACGACAGCAACTGGCAGGACTTCAAAATGTGGCCTTTGGATCAGAAACATTTTCACACAGCTCTGCTAGAAGGAAAGGGAAATTAAGGTCAACAAGAAAGGAAAACCACTGTGTCCTATCAGAAATCATGTCCATGGTTTCCCATGTCCTGGAGCTGCGTGATTTACTGTGGAACTAAAGACAATACCGCTAGAACATTGCAATACAGTGCCCCATCTAAGTGATCAACATGGAAATTTCTTATGTTTTAAAAGTACGAAGTTGAAAAGGACTAAAGGAGCTAAAGGGAAGATCAGTCAAGGAAAAGCATGCTGGAAAGACTTTAGGCTGGACCTGCAGTACAGCATTAGAAGGACCAATCGTCAGCAACAGAAAAAAATCCCTAAGCCACTCAAAGTTCATTCAGAGTACAACAACAGTTTGTTCTTCATTGGGTAATCAGCATAGGACATTGTCTTCCTTCAAAGCTCCCAGGAGAACTGATGTTCAAGGCAAGGTGTTGCCCTCTGAAGCTGGAGGAAGAGAATGTCAGAGGACACCTGGCTGTTTATCCTTGTTACCTCCTCAAGAGCAAGGATTAGGTTTTTCATGTGAGTAGAATTTTACAAACCCAGATACTCCCTGGGAAACCAGAAAGGCCTGGCTTGATTATTCAGTGATGGCATCTTCTTGCATTGGAACACACTCTTCTCAGAGAAAAACCTTTCATTTCTCTGTAGGTAACTTCATAAGTATGTCCATACAGTGACCATGGCCTCCACATCCAGCTGGTTCTCTCTTGGCAGCCCTATTCTGCTGATGTTGGGTGTGGACATTATGTGATATCTGTGTCTTTTCAACCTCTGACCTTCATAAAACAGCAATTAACAAAAGCAGTATGAACAGCTTAAATGGCAGGAAGAATGCCTATAAAGCCCATGACTAAAGYACAGCACTAAAACCATGGTTGCTGTATGACAACAAGCAAACAAGCACGTCGGAAAAGTGAATTATTTATTAGGCAAATGTGCCCTTAAAAAAGGATTGCTCAGGAAAGTGTTTTATTTCTCCTAATAGACACTGAGGTCCCATACCCTTGTGCTGGGTGACGGATGGGTTTCCTGCCCGTGGCTCACCAGCCCCAGGGCCTCCCTGACACTTCTGCCCTGGCTTAGGAAAGCAGTTGCCAGAGGAAAACATGGGAGAAATAAAGAGTTTGTAGTGCACTGTGGAATCAGAGGACTGAGGGGTAGATTGCTGTCGGGAAACACCATTGTCTCCCCATTGCCTACTGGATGAGCCTGCTTGAATGGGATGGACTAGCTGCGCAGCACTTGGGCAACTTGGATGAGATGTGTTCTGCCCTTCACATGGGGAAATGGGACGTGGGAGTAAGAGATGTGACCTGAGGACTAACCTTTTATATGTTTGTGCTCTAAGATAGGTTTGTCTATTGTAGCTGGGCCTCTAGAAAGCACATTGCCATTCCCCGGTCCAGGCATCCCCTGCGTTTGATGAGCTGCTCTGGGCTTTACAGTCAACTGTCCTTGGACTTCTGAGTGAGCCCTTCAGAAGTCATAGCAGGGGTTATCAGCTCTGTCAGGAGGGAAGAGTAGAGCACACAAAACTTCCAGGAAAGTGGCTATTGTTGTTCCTTGCCATTTTCTGAGAAAAGCAGGAGTCTAGGTAGCCCATATGGGAATATAGGCATACAGACACTTAAATATCAGGTAGATTGATGACTATATTTCTGAGGTGCAAAAATATGAACAACACAGACTTCTGATGGTGACTCAACCAGTTCCCTGGGCAGCCTGTTCCAATGCTTGACAACCCTTTTGGTGAAGAAATTTTTCCTAATATCCAGTCTAAACCTCCCCTGGCGCAACTTGAGGCCGTTTCCTCTTGTCCTGTCACTTGCTACTTGGGAAAAGAGACCGACACCCACCTCGCTACAACCTCCTTTCAGKTAGTTGTAGAGCGTGATAAGGTCTCCCCTCAGCCTCCTCTTCTCCAGACTAAACAACCCCAGTTCCCTCAGCCGCTTCTCATAAGACTTGTGCTGTAGACCCTTCACCAGCTTCATTGCTCTTCTTTGGACACGCTCCAGCACCTCAATGTCTTTCTTGTAGTGAGGGGCCCAAAACTGAACACAGTATTCAAGGTGCGGCCTCACCAGTGCCGAGTACAGGGGGACGATCACTTCCCAAGTCCTGCTGGCCACRCTATTTCTGAYACAAGCCAGGATACTCTTGGCCTTCTTGGCCACCTGGGCACACTGCTGGCTCATAATCAGCYGGCTGTCGACCAACACCCCCAGGTCCTTTTCTGCCGGGCAGCTTTCCAGCCGCTCTTCCCCAAGCCTGTAGCGTTGCATGGGGTTGTTGTGGCCGAAGTGTAGGACCCGGCATTTGGCCTTGTGGAACCTCATATAATTGGCCTCAGCCCATCAATCCAGCCTGACCAGATCCCTCTGTAGAGCCTTCCTACCCTCAAGCAGATCAACACTCCTGCCCAACTTGGTGTTGTCTGCAAACTTACTGAGGGAGCACTCGATCCCCTCGTCCAGATCATTGATAAAGATATTAAACAGAACTGGCCCCATTACTGAGCCCTGGGGAACACCACTTGTGACCGGTCGCCAACTGGATTTAACTCCATTCACCACAACTCTTTGGGCCTGGCCATCCAGCCAGTTTTTTACCCAGTGAAGAGTATACCTGTCCAAGCCATGAGCAGCCAGTTTCTCCAGGAGAATGCTGTGGGAAACAGTGTCAAAGGCTTTACTAAAGTCTAGGTATACAACGTCCACAGCCTTTCCCTCATCCACTAAGCAGGTTACCTTGTCATAGAATCATAGAATCATAAAGGTTGGAAAAGACCTTCAAGATCATTGAGTCCAACTGTCAACCCAACACCACCATGCCCACTAAACCATGTCCCTAAGCGCCTCATCTACACGTCTTTTAAATACTTCCAGGGATGGTGACTCCACCACTTCCCTGGGCAGCCTGTTCCAATGTTTAACCACTCTTTCAGTAAAGAAATTTTTCCTAATGTCCAATCTAAACGTCCCTTGGTGCAACTTGAGGCCGTTTCCTCTCATGCTATCGCTAGTTCGTTGGGAGAAGAGACCCACCTCACTACAACCTTCTTTCAGGTAGTTGTAGAGGGCGATAAGGTCTCCCCTCAGCCTCCTCTTCTCCAGACTAAACAGTCCCAGTTCCCTCAGCCGCTCCTCRKAAGACTTGYTCTCCAGACCCTTCACCAGCTTCGTTGCCCTCCTCTGGACACACTCCAGCACCTCAATGTCTTTCTTGTAGTGAGGAGCCCAAAACTGAACACAGTATTCGAGGTGCGGCCTCACCACTGCCAAGTACAGGGGGACAATCACTTCCCTAGTTCTGCTGGCCACACTATTTCTGATACAGGCCAGAATGCTATTGGCTTTCTTGGCCACCTGGGCACACTGTCGGCTCATATTCAGCCRGCTGTCAACCAGCACCCCCAGGTCCTTTTCTGCCAGGCAGCTTTCCAGCCACTCTTCCCCAAGCCTGTAGCGTTGCATGGGGTTGTTGTGGCCGAAGCACAGGACCCGGCACTTGGGGTCACATAGAAGGAGATCAGGTTAGTCAAGCAGGACCTGCCTTTCATAAACCCATGCTGACTGGGCCTGATCACCTGGTTGTCCTGTACGTGCCACGTGATGGCACGCAGGGTGATCTGCTCCATAACCTTCCCTGGCACCAAGATCAGACTGATAGGCCTGTAGTTCCCCGGATCCTCCTTCTGGCCCTTCTTGTGGGGGGATGGACGTCACATTTGCTAACCTCCAGTTAACTGGGACCTCCCCGGTGAGCCAGGACTGCTGATAAATGATGGAAAGTGGCTTGGTGAGCACTTCTGCCAGCTCCCTCAGTACCCTTGGGTGGATCCCATGTGGCCCCATAGACTTGTCTGTGTCTAAGTGGTGTAGCAGGTCGCTAACCATTTCCCCTTGGATTATGGGGGCTTCGTTCTGCTCCCCTTCCCTGTCTTCCAGCTCAGGGGGCTGGGTACCTGGTCTTACCATTAAAGACTGAGGCAAAGAAGGTGTTAAGTACCTCAGCCTTCTCCTCATCCTTTGTCACTATGTTTCCCCCCGCATCCAATAAAGGATGGAGAGTCTCCTCAGCCCTCCTTTTGTTGCTAATGTATTTATAGAAACATTTTTTATCATCTTTTACGGYGGTACCCAGATTAAGTTCTAGYTGGGCTTTGGCCCTTCTAATTTTCTCCCTGCATAACCTCACAATATCCTTGTAGTCCTCCTGAGTTGCCTGCCTCTTCTTCYAAAGGTCAGAAACTCTCCTTTTTTCCCTGAGTTCCARCCAAAGCTCTCTGTTCAGCCAGGCCAGTCTTCTTCCCCGCTGGCTTGTYTTTCGGCACATGGGGATGGCCTGCTCCTGCGCCTTTAAGATTTCCTTCTCGAAGAATGTCCAGCCTTCCTGGACTCCTTTGCCCTTCAGGACTGCCTCCCAAGGGACTCTGTCAACCAGTTCCCTAAACAGGCCAAAGTCTGCTCTCCGGAAGTCCAAGGTAGCAGTTCTGTTGAGCCCCCTCCTTACTTCTCCAAGAATCAAAAACTCTATCATTTTGTGATCGCTATGCCCAAGACACCCTCCAGCCATCACATCACCCMCAAGTCCTYCKCTGTTCACAAACAACAGGTCCAGTGGGGCGCCTTCCCTAGTTGGCTCAGTTACCAGCTGTGTCAGGAGGTTATCTTCCACACACTGCAGGAACCTCCTAGACTGTTTCCTCTCCGCTATATTGTATTTCCAGCAGTTGAAGTCCCCCACGAGAGCAAGGGCTAGCGATCGTGAGACTTCTCCCAGGTGCTTATAGAATATTTCATCTGCCTCTTCATCCTGGTTGGGTGGTCTATAACAGACTCCCACCATGATATCTGCCTTGTTGGCCTTCCCCCTGATTCTTACCCACAAACACTCAACCCTATCGTCACCATCATTAAGCTCTAGACAGTCAAACCACTCCCTAACATACAGGGCTACCCCACCGCCTCTCTTTCCTTGCCTATCCCTTCTGAAGAGTTTATAGCCATCCATCGCAGCATTCCAGTTCTGCGAGTCATCCCACCATGTCTCCATGATGGCAAGTATATCATAGTTTTCCTGCTGCACAGTGGCTTCCAGCTCCTCCTGTTTGTTGCCCATGCTGCGTGCATTGGCGTAGGTGCACTTCAGTTGGGCTATTGATCCCGCCACCTTTTTGGGGGGAGAAGCCCTAATTCCTACGTGACCATTCTCAGGCACTTCCGTGGTTTCTAACACATCAATAACCCTTGCGTCTTTGCTGCCGCATGGATCTCCATCCCCTACCTCCACTGAGACGGTAGACCGAAGGACCTCGCTAGCACACCGTCCCTCAAACATTGAGACGGCAGACCAAAGGACCTTGCTAGCACACCGTCCCTCAAACACTGGCGTGCCGCCCCCAGGCTTATCTCTAGCGAGCCTGGTTTTATYCCTTTCCCTGTTCAAATCTAGTTTAAAGCTCTTTCAGTGAGCCCTGCTAACTCCTGTGCAAAGATCCTTTTCCGCCTTTGAGACGGTGTACCCCGACTGTCGCCAGCAGGCCTGGTGTTGTGTAAACCGACCCATGACGAAAAAATCCAAAATTCTGCTGGTGACACCAGCCTCGGAGCCAGGTATTGATCTGCTGGCTCTTCCTGTTTCTTCCCTCACCATTCCCTGCAACTGGAAGGATAGAGGAGAACACTACTTGTGCTCCTGATCCCTTAACCAGTCATCCCAAGGCCCTGAAGTCTTTCTTGATTGCCCTCAGACTTCTTGCTGCACCTTCATCGCTGCCTACCTGAAAAATCAATCATGGATAGTAATCTGAGGGCCGAACCAGGGTAGGAAGCTTTCTCGTCACATCTTTAACCCGGACCCCAGGGAGGCAGCAGACTTCCCTAAGAAGTGGGTCCGGTCTGCATATTGGGCCTTCTGTTCCCTTCAGGAGGGAGTCTCCTGTGACAATGACCTGTTTTTTTTTCTTTATGGAAGCAGTTTTGATGCAGGCCGTAGGCCGACAGCCTCTGCGACGCCTCCAAGCTAGATGAACCATCGTCCTCATTATTGTTCGGTTCCACTTGCAGAGCCTCGTACCTATTATGCAAGGGCACCTGGGAGGGTGGGGTAGTCACAGAGGAGACGCGCCTGCTGCGCTGGGCAGGAACTTGTCACTATGTTCAGCCAGGTGGAGAGAGGATAGGGAATCCTGCATATCATGCATCCTGTCTGCCCGTTGGGCCTGACTCAGGGAAGGTAGGGTGCAATTCCAGTAGTCTGTTTCTCTCTCGCACTCCCTGATACTCCTCAACCTACTCACCTCCTCCCATTAATGTTAAATGAGATTCAGGTATGTAAATGAAAAAATGCTACTACATCGTACTTTTTATCTCACTGGGATCGTTCTTTCCCTTTCTTTCAAAATAAAACTGAAAGCAACAGCTTCTTTTCTGGGCAGTAGCCACAACATGTCCAACTCATCATTGGTTCTGTCTTTGCATGTCTCATTATTGCATCTGTCAGTATCTTTGCATCTCTCAGTCGTTGCATCATCAGTCCTTACATCTGTCAGTATCTCTTTATATTCTAGTATCTTACCTTTAACATTGACCTGTAGCTGCAGCACATCAATGTCGTATCTGTGCAGCATCTACAGCAAGTTTATTCTTGCCCTCTGTGTGGCACAGCATCAAAGGAAATGTGATATTTTGCCACCTGAATCCAACACCAAATTAATTTCCTAACTAGATGCTGAAAGCATTTCAGCTCTCTCTTTGTGTTAACCATTTTCCCTCAAGTTTTCCCTGAAAGCTGAAAGTTACTGTCTATGGGGAACAGCAGTTCGATGATGCTAAAGTCCTCTTCGACAGATCAGAAGCACCCTCTTCCCTCCAGACTAGTCCAGAGTACTTCCAGCTGGG
The DNA here is from genome assembly GCA_035582835.1 of Phoebastria nigripes. NCBI lineage: Eukaryota > Metazoa > Chordata > Aves > Procellariiformes > Diomedeidae > Phoebastria > Phoebastria nigripes. Next base: position 910,380 of record JAYKAV010000611.1, on the reverse strand, counting down.
ATCTCAAGTGCTGGCATAACGGAGGAGAAAGAGTGAAGGACTGAGTGCTGGTGCACTTTCGGTGCTTGACCTCATCACTAGCACTGTCAGCAAGTTTTCTCTTGTGACAGTGGCTTTCAGTGTGTCAACATCTGCACAGGAGTGGGGAGACAAACAGCTGGGCACGATTTCCGTCGCTGCAGGCTGGATGGAGTCACGTCCACAGCCCAGAGACTCCTTCCAGTCCTGCCAGTCCCTGTGCCATTCTGTCCATCTAGTTCATGTCCAAGCCTACTCCAAAGCACTTGGCCTCCACTTCCTGAGATCTTCCAAAAAACAGACTGTCATCCATAATTGCCTTCTGAAATCAACCATAGGTAGATATTTTTCACTGAAGGATTCTGGGGCAGAGTTAGTAGGATCTAAAAGACAACCTAGGAATGCAGAATCGATAAAATGGCATCATAAAAATTGTTGTCTTGATCCCACAATACACTTTCAGCAGTAGCCTCCTGAGACATGACCACAAGCTCCTTCTGCCTCTGTTAGTGGTCCCAGTTTCATGAAGACACTGCACTTGGTTTTAACCACAGACATGGAGCTTCCTCAAAAACAAAATCACACTGTTTGGAGGGTCCCACAAAATGTAATGTTTCAAAATGTGGGAAGTTTCTTATTGTTTTCCAGTGCATGAAAAACCAGTTAACACACCAGTAACACACTGCAGTTGCCTTCTCATGATGGACAAAATGAGCTTGGAGATGTACAAAGTTTGCCTCTCTCAGTTCATTTCCCCACGTGACACTGTTTACATCCCCATCAGTCATGCTTTGGTGCTTTCCGTGTTACACTGAACCCCCATCGCTCATGGCAGGTCTTCAAATTCTTCCTCAGTTTGGGGCTTCCCTCCAAAATTACTCTGGCTTATATTTTAGGGACTTTGTGGAACATAATTCAGATGAAAGAATACTACGGTAATTGTCATGGAACTATATGGGACAGTTTGAAATGTCCTTAGCTAGTTAGTGAAGCTATAGAAACATGGCAGGGATTTTTAGAGCTGTAGTAAGGAATGAAGTGATATACAGAATCAGCGGTGTTATGATTAGAAATAAATAATTTTGTCAGAGCTTGTATTCTGCAAGGCTTGTGTTTTACCCATGATATACAATTTGCTAAATCACGCTTGCTGAATTTTAATTATTATTGTGTATGTGTGTATAAGCAAAAACTTATACAAATTACCATAGTCGGTTGTCATGGTTTAACCCCAGCTGGCAGCTAAGTACCACGCAGCCACTTGCTCACTCCCCCCCGCAGTGGGATGGGGGAGAGAACAGGAAGAGTAAAAGTGAGAACACTTATGGGTTGAGATAAGAACAGTTTAATAATTGAAATAAAATAATAGTAAACAACAACAACAACAACAACAACAACAACAACAACAACAAGTAATGAAAAGGAAGATAACAAAAAGAGAGAGAAATAAAACCCAAGAAAGACAAGTGATGCAAATGAAAAACAATTGCTCACCACCAACCAACCGATGCTCAGTCAGTCCCCGAGCAGCGGTCCCACGGCCAGATTTCCCCTAGTTTATATACTGAGCGTGACGTCATATGGTATGGAATATCCCCTTGGCCAGTTTGGGTCAGCTGTCCTGGCTGTGCTCCCTCCCAGCTTCTTGCGTATCTCCAGCCTTCTCAGTCGGTAGAGCAGGAGAAGCAGAAAAGACCTTGACTCTGTGTAAGCACTGCTCAGCAATAATGAAAACATCTCTATATTATCAACACTGTTTTCAGCACAAATCCAAAACATAGCCCCATACTAGCTACTATGAACAAAATTAACACTATCTCAGCCAAAACTAGCACATCAGTTCTTAAAAATTTACCTCCTTTCCAGTGGCTGAAAGTATCTCTGTACAACATAAAGCTTCTCATCTGCATATGTCAAAGCACTTCTTAAAGCAGATGAAAGTCATGGCCCCCTTTCGCAGATGGGGAAAGGGAGGTATTGGGCAGTGACAGGATTTTCTCAAGGTTAATGCAAAGGCATTGCTAAGAGGAGTGAGGTTTCATAGCTGTTGGATTAACAGTGAGCGTAAAAAGAATGCCCTAAAATACTGGGGGATCATTCTGGAGAACTATAAAAGTAAGCTACTACACTTAGTTCATAAGAAGGGCAGCAAGTGCCAAAGCTTGCCTGCTGTGTGAATCCAGCCTTGGCAGGAGGTCATTTTCAGAAAAGGTTACTCCTGCCAGCTAGCCCTCCTCAGAAATGCTGGGCTGACATATGCAGACAGTTTGTAATTCCTTGCCTTTCTGACATGAACTCAGAGATACAGAAAAGTTTTCAGTCAAGTCAACGGATCAGTTGGATTTTTGATACTCAGAATGTGCTTTTCTGGCTTGGTATCCTGTACTTTGCAGTTATTCTTCTAAACAGACCAGCTGAGCTTGCAGGAGTAAGGGGCATGAAGCTGATTACGCTTCTCAGGCCCACTTCGCTGTGTCATTCACGCCTATCTCTGAGCGGCACAATGATAACACAGCGTTGTATACAGAAGGGAAAATAGTTGCTTGATGACTACTCTACATTTTAGATTTAACCCTTTAGCTCTCCTCTTCAGGGTTATCCATGTTTGGTGCATACGTAAGGACAGCCAACAAATTGCAGCTTTGACGCTGACAGACAAAATTTTATCTTAGTTTCTTACATGTAAAAATTAGGCATCTTAGCCTGAAAAGCAGAGCTCAAAAAATTCAATTGACCACTACTGGCCAAAAGACCAGCCAGCTAGCCAAGTGCAGGTGACGATGCACAACAAAGGGCTCTGTCTGCAACATCAAAGAGGAACATTCCTGGTAAGGAGCCCAGCTGGGACTCCCTGCAGCCAAAAGTTATCATTCTTGGCCAGTAGCTGGAAACAGTTAAACATAAGCAAGTTCCCTTTGCATATCACAGATATTCATTTGTTATTCTTCTAGTACAAAATATTTATAAGTCAAGCATGGATGTATTCTGTGAACATGCCCTTTTTGGTCCAGGGAGGCAGTAAGATACCAACTGACCTGCTCCACGATCAGCTGCTCTGGGGGGAAAATGCAGAAAGACCCATCATAATGTTAGCAGAAAATCTGGCCAGAGACACTGTTGCACAGGGTCTCAGTGCAACTGGGCTCCTGACACAGGCAGATAAGCATCCTGAAGTGAGCAGATTCCAGTGTGTGGGGATGTGTCAACACTGTTGACTGCAGCAGAGTGCAGAGATGCCTGAGAGCATTAAATGAAATAACTTGTTGACCAGAACCAGATCAAGAGTCAACTCAAGGACTCAATGCTTGATGGAACATTTCATTCAAGGAAAAAAAAATATTTCTGAGTCACAAAGAAGACAAAATACACTTTCAGCCTGCCATATCTGAGTGATACTAGCCAACCTATCAGGAAAAAATATTTTATTTTTACAGGCAGAACTCTCTGTCCTTGGAAGCTGTTCCAGAACCAAGCAGGTTTCTATGTCTGGATCTCTTCATGATGTGTGTTTATCTGTGAGATATTTAATATGCATGGGCCTGCTTGATTTTTCATGACTGACCTTATAGAGTACAACACAAGCACCTCTCAAGTTTGCATCTTTTAAGACTGTTATCTTTTAAGCTATATTTTAAGTGTTTCTCAAGAAATCACCTATGAAACTCTCTTAAAATTAGGCTAAGGGAAGGTTCACAGTAGCGTTAAGCTAAATCAATATGTAGGCACCTTTACATGAGGGCTAGTTTTAGAAAAAAGCTGAGTAGTCCTGGTGCTGAGTGAAACCGGTCTCTCAATTTTGTAAAAGTAACTCATATTTTGATGTTGATGAGCAGATTTAAAAGCAGGGATTTCGAGAAGCTGGAGATGATTCAGAAGCAGAAATGAATGCTGACTTTCACCAGAACCTGGAAACCCTCATTTATCCTAAAAACTCCTTGCTGGGCCTTCACAGGGTCTAACTTTTGGCAACTCAGCAGAAGAAGTTGCTTAACCTTTGTTACAGGGCTGATGCTGCCAACCCATCTTGGTGAGCGAGACCTAGGAACCTGGCACAGTACTCCTGCATGTCAGGTAGCTATAATGATTATAATGTATAGGCACCAGCATCTGGCATAGGTAGTGATACYTCCAGAGTCCTTTCTGAAACACAGGTATGTCCCACTGATGGCCCCCAAGGTCTTGAGAAGACCATCTCTGGTGAGATACTCCTGTGATTTGGTTCACTCTTCCCCAGGTGGTTAATCTGCTCCACACGATGTCTGACAGTGCCTGGGGAGGTGCCCAGGATTGCAGAGGACGTGGACTGGCTGATGCCAGGACATGACATGGCTCAACAATATCGGCTGCAGGAAGCCAGGCTCAAGCAGACTCTGAGCATAGGGGTAGCACCAGTAACAATATCCTACAAGATGGCACAGAAAGCTTAGAGGATTAACACTAACACAATACCACTCCACACAGGTCATATATTAGAAATACTATCCAAAAAGACTCTTAGCAGTCCTTGTATTACCCACAGTGTAGGCAAGGCCCACGGTGTAGGCAGGACCCAGCTGTAAGAATGTATAGAGAAATTTCCATAGAAAATGACACCCAGATAATGCCCATAAGTGACCAAGTGGATGGTAGCGTTTAGTAATTTGAAGTGTTTGGAAGTGAAAGTCATAGACTGTCTTTTGGCTATGCTGAGCTGGAACTGAGCTTGAACTGTGTCAATCTGCTCGAGGGTAGGAAGACTCTGCAGAGGGACCTGGACAGGCTGGATCGATGGGCTGAGGCCAACTGCATGAGGTTCAACAAGGCCAAGTGCCGGGTCCTGCACTTTGGCCACAACAACCCCATGCAACACTACAGGCTGGGGGAAGAGTGGCTGGAAAGCTGCCTGGCAGAAAAGGACCTGGGGGTGCTGGTTGACAGCCAGCTGAATATGAGCTGACAGTGTGCCCAGGTGGCCAAGAAGGCCAACGGCATCCTGGCTTGTGTCAGAAATAGTGTGGCCAGCAGAACTAGGGAAGTGATTGTCCCCCTGTACTTGGCACTGGTGAGGCTGCACCTTGAATACTGTGTTCAGTTTTGGGCCCCTCACTACAAGAAGGACATTGAGGTGCTGGAGCGTGTCCAGAGGAGGGCAACGAAGCTGGTGAAGGGTCTGGAGAACAAGTCTTCTGAGGAGCGGCTGAGGGAACTGGGACTGTTTAGTCTGGAGAAGAGGAGGCTGAGGGGAGACCTTATCGCCCTCTACAACTACCTGAAAGGAGGTTGCAGCGAGGTGGGTGTTGGTCTCTTCTGCCAAGCAACTAGCAATAGGACGAGAGGAAATGGCTTCAAGTTGCACCAAGGGACGTTTAGATTGGACATTAGGAAAAATTTCTTTACTGAAAGAGTGGTTAAACATTGGAACAGGCTGCCCAGGGAAGTGGTGGAGTCACCATCCCTGGAAGTATTTAAAAGACGTGTAGATGAGGCGCTTAGGGACATGGTTTAGTGGGCATGGTGGTGTTGGGTTGATGGTTGGACTTGATGATCTTAGAGGTCTTTTCCAACAAATGATTCTATGATTCTATGATTCTATGATGATCATCTTCAAAATGATGTATCTGACAGGCTGAGGTTTTAGCTTGGAAATTCCTCTGCGAATGTGTGATAGCCTCAAGGAGATGATAGTTTGTAAGAAGTTCCCACAAAACCCACAGTCTGTAAAGAGAAGAGCGGGACACTAAGAAAAGGGACCCATGAAACTCCTACAAAAAGTTGCAAGAGAAATGGGATGACTCCTTGAAAGGACACGTGGAAGACTGATTAGCGAGGTAAGCAGAGGATAAGGAGAAGACAAAAGAACTTCAGAAAGAACGAAGGACAAAATTTGAAGAAGAGCATGGCTCCTGAGGGGCTGAGGAGTATAAGTGTGAAGAACGAACTCTGAGCTTTGGCCAGGCAGAAGGCATTAAAGGCAGTTTGGTGTGTGTGGAGAGTTAGCAGTAGGGAAGGAAGACAAGAGTAGAGAGAGGCAAGAGTGGAATAGAAAAAAGGGAATTACAGGCACAAATCCTGAACTACGGTGATTGAACTTCAAGATACAGGAAGGTGGGTGACAGACATCCAAGTGGAGACCCAAAGGTTTTCCTTTTTTTATAGGCTGGAATGCGCTAAAACCTGTTGCGCGTGGGGAAGGAGCTTGAGGATAGGCAAACGGAGTAAGAAAGAAGAACGGGCTGAGATGGAGTGGGTGTGAGGAAGAATAAGAAATTGGGCAAATGGAGTTACTAGAAGGAGAGAGCAGAAGATAAACTACATCTCTGACAGCCGTTGAGTAGGGGAAGAAGAAATGTGAGCTGGGGAATGGGGGAAGTTAGGCTATATTCTGCAGGGACCAGTAAGATCCTTTGTGAAAAAAAGAAGTCTGATGAAAGGATAGTTTGAGAAATGACCCAAAAGACCCATGGAATGGTGAGATTTTATCTGTAAGAATGAGGAGTTACAAAGAGCAGCACAGGGAAATGTTGCAGCTGGCAGTGACATTTTTAGAGATGAAATGGGTGTCCCAGAGACAGCAGGAGAAGGGAGGGAAGAGATGGACACATCACAAAATAGTGAGGATGAGCGTCAAGCAGAAAGGACAGAAACAGGGGAATGGCTATGGTGGTTGCCACCATAAATAGAGAAGGATGGGGATGCAGGACTAGCTCTGTGCTGTTAGGGTGAAGGTAGAAAAGCAGGAGGCGAGGGAGGAATTGTAAAGCGATGGGACTGCAGAGCGTGTGTAGACAGGAAAGGGAGGAGAAAGAAGCACAGAGTTACAGCAAGAGTCAAAGAAAATAGCCTAGATAAGGTTTCTAAAGAAATCTGTCAGTGTGACACTTTCAGCTGTTCTCAGGTGGCCAGGAGGCAGTGACCTCTGCCTCTGGAGGGACTGAGTGGGCTGGGAACATCCTCAGATGTGATCCTCTAAGGGCTCCCCAGCAGCCTCACCCCGAATCTCAGTCCAGCCCCAGTACTGGTTGCTTCTCTTAAATGAGTCTTTTTTTTAACCCCTTAACACGTGACACAATGTCAAGTTTTAGGAAAAACAAACCAGTAAGAGCCCCTCTGCACTGCAGCAAGCAATACTTCCATTTAAAAAGTTCTTGGGCAAATATGAAAATGAGGATCAGCTGTGCGGCATGTGGTCTGGTTAAATTTAGAATTGACGAGTTTAGAGGCCAAGACTGAGAAATAAGCACCCTTTTTCTGAACATTACATTTAATAATGAATTCTTAAGCACTTATGTAAATCCCACATCTATATCAACATAGCTGCCACTGTCAGTGCTCCAGGGACTGCCTACAAATTCCCTAATTGGGGATGAGGTACTTGGTACCAACACACTGGACTTGAGTCCTTCTGGAAGTTGGTTCCAGCCAACCTTTGATATCCTCCCTCTCTTCCTTAGGAGGGTTTTCCTCCCTAATACTCAGCATGGTGGTTCAAACATCACCTCTTTGCACTTCACCTGTGGCTTTTCACAAAGGACTGATATTGAGCAGAAAGTCACTGCAGACACCAGTGCCAACAAAATGCTGACCTCCAGCATCTGGTTTCCAGGGGCCCTCCAGCAGCACAGTATCAATAGAAACCAATGCAGCACCAAGCCAGGAGGAGGCCATCACTCTTTGGCCACGCTGTTCAAAACATGTGTCCTGATCACTGTCACCAGACTGCACACTCCCCACAATACAGCCTCCCTACTTCTGCTGGCATTTACCTGAGACCCATCATGGAGATAGTCCCTGCAGGGCACTGACCTGCCCCTAACATGAGAGGTAAGGGGTCCCTCAGCCACAGTGCTGACAGTAGGTGGTTGAGATGAGGACAGGGTTTTACATCTCACTCCAGGATGCCAAGGAGTAAAGACACTAAAGGAAAAAGGACCAGCAATGCAAAGGCAATGGTCTGCCATGTTGGTCACAGTGCCTGTCACCCCAGGATCTCTGCTCTCCTTACAGATCGAGGACACTGTGCTTTCCCAACAGCCTCATTGCCTAGACTGCCAATGCCAGCACCCAGAGCCAGCACCAAGGCTAAAGAGTCCATAAACTCAGTCTCCAGAAGGCTCTGACATTTCCTTAGGTGAACAACCAACTAACCCTGTGGCCAGCAACATCAGAGCTTCCCAGGATCTCTGGACAGCAAGAGATCTCCTGGCTGGATTCCTTAATGGATTTCTACCTGACTAGAAATTGCAGTCACTAAGAGAAGTCTCCCAAGCTCTAGGGCATATTGTCTCTGTCCCTGCCAGCAGAGTCCTTTCCACTGAAGAGAGTATTCCCAAAGTACCAATGCTCTTTAGCAAAGCTCAGCCACTGCCCAGCCAAGCTCCAAATGTGTGGGAAAATATTACTGAGAGCCCCCAAGAATCATCAGCACTTTCATTCCTGCCTAAACTCCAGACTGTCACGGAGCCGTACAGGAGAAAGTCTGCCAAGATGCAGGTGTGCCAAAGGCACGTCAGTTCAGGGGGTCCATTAACCTCGCTGCAAGAAGGGGTTGAAAGTTGCAAAACAATACTGCCTGAAATTGCAAAGATGAGACTACCCCTTGGGCAAGATTGTCTCAGGGTGCTGAAAAGGACCTGAAAGTTAATTGTATTAAAAAAAAAAAAATAAGAGGGGGTGTGAGCAAGTTGCCTGGACAGCTCTGCTGAACCACAGACACTGTGGCTGGAGCTCTAATCATAGGAGAAACATCACAAGCAGCAGCTTTTTAAACTCTGAGAAAGGCTAAACTTCCTTTCTCTCTGTTATTGAAAGCTGCCCTGAGATCCCTAGTTATTTATAAACCATGTTGCTGTAGGAAACCCTATAAATATCCAAAGCGATAAGTGTGCACTTACTCTTCCTAGAGTGGCCAGCTAAGAAAAAATGGAAATCACCTTTGGCCTGCTGAAACCTAGTCAGCTATGTCGTCTGTCCCCACCCCACCCCAGCAAGCCAAAAGCAGAATTGCCAGGTCTGGACTTGACCTCACATCGTCATAGTCAGCTCTTCAGCCAGACCTGAATCTCTGTATCTGATGAGGTGACAACTGAGTATTTGGCCACCACACACAGCTAAACCCAAGACGGGATACAGGACATTCGATAGACAATGCAAGAAAAAAGACAATGCACAGCGTAGAAGACAATATTCTTGTAAGCGCAAAGGTTCTTGCTAGGAACAGCTCAAATATGTTCAAATCTGGCCCTAGCCACGATACCAAACATCTATAAAAACTGACTCTGTCTCACACAGAAATATTTCTTGACAAGTTCTTCCAGAATATACTTTGCAACGCTTTCAGTTTACTCTCTTCTGGGTTCTCTTGTGTTTGATCTTCTTGCTGCTGAAGCTTTTTAAAGGGCTACTTCAAATTTACCTGTAAATCGAAACTCTCACTCCTGCCCCAGCAGAGAGCTAACTGCATACATCTCTGAATGCTCGCTGTCATGCTGTGGCTGTCCTGGGAATCATCTTCTCAAGGAGGAAAGTGAGGACAACTCGCTTGATTTTACTCGGCATCAGCAAGACCACACCTGGAATACTGTGTCCAGTTTCATGGTCCTCAGTTCAAGAGGGATGTGGAGAAACTGGAGAGAGTCCGACAATGGTCAGTCAAGATGGTCCGGGGCCTTGAGCCTCAAAGATGTAATAGGAGCCTAAAACTACTTGTAAGGGAGTTACAAACACAGTAAAGCCAAACTCTTCTTGGTCGTGACAGATGGTGTAAAAAGTGGCCACAGCCAGAGGCTGTGGTTTGGGACTTTCAGAGTGGACATTAAGGAAAGCACAGGGGATAGTGCTTGTGGGATCACCATCCTTGGAGGTATTCGAGATGGCTAGACAAAGCCCTGGCTGACCATATCTAGTTTTTGGGATAGTCCCACTTTGAGTGGGAGGTTGTATTAGAGATCTTTGGAGGTCCCCTTCAACCAGCATTTCTATGATTCCATGATACTTTTTATCTCCTTTCCTTACACAAAAAGCATGAAGAAGCAAAAGGCATTTGTGCAACTCTGACAGACAGTGATTGCCTAAAACATGCGTTCCTCTGGTGGAGTCTGAACAGACAACAATCTCCAAAAGAATCACACTCACTGTAGGCTGAGGGACTCAGCGGGTGTAGCAATGGCTGGTATCACTTATAACATTTATAACTGAAAACTATACAGAAATCAAGTCTGCAACCAGAGAAAAATTAATGTTACATTAACTTATCTAAAGCTGAGGTGGGGTTTTTGCATCTGATTTGATTTAGTCTTCACACTCTTCGACTCCTTCTATTAGTTTTGAGGATTCTTCTGTAACAGAATTTCAACCCCTTTTGAATTAAAGAGGTAATTCAAAGAGTTAAACTGAAACATTTCAGAATTGGTGAAACAAGTAAACTATTTCTATGTATTTGGTTATAATTTTATTTCAAAGTGCACAAAAGAGTTAAGACATACACATCCTAGAATAAAAATCATGTCTAACAGCTATAATGTCACTTTGTAGCTAGGGGGAACATTTCTGCTATCACTAAAATACCGCCGATGTAGCCAATTGAACAAAAATGGTACTGTCTAAACAAACTCAACACAATGGCTAGTTCCTAGCTTCAGAGGTTCAGCAGACCAACTGTGCTCTAGACAATGCTGAGTTTGTTTAAAGTGTAACACATTTAGTTGTGCATGCTTATACATGAGTTATTGTAAAGTTGCTTCGGGCTAAATTCATTCCTGCTGCAACACCACTGAAATGAGTGTACTTACAGTGGAGATTAATTTGGCCCATTATGTACTAAACTTGCAGATCTTCTTTAAAAAAGAGCTATTCTTTCTGCAGTTGCTCTTGTTCACTGCATTCATTTAAACACAAAGAAAGTCTTATCTGTGTTACACCAGTGTGGTGGAGTTATACTGGATTTACGTTGTTGCAACTGAGAGAATTCTTTCAGCTGAAAATAAAGACAGCTGCCCAAATTACATGCAGATCATTGCACTTCTCCTATACACCAAAAAAACCTGTAATGCACATTTCAGTGTCATGCATGACTTGCTATAGCAGCTGTAGGGAAAAGGAATTCAGAGCGATACACAAAACTTTGTTAGAAAGTTAGGTCACGGCTTTAGCTGTAACAGATTTCAACATCTAAGCAAATACATTTAAGCTTTTCTATTATGGATGGGTGGCAAGCAGTCCATACTCTCTCCATTTGACGGGGCAGCAATGGGATTATTTTCCCATCTGGATCATCTACAGACATGGCACTTCAGCATTCTGGGTATGAAAGCTTTGAACTCAAGGATGAAGGAATAAGATTCAAAATAACAACTAGGTGTCTAAAACACAACTATACATAGAATTTAGGTGCCTAAAGGGAAGAGCTCAGAAATGACCTCATCATCACCACCTCCACTTTGTTTGGCTTGATGCTGCATGAGGTGCAGCTACCCTTCACGTGTTACAAGATAATTTTAAAACAATATAAAATAGAAAAAAGAACTGAATGCCAGAATGACATGTTGTTTCCAAAATGATCATCTGGATGTTTTTCTAATGCAAAATGTTTTCGAGGAAATTCCTCAGGCTTGGTTTCATGAAGAATATATGAAAATACATTGCATTCTGATTTGAAATCTCAGGATCCCTTGGGAAATAGAAATTCTGAATGTCAGCTGACCTTAGTTGCAACTATCATTTTGCAGCGATGAGCTCTTATTTCACAGACCAGGCCAACAGAAGCAGGGACAGTCCTCTTCCTGAAAGCATTTTTCTAAGGCCTATAATCTTTCTGTAAGAGAAGGAAGCTTTTAAAAAGTAGAGGGTGGCAGAACAAAGCCAGGAGAGGGAAACTGATTGTCAGCAACGAGCCTACAGGTTGTTTCGTTCCTCACTAACAATTCACTCCCTGTTGAGGATGGTGGTGAAAATTCAAATATTAGTGATCTTTTTACATCCAAGGCTTTTCTTTTAAAGGCAAAAAAGAATAAAGAAAAATAAAAAATGGCCATTTACTGGGTTCAGCTCTAGTCTCTAGTTTTTTAGCCCTAAAATATTAATGGAGTTTGCCTCCAGTTGCCTTCTCACAACCAATTTTGTCTCGAGCTTGCCTCCTTTCACTTCATCCAGAAACTTCAGCTCCAAATAAAAGAAAACTCACTGAGTTGTGTGCAGTGTACAAAGGCTTTTCCCAGTTCAAAATGCACTTGTTCAGGCAAACTACTATTTCTACAGGAATAGCCATATTGGTACATGATTTTCTACAGGCTTGGAAAGATTTGCTTGCTATTTTAGTTGTTCTATAAACACATGAATGACAAACAGGGAGTCTTTTTGATCCTACTTGATAAAAACAGCATAATGAGTGGGCAGCAATCTTGCTTGTTATTTTTCAACCCTAGAGGATCAAAACTCTATGAAATTTCTAGTGTTGTTGGGACCGATCAGATATTTTTCCTTTGAAGAAATGTTGGGTACGCTGTGGCCAGAAGCTACGATTGCAGCACACTGCAGAGAGCTGTGCTAACTGGGACCTCCAGACATTTGGGTTTCCATAGCAGGGAAGCGACACAAAAAGATGGACAACGCAAGAATCTCTGAGGCACATTTTATGGTTTTATCTTACACAGGAAGACAAGAATTTCCTCCTTGTCTTATGTAAGTTCTGAACCTTAATTAAGCCACATATAGCTTGGATGAATTGGGAGCAGCCTGTGCTGCCGAGCTGCTCTGAAAGACTGACTTTGCTTGCTGCCAGGAGAATGGCATGGAGGTGGCCAACAGACAGGCACTTGCAACTGTACCTACAGCCACAGATATGCTGAAGAAAGGGTCCACTCATGCATAAACAATGAAGACCAGAGCTTTTAAAAATACATCCCAAAAGTTAGACTTGTAATTCTCATGCAGGCCACAGCAAGAGGCTGGTGCAGACTGCATCCTTCTCCCTGCTGCAAAATCCCAAACCACTGCAGTCACTAGTACAGCTGCATTCACAGGAAAATGTAAATACGGGCATTATTTTGTAGACTCTTGGCCAAGAATTTTGCTCTCAAAGCATTGGCCTTTACTGCTTTAATTGAGTAGAGATTTTAAAAGACTCCAGGACACTGAAAAGCCAGAGAGTCAGCCATGTGTGTTTCTGGTACCCCAGCCAGGCTGGCTTTGCTGCAGGTTTTTCTCAGTTCTGTCCAGGTCATGCCAATGGTGACCGTCTTCTCAAGAAAATAGTTGGTGTGGTTTACAAAAAATCAATGTTTTGTTTGAACAAACCATGTGTGAGCACTTCTGTTACATGTGACAGTGATGAGTAGAGCTTTACGGTCATAAATAAATTAGGACAAATCACATTCAGCATTGCAACAGCTATTTATGACAAAACTTCAGCCACGCTTAAATGTGGTTAATATAAATAAGTTTAACTGATGCTGTCAGTCCTGACTGCTCATTCTGTTGTCTGATTTTGTTGTTTCTACTGTATTCAGATTTCAGTCACAGGACTATTTAGAGACATGTACCAGGCCCTAAAGGATGTACTGGCAGTCTGAAAGACAGAAGCAACTTTATGACTTAAAGAAAAAGAAAAAATTAAATCCCTCTTGCAGAGCAGAGACAGAAAGGAGGGATGGTGCATGGCGGTATGAAAGCTACCTCTGTTTTAGAGACCTGGTACAATTCAGCATTAAATACCTCAACAGAGAACTGGAAAGAAATGTAACTACTCTTCACTTGATGACTCTGCCTTTCCTCATCTTCCACTGCTCATAATGAAGAAGGTACTGTCCCCTCAAAGTATCCATAATCCAAACATGAATGAGTTTGCTTAGGCAAACCATCCTCAGCTGCTTACTTCTGCATTTTGTGCAGAATTTACATAGCAAACCCCACTACATAAGCCATGCAAAGCAAACAGTAGGTTCCTCTGTGGGGCTGGATAGTTCAACCATAATTATCCCTTAGTCTCTGCTCAGAAGACCACAACATTCCTTAAAGCCAAAATCTTTAGAAAGTTTAATCTTCTCAAACTGGGAAGTGAGATATACAATAGCTGATAACTGTTTGCTCCTCCTTTTTAATTTTCATTCAATTGAGGAGTATAGAAATACAACCCATATTCTCACGTGGAAAATAAGGTTTTATTTCACTTTACTCCATCTATTCACTGACTTCGGTGGATTTTGTGCAAACACAGGAAAAATGTATCCCACAGAAAAATGTATTGTCTTTTTGAGAGTTTGAACTTGTTAAGCCCTTTGTATTTTTGAAAATATTCTTTAGATAGCGCAGGAACTCTTTAAAAAGCCATGTCTCACACTACTCAGAAATGCAAAGGTCTGGACATTTTAATATATTTTATCATGCTTTCATGGGACAAATAAATAATGAGGATGAAGAATTGCAGGTATTCATTTGGTTGTTTTTTTTTCTCAGGAGACAACCTCTAAAATGACAAAGACCTGGCTGACAAAAGGCACCCACCACACATAGGTCAGAGGTGGCTATGTTAGTGATGCAGAAAAACACAGTGAGCCTGGGCAGCTCTTCGTGACCTTGGTGTTAGCCTACTCATCCCTGCTCTCTGCAGCACCAGGCACCTTAACCACATCTGTAGCCACTGTCATAAGTGCTGAGGGTCACCCTTAAAAACAAGGTATTGCAAAAGCCCACACATTGAAGATCCTCCTGATTGTAAAAATTGTTCTGATAGACCCTGTACTACTGCTAGTGACACAAAGATACACAGATCACCTACCATGAGAAAAAGAACCATGAAGGACAACATTTTGTTGCTATGTACCGCCAATTTCTTTCTAAAAATGAAGAAAACTTATACAATGAAATGCAGCTGGTGCAATCCAACTGTTCTACTAATGTAGTAACAGTACTTAAAGTGACCTGTAATTCTGGCATAATAAATTATTTCACGTACCTGTAAGTGGTAAAATGTGTATTTCCTCAAACACCCTGTTTTCCTGGACAATGACACTCCAAGAATAACACGTTCTTCCTAGGCCATCTTTATGAGAAGGCTCTCTCTTTAGTTTTGGGATTTTGGATAAGCATCTGCTTATTCCATTGTCAGCTGAAAATAGACACAAAGACGGTTAGACCTGATGGACATCCAGTTGCCAAAAATGATCAAAATGTCAGCCCTACGAAGGCCTGACTATCTGACATCTGTTTCCTTGGGAGACAGCGTGTATTGCCTTCATTTCTATTCCTGCTACAGAGTGGGAAAGCACTGATGAAGTTAGTTAAATCTCATTCTTTGTGCAGTCACAGTGAAAATGCTTGCTAAAGCCCAGCTGATTGGTCCTGTGCCAATTCCCTGGGGACAACAGCAGCAGTACAGGAGTGTGTGGGATGCTCCTCATTTGGCTTTCAGCACAACTGTACAGAGGAGACTTACTGGCGGAGGTTAGCAAGCTCCCCCCCAGTACACCTCTTCCCGTTACCATCAGGATCTTCACTGTGTAGCTGTGGATGAGTGGGGCACACCTTTCACCTTTCCTCCACATGCTCACATCAAGCTGTCTTGCTCAATGTGGCAGCAAAAAGTGCCCACTCCATCACACAAGCCTTCAGAGATCAAGAGTAGTAACATTCATATTTCATACTCCAGCCAGAAATTCTTTAGGAGACAGTGGATGCAAGGTGAGGGCAGCGTGGCTGTGTCCCGAGGGAGAGCCCAGTGCACAGTTGCATCTGCACCAGCTGATGCTCTCGGCTCTCTTGGGAGTACTCTCTCTGTTCTTCAAGTGACAAAATTGTGCAACTTTGCAATGAAACATGCATCTAAATAGAAAGTATGCAACACATTCTGCCAACATATATTTGTAGTAAAAAGTGCTCTTGGTCAGAGGCAAGTGATTTATCTTTAGCAATACAGCTGGTATTACCATATCACTTTATTCTCTTTCTTCCTCAGCTTATTACTGCTAAGCATCATCTTAGTACCATCCATATTACACTCCTGTCAGCTTGCTTTACCCCTTTGAAGCCCAATCTTCAAAGACAGTGAATAATCTAGTTTACCATACAGGTACATCATGTAAAGCAGAAACAGCATTGCCTGAGCACAGGAGGCACCAAAAAAATACACTCAACTGTACTAACACAAGAGAGATGAACACTTGATACTACAGGATGGAAACTATCCTGCCCTGCCAGGTCCATATAAGTGCTGCATATGAAAAAAAGTTTTATACAACCTTCATACTTATTCTAAGACTTCTGCAAAAGTCACTTAGTCTTGCCCACATTGCTGCTTTTCACAAGTTAATCTTCTTGGAAACCTGGACCTGGCCTCTTCACGGGACTATACAATACTTGGACTAACTTGCCGTTAGTACATTGTACATTTTCAGTACAAAATTGGATTACACTTCTGTGTGCGAAACTCTGAACTTTGCCTATAAGGGGCAAATCAGCAAATTTCAAATGCAGTGGGTACTCCGCATTATCCCCAGTAAGGACACATCTTCCCTGCACTAAAATCCTTCGTGCATTTACAGGTAACAGTCTCATTAGACACATCAGCTAGATGGATAAATCAAAGTCAGTGAGTTAGCACTGGAAGAAAAGATGGGAGTCACTATTAACCAACACACGACACATCATGAGATGAACAGTGAGTCACGTGTGTCAAGATCAGAGCCAAGGGTGAAACCTGTATTCAGCAGAAGGCAGAGGTAGACCTCCCACTGATTTCAAGGGGGTCGGCATTTCACCTCTTGCACCTGCTAGAGCGGGTCTTGATCACACGTGTCTTCTGGATTGTGAACTTCCTTTGAAGCCACTGGGAGTTCTGCACGGAGACGGGTTTCAACATCCAGTTTTCCAACAGATGCAATTGAGTAAGCATTTCATATGCAGAAGGGAAGCAGCAGCATAAGTGAATAAAGGGAGAGAGCTAACTGACTTTGGTTAACTGTTCCATCGTGTTAATATGCTAAAAGACCATCTACACAACCATGAAAATTTAATCTAAAAGAGACAATGCTGTGGTACAAAAAGTTTATTTAGTCAAGATTTTGTAAACATATGAGGTAAATTAACATTTACATCAACTTGTTTTTTACAGAATTTAATACACAAGGCACTTCGAAGACAGCACTTTTAACTGTTTTTAGCTGTTTTTATTGTTATTACAAGTTCCTGACGGCCCAGAAAACTCGTTGTGTTTGTTGTCAGATTCTGTCATGTAAAAGACAAACATCCAGTAAGCAACAAGAAAGCTCTGAGTAAGCTTTCTTATGCTTTACAACCCTTTAACATTAACTGTGAGAAACAGTGTCAATGGGAATAGGAATATATTCTCCACCTTAAAATATGTTCACATATCTTGCGTAACTCTTCAAGGACTGAAACTTCTGGAATTTGATTGGCATCTTACAACAAACTTAAAATGCAAATCCACAATTTCTTTTTCACATCAGTGTTTTTTGCTTATGCAAATAGTCCCGTTACCTTTAATGGTCTTATTTGCAAGAGTAAAAATAACTTGCATGAAATTGTATTTGCAGGCTCAGAACCATATTTTTGGCTAGAAAGCAAAACATTTATCTTTTGTAAAATCTTCTACACTGTAACAGTGCAGTGTTTCTCCACAAGTATTTTGTTTGGAATTTTAAACCAGGCTGTAAATTTAGCTGTTAAAGGACATATGTCACAGCTAGTTTTTGTCATTGAACCTCTAAACACACAAGAAGGCATATCAATAATAATGAACCTTAATTTATTTGGTAATAATTGAGTTCATGATGAAAAGTATCTTTTTCCACAGTGTGCTCCCTATATATGCAGCTCCCACATTTTAAATATACAGAGAAAACTGGTATTATAGATCAGTGATAAGGTTAAATGGTCTTTAATGGTACAGCCTTATGTCTGAAGAGTTCCTGTGTTATAGTAAGGCATTTCTCTCTTAGGTTTAACATATTGGCAGAGTCATTCTTTTACTTCTTATACAAATGTAAACTTAGAAAACAGTTTATTTCATCCAAATGTGCAATCTGAAATCAAAAACTGAACATAAACTTCAGAAAATCAAAATTACAAGAGCACACTTTTCACAAGAAAAATCAAAGTAAATGAAACAAAAACATTTGAAATTAAAAAAAAAACCCAGCCTGTTCAAATCCACGGTGTTAGTGTCTGTATTAAACAAAAAGACCTGGGAGCTCAACGCTCTGCTTCTGCAGACTGTTGTTACCCACATGAACTCAGCGGAAGACAACAGTTTGTATCAGCTGAGGAGGTGGTCCCATGACTAACCGAAAAAGGACCTAAGTACTGATCTGAGTTTTAAAGCTTGCCTTAATTATTTTACTGATCCTACACTTACGTATTCATACCAGAAAATAACCTCAAGAGCTGCAAAATGTCAGACATTTAATTAGCTCTACGTGCCTTTATGAACAACAAATATACTGAGCCAAATCAATCCCTGGTACCACTTCGCACCCAACCGGCTTCCAAATTACCCCAGAAAAGAACACAGTTCATCTGCCTTTTCAGTGCATGCTACCTATTTTCAAGAAGTTATGATTTTTCAATGCCAGTACGGACCAACAAATTCAAGGAGCACTTTTTTATCTATGAAAAAACAAGCAATTGATTTTCATAGATAAAAAATTCCGCTTTAATAAAGGGAATGTTCTAGCAGGCTGTCTTCATTTAATCAAAATACAAAGGGAAAAAATGTCGGCTTTTAAATTGTCTATACTTCATTTTCTTTTGTATTAACTGACAGCTGCACTAATTAAAAAAGTCCAGTGATAGAAAACGGATCAGCTGTGCCCATGGCCAAGAAACTATGTATTTACGTGCAATGCAGATATATTTTTATTATATCTTTGTAAAACTACTATGAAAAATGTACTAATGAAATCAGTGATTTGGAAAATATGTTTCATATAAACATTGCAGTTGGAAGGGACATCTGGAAGTCATCTAGCCCCAGTAACTTGTTCAAGGAGTATCTTTTTTTCAGTTTTCTCCTTTTCTTTTCCATACCTTACCTTAGCATTTTTTTTAACTTCAAGTAAGAGAGAGAACAATTTTCCCAAACATTCTACTCAAAGAGCAAAAATGAGTGGGTTTTTTTTTTCAGTTTGCTTAATATCAGGCATGATTCTGTTCTGACTTCCGCTTTTGCAATAACTTACCTACTGGTTTCATGTTAGGTGTGCGTAAAAGATCTTTCAGGATTGTGGCTTGAACAGCCATATGACCAGGCTAAATCAAAGTATCATTTGCTACCGGTTCCCTCTTTGGAATTAATTGATGTGAAAGAGTAAACGACTTGGAAATTAGCAGATTATTTTTGCCAACAGACTCTGTTCTGCAAGTTAGTTGGTGTTTGTACATATTTTCTAGAACTATGGAAGTCTGCATAGTTATGCTTAACTTATAGCATGTTGAATTCAGAGATCATTCATGAGTAAAGATTAATTGAAGTACTCAAAATCGGCCACACCACTAAGTTTTTTTTTCAACAAATCTGATTCCTGATGTGATGCAGCAACTAAAAGCAGTTATAAGTACTAAGGGGGAGTTCTGCCAAAACTGTTACCTGGGCTTAAATGAAGAAACAATTACTGGACTCCAAATGAAATCGTAGGTAACCAAGAAGCTTGATGCTGTATAGTTATGTGATGAAACTTAAGCTGATCTTAAAAACACAACCTGTGAGTTGTAGCTCTGGTTTCTCAGAGGCTGCCCTGTCAGATTTCTCTTACGAGTTGCAACAGAGTTACATTTCTCCCCACTCCGAGCTTCACCTAACAGGAAAAATGACCTTTTACAGCTTTCCAGTAGTTACTCTATCTGAAAATACCATATATTCCACAAAAGCACCTGAACTCTCTGCAAGTCTAACCACACACATCAACTTGAAAAGGGCAGACTGGTATCAGTTGATCCTAAGTTAAATCTATCTCTGTTATTATTTTTTATATACAATACGGATGCAATCCAGCAGGACACACTCTGAGGGTTGTACTAAAGTAAGGACTGCAAGATTCAGAGCTCCATCAAACAACAAGTCAGTTTTGCTCTCAGGCGTTGATATAAAAAAGCACATATTCCAGGTGGTCTGGTTTACACAAATACACTCCAGAGAGACTTTGACTTCATTTTCAGAAGCATAAAAGAAAGGAAAATATAGCATATGAATTTTGATGTACTAAAATACAGAGATGCATATTGCATTATTTCAGCAATATAATTACTTGGCATTTAGCAAAACTTATGAAACTGCTATCATCGATGCTAGCAAATCTAAAAATTTTGAGTGTTAAACTCTGCCTTTGTTTACATCTAGGCAACTTTAGTCTAAGTTCAGCATAGTTGCATGGATACAATAGAAAGCAGAACCTAGCTTTTAGCTTTCTTGCAGAAAGGGATTTTATGGCTTATAACATAGAAAATTCACGAGAGCATGCCTGAAGCTAAACACCTAATAGTAACTATCTTTATTACACTGCCGTATGTTGACTTTTAATGCAGTGTCTGCCCCCAAGATCAGTGGCAGCAGAAAGACTTCTCCTCACCTGGTTCACCACAAGCAGGTCAAGGAAGTCATGAGACAACATGCCCAAGCGTTGCAGAACAGGGCCTCTGATCATGAGAAACTCTTTGTGTCTACTCAGAAAGCAGTAAAAATAAATGTTTAATCTTGACTGGTGGGAATATATTTTAACTATTGCATAAAATAAACACATTCAGGAAAACATTTAACAGCAGAAATAACTGGCAATTGTAACTATTTGCTACAGGGTGACCCTGCTTTGCCTGAGTAAGGACTGCACTGCCAGGCCAAATACTTCGAAGATGCAAAGGGCTATCCCAGTGTGTTTGACTGCTCTTCTCCAATTACAGTACTTTCAATTCATAGCAGCGATAGGACTGACTCTGAACTTCAGGTTTTTTGGCTTTTGCTTAGAACAGAAGTTGGGGCTAATCCTGCATTCCTTTTGTACCCAAACTCTCCCGAGCCTCATCAGGCATTCAAAATTCTGACTAGTGACTGTGAGAGTACTTGTTTCAACGGAATGAAGGACAGAGGCAGTTGTAAGGAAAGCTGCACCTTAGAAAAAAATACCCAGTACTTTCCTCCACCCATTTTTAAGGGAAACACACAATTTTCAAAAGCAGGATTTTAAAGTCTTTATCTAAGGCCCCAAATCTACATTCCTTCTGGCTCCCAAAATTCCATGTGAATGTTAGTTTTGCTTGAATAAGGCCTGCAAGATCCATCCCCAAATCTTGCTCCTTGTTAAATTGAATGGAAATTCTGCAAGTGACCTCAGTGGGATCAGAATAGACCCTTCAGCCACTGCATGTTGSCCAGATATTTTAGCCACCTTTTCTGCAAAACAATATTGTCTAAATCTGTTTTCACTGACCTGTAAGACACTACAGATTGTTGTTAAAGGAAAGGGTAGAACACAACAGGAAATAACGTTGCTTTGGGAATTTTACCATTAGTAAGTTTCTTTCCCCTTACATTTTATTGTAAGATCAAAGATCAAACTAAAATGATTAAATACACAGTCAAGTAACTTTAAACCTACAGATCAAAATTATTCTCAAAATGTCCAAATACTTAAAAATATGCACTCAAGTTTACTTCTAAAAAGCATTTTTCCAACAAACTTAAACTGATATCTAATAGCCTAAAATGCAGAGCTGTACTTTATCCTATTGTTTGTCCACGGGCAACGTATGGGGCCACAATGTATTGAAATCATAATCCTTGCTTTCTGAAGAGAAATTGTTCTGTGTAATAATTTCTGAGGTGTGGTTTAAATTCCTGTCCTCCTCTAAGCAATTTCAGAAGTCATCTAAAATTATAATCAAACATGCTCAAACATATTTGTGGGCTTAAAAACATGGTGTGATCATGGTTGGCAAACACTGGATAGAAGGTCAAACCGAACACTTCCTAACAGGTCAAGAGTAAAAAAAAATTATAGAAAGATGAACCTCAAAAATCTATTACAGGGGTTACCTAAACTTTGCCCGGCCGAGGACCACATTGGCGATTTGCCATGAGCACAAAGGCTTCATTAAGTCATGTTATAGGAAGAGACTGAGTCAGCTTTTATATGGCAAGTTGGTCCATAGAGATGACAGGTGCCAACAGGCAATATGCCACCCTGATGTTTGCCATAGGGCTACGTAAGATTTAAGAGGAAGAAAATAAGTCATCGCATCCGCTCACGTAGAGCTTATGTGAAAAAGGGTGGAAGTGAAGGCAAGGGCAAAAGAGGGAGATGACAGTCAAGCACATGGCACTAGGGATATTAACATTTTTCTCAGATGAAAGTCTGCCTCAGGGCACATGACCAGCTACCATCACCACCTGTTACCTGTGCAGGCCTCCCCTATGGCTGCCCTTGGGAGATCTGCCATGGACATGAAGGAAAGCGGGATTGGTCCCCTGGCCCACGGGCTGCGCTTCAGCCACCCCTGACCTATTAGAAAATGTTGATATTTTTCCCCACTACAACTCACAGAGTGCAAAAACAGCAAGCGTCAAAGTTTGAAACCCAGGCCTTCCCGCCCACGCCAGGCCTGGCCTCCCCAGGCAGCTCCCCTGCCCACTCTGCCTTCCATCATCTGCTCCTCTGAGCAGAGGTGACCACACTACACGGCCAGGTCATCTGACCTGGCTCTGCAGCTGCTCGACTTACTGGCCCTGCTCAAGCGCCGTGTGTCTATGAGCAGTGGTGGCTCATGCATCTCCACGGTGGTGCAGGCAGCTGAGATGGGCCGTTCCTCTGACAGCTCCTCCTCACCCTCCACATCCCACTTGCTGCCGCTTGCCCCGCTCAGGCTGGTGCTGCTGCTGCTGTTGGCCGCAGCAAGGGGTGGCCCAGCTGGGGGTGGGAGTAGCTGCTCCAGTGGCATTTCCTGCTCGGGAAGGGGATGCCGGACACTGCTGGGGGTAGAGCAGCCTGCTGAGCTGGAGGGCGCTTTCCCCTGCTGCTCAGCTGCCATGTTGACCCAGTTCTGCTCAGCCGCCAGGGCACGGCTGTTGCTGTTGAAGTAGTTGATGACGGCTGGTGTGGGCGTGGGGATGGGGGTCGGGATGGTGATGGGAGTGGAGATGGGCGTGGGAGTCACAGCACGGTGCCTCTCCTCAGGAACTGGTGGAGCAACAGGGTAGCTGGCCATGGAGGCTGTGTTGGAGGGGGGCCGTGGTCTTGGAGTAGCTGCAGCATAGTACGGTGCCATGGTCACCGGGGCCAGCAGCGGTGTGACAGCGCGTGTGTCAGGCAGAACAGGGGGGGGCGCAACAGTCGTTACCACCATGGGTGGTGCTGGTGGTGGCAGGGTGACAGGTTTGGACTCCCCTGTTACCATGACTGGTGTCATTGTTGCAACAGGCATCTCAAGGCTGTACCGGCTTGTCATGCCCTGCTTAAGCTTCTTCCACCCCAAGTGATATATCTCAAGCATGTTCAGCAGCAGGGAGACAGAGGCCACCACCAACATGAAGATGATGAAGATGGTCTTCTCAGTGGGCCTTGAGATGAAGCAGTCCACAGTGTGTGGGCAAGGTGAGCGGCTGCACTGGTAGACTGGCTTTAGCTCAAAGCCATATAGAAAGTACTGGCCCACAATGAAGCCCACCTCAAATAGCGTCTTGAAAATGATGTTGAATACATAGGTACGGAGCAGGGCACCCCCCATACGGATTCTACCACGTTCATCACGGATCGGGAGCTTCTCTTTCCCCTTTTTGCCAAGAGGATCCTTGATGTTATTGCTGCCTCCTCCACCACCACTGCCAGACGCTGCTGCTCCTGGGTAGTTGCTGTCTTTGACGCTTCCCTTCTTTTTCAGCTCTTCTTTCTCTTTCCTCTTCTCCTCCATGCGTACAATGTGCAGCACATGGCCCAAGTAGATGAGGGTTGGAGTGGAGACAAAAATGATCTGCAGCACCCAGAAGCGGATGTGAGAAATGGGGAAGGCTTTGTCATAGCAAACATTTTCACAACCAGGTTGCTGAGTGTTGCATGTAAAGTCTGACTGCTCGTCTCCCCAGACCTCCTCAGCAGCAGCCCCCAGCACCAGTATCCTGAAGATAAACAGTACCGTCAGCCAAACCTTGCCAATAACTGTGGAGTGCTCCTGCGCATTTTCTAACAGTCTCCCCAGAAAGCTCCAGTCACCCATTGTTTCAGATTTCTAGCCTACAATAAGAACATTAGAGCAATTAGAGCAATGTTAAAAAAATCTTATAATTACACAATGCCAGGGCAGAACAGATTGATCCTCAACAAATGACATTTCTTAAGTGCACCTCCTTTTGCAGAATATTGCACACCTATGTTAAGAACTACACAACCCTGTGACCATGCAGCCATGGGTTTTGCTGAGCACAGAAGTGGGATGTTTAGTGCTTTCACCTAGCCAATACAGGTTTAAGTGTCTATACACAATGACAGGCAAGAAAGATTCATAACCAGAATTTCCACAAGATTTAAATATTTAAAAAACATGATTTCTCTGTCTCCTCCACCTGAGCTGCCTCTAACTGTTCTTGCCTATTTTTAGAAGAGAACAGATAGAAATCAGTTCAATTAAACAGAATATTCCTACTATTAATGTGACTGCACTTGTATCAGTGTGTGATACAACGTTTGCCTAACTCTAATAATTCTATTGTTATCAGGACATATTTACTCCAGCATTCAGGAGGTTAGTAATGTCCCAGGTCTCTGCTATTTTCATACTGTACAAACACAGAAAAATAATTATTCAAAACCTATGGAATTTACAGTTTAATTTTGGAATGTGGACACCAACAACAAGCATGTTCTCAAAGCCTACTCATGTTTGAGTTTGTTTATTTCTAAAAAGAGAGAATTATTTGAATAACTTGAAATATTGGGAAGAATTAGAAATTCTGAGAGGAATGGTGGAAAGGTTTCTATGCCATTTCCCCTACTGTCCTGCCAGTTGGTGTTACTGAACCACATGTACTGCAACATTATTTCAAAAAAACCCAAAAAACTCAAGGGCACTTCAGCAACTGTGCACAGATATTTTCTTGGAAAAATAAAATTATATCCTATGACCTTACTTCTATGATAAACAACTGGTATATATTCTCAGTAGTTTCCACCAATTCATGTATGATGGGCTTCCCATGTCCAATTCTAGGCAGTGACACAACTTCTGATTTGGAAAGGCTTAAAGTACAGGATTTTTTTTAAGAGCAGATTCCTCACAAGCTGCCTTCAATTGAGAAACAAGCTATTATCTGCTGGTATCAATTCTGTTATCCTTGGCCTGTTCCTAATTGGAATATAGGTAAGAATATTGGAATATATGTAAGAAGTACAATTCACTCTCCTAATGAACACACTTCTGTATTTTGTATGTCAACCTTCAACTGAAAACAAAATACAAAACTTTACTTTCTGCTAACTTCAATACTTTCAGAAATACTTAGATCATAATTATAATTCAGATATAACTATTTGCACGCAAAAAACCACTATCAGAAAAGACTGATTATCCTCTTGTTTAAAAATCTCAGAATATTTTATAAATATAACTGAATTACACTTTACTCTTTTTATTTTTATACTTACACTTCTTGTCCAAATACCCATGTGTCTTACGATTCCCAAGAAGAAAAGGCACTCATCATTACAGGTAGGAATTTACCACTGAGAAAATGTATTGTTCTTGGTATTACATTTACTGTGATTTCCAACAATGATGTCACTGTTTTTCCAGAGGAAGCATTTCCAAAGTCTGTACTGAACTTCTTTCAGGCTTTTAGTTAAGGTAATTAAAGAAACTAAAGTTATTTCAGTTACTTTTTTTATAACTTGATTTCACTATAAGGCAATGAAATACTTGTAACTGCAGAACAGTATACTTTCACACAAAAACCAACAACACACCCATTAGTATTTTGCATTTTTGTAAATCCTGGAACACTAATTCATTTTTTATCCCCACAAAGTTAATTCAACAAAAACTCCCCCTAAAAAAAAATAGATCTTTGATATTCTACAAAAACACATTCCCTTTAATATAATTGAATTCTTTTTCCAGCATAGCACGATAAACTGCAAATGACAATATTAACAATGAAATACCAATTTTGTGTAGTAATGTCCCTGGTCCTAAAACAATTTTTAATCATTTTTCTGAAATATATTCAGATTTTTTTTAAGGAGTGTATTTTTTCCCCTTCTAAAATAGTAACCCAAAACTGAATAAATTTTGTTAGAATACTTTATTTTTATGATCCTAATTTAATATGTTTATGAGATTTTAAAATTTAATCCTTAATCTTAATTTTATGAGGTTTACAATCTTTTGGATGGTGAAGGTGTAACCTTGAGAAATATTAATTTTTCAGGGAATAATGAATTAATTTTGTATCTTTTTTACTCAAAACCATTTGAAGACATACTCAATTCAGTTCCATCTTTGGACAGAACTATACTGTTGTTTACTACTCAAAATGAGAACATTCGCAAAGATTATTATGTAAGAACAGCAAAATGAATAATGTGATATTTGATGGATTAAAGAAATTTAGCATAACCCTAAATCCAGTATTTCATTTCTCTATCCTTTGCATTATTCTGTGCCTCTCCATCCAGTTCTCTCTGCCTCACTCTTTGTTTTCTATCCAGATCAAGAAAAATAGGCAGCTCAGATAATAAGTAGTCAAAGTTACAGTTTGTTCTTTTGTTACTAATATTTGTAATAGAAAGTGTATTAATCAGCAAAAGTTAGCACATTAARTCTTCTTTAACTCATTAATTATGGTCCATTTTCAGCATGGCTGCCATTACCCTTGCTTCCAATGGCACAGAGGCCGCACACTGTCTTCATAAAGACAGATATACCTTCTATTGTTTCAAAAAATGAAGTCCATCTGCCATCATGAAAAATCATAACCCCTGCACTGTAAGGTGAACAGAGGTAGCAATCTTTTTTTTTTCCCTATTGGCACACTGTAATGTATCTCTTACTGAGATCAATAGGTGATGTTGACTACAATGAAAGTAGGATTTTTTGTGCTTTTCTGAAGAATTATCTAGTAATTAGTGGAAGAAGAAAAATAACAATTTGTAAAAAGTAAAGGAAAGATGACAAATAATACCATCTAATTTATTCTCAATCATTCTCCATTCACTAATACTACTGAAGATTTTTTTTTCTTTTTACTACAGGCCAACAATGCCCAGGCTGAGATAATTCAGGACACCAAAGACATGACATGATGCATTTCTCAAGGGATACACTTTAAAAAGTTATTCTAATGCTTACATATCAGAGATTGAAAATTCATCCTGTACACAAAGAAAAAGCATTTAAGCAGTGAGCAGATACTTCACAGCATCTTAACCGTACAGAGGTGAAAACCTCAGTGTTCACCTAAGTATGAATTGCAGCAATCATTGCCTTCGCTACAAATGTGTATTACCCGTAATACATAAATACGGGAAGGACGTAATTTCCAAGGGCAGTGCAAAGATACATATCTCCACTGGCTGGAGGGTTCTCAGAAAACCAAGTCCCGTATCTTTCTTCAATGTCAATACCTTCTCCAGTGAGTAATTCTTAAAGCCAACGTAACTCATCCAAAAATCATATCAACAATTTTAAAGGGGTGCCTTGATACAAATAATGATTAAATGACATCAAACAAAACCGGAGGGCTCACAGAGCTCACAGAATATTTCAGTTGTCACCATTAAGTTCAACAATAAAATACCTAAATCTAAATTTGAACAGCCACAACTCAGTATTTTAGCTGAGAACAATTCCAAGCTTGCTTTTGTAGTATTACATAAACTTCAGCTGTACAGTACTGCTTTCAGCACTGCTGAAATACAGAGCTAGGCAATTGTTAAGCCCTAATCTTACATATGGATTGTGAAGGGAGACATTTTTTCTTTCTGTGCTTGGAAAAAATGCAGATTAAGAAATGAAACATCTTTATCTGTATTTCATGACATTCATGCAGAAATACCAGCTAGGGAATGACAGAGAACCTGTCTCAGAAAGCAATCCAATTCAATGGTATGAAAAGCAAGGACTTCATGAACCTTGGGATCATTTAATAAGAACTGGGAGTCGTATATTGTTTGTGTCACTTCTTAGAAAATCATTCCTCTGAGACAAATATTGAAAAATGGGCAGTTCATAAAAACTGGCATGGCATTCTGTTTAAGAATCAATGTTGTGCCATTAAGTTTAGTACATGCACAAATACACTTTATGGATGGTGTGTGTGTGTTTGCATGTGTTGTGTGACAAAGAGAACGAGCAAGAGAGAGAATAAATTTTAAAAGCTGTTATGTCATATATATCTCTCTACAGGAGAGAAATAATTATCATCTGCCATCTATAAACTTGCCAGTTATTATTTCTATTTCTATTTCTCATGATGTCACCGAAGAGGTTCATGACTATGTATCAAGTGTGTGAAATACAATATTTTAATTATTTATAATTTTCATAGAATCATAGAATAGTTTTATTTATAATTTTACTCATACATGTATATGTTTATGTATTTATATACACATATGCACGCATACACACACATAAATAACTACACACATAAATAACTACACAGCTATGTTACATACATTACCAGATTATGACACCTGATATATTTATGATTTTATTATACTGGTATATCTAAAAAATGTCCCTTAGCAATTATTTAGAAATCTGACATGTCCTTGTCTGAATACAATTTCTTAAATTCAGTCCACATTTTCTTTGATTTCTTGTGACAGTCTAAAATCTTGGGATTTAGGTTTTTATCTTCAAAATTATCTAGATTTTACAAACCAGTATGAGAATAAAATGCTGTTAAAAGAGAAAACAACTTGCAATATTTCCTTTGTTTTTACACTAAACAATCAGGCATCTCCATTACTACCAGGTTTTTAACTCTGCTAATTTAAACCCAATAAAAGTAGTCACCCTGCACAAAGTCTGCAGTGTGTCATGTCATTCCAGACACACTGGCAGATGTGGAGCGACAGAATGAGCTACTATAATTTCCAGTGAAACCTAATGGTATTTGGTCATGTACATATATATGAAACACAATGGTTGAGGTTTCATAATTCGCTTTATAAACTTGTTTAAATGAGGACTTGAAAAATACCTTTCTTCTTGCTTACAGTGTCATACTTTCAGACACATCTATTATCACTTTCATTGTATTTTAAACACTTGTTAAAAATTAATCCCTTAGATGATCTTGTTATTACCTTAAACTTACTTTACTGCTATGGAGCCTCTTCCTTAAATCCCAGGCAAAACTTCTCTTGACTTCTTCTTGACTTCACTTGACCTCTGAGTGAAAGTTTGGCCTGAGTAAAGGAAAAGCGCAAGGAGCGCAGGGCTGAGCCCAGGAGGAGAGGTGCACCCCACCTGTTAAACTCCTCTGTTCCCTGGCATAAAAAACCCTTGCTCTGATTCGCTACTTGCAGGAGAAAAACAGGAACAAAAAGTAACCCCTTTTCTCCCCCAGAATACTCAAATGCCATCTTAGAGCTGTACATTGGAATTAAAAGACAGTGACTTACCAATAAAACTCTGAAAGGTGTGAAGGGTGTGGAGCTACCAGGGGACTACGGAATAGCCGTCAAACATGAGGTCAACAGTCCCTACATCCCGAGTGAGTGAAGCATGAATGAGACAGATCTGTCAGGTGCCCACATACGACCAGCCACACGGATCTAAAAACTGCAAAGTAAGGAGTGTCCCGCCCCCCGCCGCAGATATACAAAGGAAAGATGAGCCTTTCTGGCATTCAAAGACTCAAGACCCTTTTTCACTGCAGAGAAGCAGCTACCCCAACAGATAGGTATCAGTCTGAGGGGACTTCAGGCAAGTTACAGTAACTGCAAGGGAGTTATACACATAACTGCTATACACCCTGTTCAAACTTCTTAAAGTCCATTTTTGTCCTATGGAAACCATTTAAATCTTTTTCTAGTTAAATTCTAAAATGTTCCAGTAGGATTTTCCCTTTTCCCTTTAAATTTCCCTTAAAGGGAAACTCTAGAAGCTCTGGCTACTCAGTTCAATTCCTTCTTCATATCTATGCCAGTGTCTTAAAGACCTAACACACACTCAGGATTCCTAATAACATCCTACGCTTATGTGATTTCTTCAGTGAGTCAGGGATGAACCCAAATACTTTCCTGATACTCTTTTTGCCTACAGAAAAAAAAAAAAAAGAAACAACTTCTCTTGCTTATTACATTAGCAAACTTTTGCCTAATCAAGCTCTAAATATCTTCCAAAGAATTCCAAAGAGTATTTATTCATCTCAAATACTTTGCATCCCTTGTGAATCCTAAGTGAACAAGTGAGTAACTGGCATGGTTTTGGTAACTCTCAGACCAAATATGTGACCAGAGTGAGGTAACAGCCTGGTCAATGCAGGGAGGCCACCTAGCCATTTTCCGCACTATCAGAAGAAAGTGTTTGTAAGGGCCAGGTAACTCAGCTCACCGCAAGAAACCCCAGAACCATCTTGGGTTACACTCGTGAACTCCATCATTCTGTGTGGCACCACTTACAAGGGTGAAAGCAATTCTGGCTCTGCTTTACATTTAGGATTTAACTTTACTCCCAGTGCAAAACTGGCTTGAAATGCACATCAATGTTCAAATGTTAGTGGTAACCCTTAAGGAAGAAATTACATGCCCCTACACATGCACACTTGGGTGGGCAACAGTCGCAACAATCCTGGACACAGACGATAGTGGTGCTTCCCCCTCCACTGCATTTTCCGAAGTATTTTGTGAGGTTTGGACACTTTTCCCTGCCACGCCAGGCTCAGTTATCAGTCCCATCTGCGAGCACCGCTGCCTGCAGATGGTTCCCTCCGTGGGGCAGGAACAGCGGACACTCACACCAGGGTCCCTCACGGAGGTATTTAAAGCAGTAAGGCCCTTTTTACTATTCCTCCTCAGCACGACGCGCAGAACGCTGCCTCGCCCTGCCCTTCCCTGGCGCCCAGCCCAGGGCCCAGGGGCACGGCAAACGGGCAGAGGCCCCAAGCAGGCCCCCGCCTCCCGCTCCCAGCGCAGGCACCAAGTCTGCCCGCGGCCACGTCCCCTCCGGCGGAGCGCCCCCTCCCCGGGATGCGGGCCCCTGCCCTGAAGCCGTCTGCCGAGCGGCACAGCCCAGGGTCGCTCTACTTACGCTTTGCGGGAGCAAGGCTATTTTAAGTAGGAAAAGCTTAACTCGTTCAGAAGAGTCCAGACAGTGTCGGCGCATAGCTCATTTAGTTGGGGGGGGAAAGAAACCCCCAAACTTTGCTCGGGCTATGGAAAAAAGCGGCGGAGAGGGGTGCAGGGGCGGGGCGGGACGCGCCGGGAGACCGGTGCCCAGCGCCCTACCTGCTGCCTCGGCTGGCAACGCGCCCCTCGGGCGGCCGGCTGCCCACAGCCCGCCTGTGGCAGGGGACCTCTGACGGCCTCCCCTGTAGGCACCGGGCACCCGTCCCTCCCTCTCTCCCCTCCCCTTGCCCGCCTCCCACAGCGGGCGAGCCGCCGGCTTCACACGCAGCCCCTTCTGAGGGACTGCGGGCCGGGCCGGTAGCCCCGTCTCCTCACCCGGGAAGCTCCGAGCGGAGCAGCCGGGGCGTTTGCCCTTCTCGCCCTGGCTTTTAAAACGTTGTCACTGTGCAGATAATCCATCCTCCTTCGCGGGCCAGGGTGGGATTTCCTGAGAAATAAACAGCTTCTTCCTCCGAGAGGATAAAAGCGTGAGAAACCCCTCCCCGCTGGGGTTTCTGCCCGCCCCACAGGGCTCCGCTCGAAGGCAGCGCGACGGGAGCCGCCACCTGCACGCCCCCCTCCGCCCCCGCCTCCTGCTCCCCCACGGAAACGGCAGTCCCGGGGGGCGCTCGGTAGCCGGGGCACGGCTGCCGGCACTGTCTGCCGCACCTTGACGGCCGTGGAAGAGCGGTCATCGCCCGGGTGGCCTCCCGTCCGGCGCGGGGTTGCCGTAAGGACAACGCGTGTCCGACCGAGCATCCCCCGGGCTCTCGAACACTCGCACGCTCTCTGACGGGGCGGAGCAGCGCCGCCCAGTGGCGGCCGCGCGCGCCTCTCGCGCCTCTCGCGCGCCGGCCGTTGGCGGGCTCGTAACGGCTCGCCGGAGCCGGCTGGCTTCAATGGACAGCTTCTATACGGTTTCCTTACTGCCTGTAGATCTTAAAGGAGAGAATCCCACTTTCATCCATGAGGTGTTAGATATATCTTAAAGCAAAATTTAAAAAAAAAAAACAAACAACAAAAAGTTCTTCACCGAAAGAAGGTTTTTTTCCTGAGAGGAGGTAAATTTTGCTGCTGCCGCCTGCGTGTCAGGTATGAAGAACCCCAAAGGGCTGCCAGCCCCACGAACAGGGGTGCTTCACAGGTGGTGGCTACTGCCCTTCAGTCAAGACAGATCCTTTGGTTTCCAGCATGAAGGCAGCATTGCATCAACTCCTTGCAGTATTTCAAGACACCTGTCAAATTTTATAAATGACAAGCCTGGGTCTTCAAAGTTTGAGCGCCTATACCTGGAGCCTATGTTAGGAAAAGAAGGCATTATGGATAATTGTTTTGAAAAGTTTTTTTTTCCCACAGACTCTCCTCAGTCAAGATTAGCTGTCAAGCTGTTGTGCACAGACCATTTGAAAAACCAGATCAGTTGCAACTATTTTCAAAATGATGTTTTAAAGGTGGCTCTTGATATTTTCAGCATCAGTACTCAAAAATATTACTATCACCTATATTTTGGTTAGGCTTTTGTGTGTTCTTTAGTGTTGCCCTGAGAAAGGAAAACATTAGACAGAATGGCTTAAACTAGCATGATGACTCAACGACTCTTCAGCAATAACATACGAGTTTC
Organism: Phoebastria nigripes; assembly: GCA_035582835.1. Taxonomy (NCBI): domain Eukaryota; kingdom Metazoa; phylum Chordata; class Aves; order Procellariiformes; family Diomedeidae; genus Phoebastria; species Phoebastria nigripes. Next base: position 877,440 of record JAYKAV010000611.1, on the reverse strand, counting down.
TGTTGATAGCTACTCTTCAGTCAGAGAGCTGAAAACCACACCAGGTCATTCTCGAGGCTCTCTGTTGCTCTATTTAGTAAAAATACCATCCAAGAAAAATTTTGAGACACTTGGAGGAGCTGTGTGTGGCAGAGGACTGGTGAAAAACAGACCATCCCCATGTTCTCGTATCCTTGCAACGCTTGGTTGCTCCCTATAAATCTTTCAGCTGAAGACACTAGGGAGGAAGATCTCTGTTGACCTAAGCACTAGTGGTGGCACAAGGACAAATGACTTTATTCAGAGATGGGTGATATATCTGAAACACAGTGCTGCCACGATTGTAAGTGTAGTGGTAGCACTGTGGATCCTGAAGCAGTGGGGCATGAGGGGCTGTGTTAGGGTACAGGAGGGAATCCCAGCAGCCCCAGTAACTCCTGACACTATAAATTCCTTCAGGCAGTGAAGTCCCTTGGCTCATCAGGTCAGCTGAAGGGCAGGAAGTTTGATTTTAGGGAGAGGTAGAGAGAAATCATTCACTTTAAACCATCTGCCCAAAAGGTTTAATAGCACGAAGCACTGGGTGTTTCCATGATGGCTTTTTCAGTCTCCGGAAGGTTTCAAGTGGTATTTCCCACCATCTGTACAAACTGGCCTTGACACCTTTTTGTAAAAAAGATGTTCTTACTCAGCAGAGCAGTGAGGTTCTAGAGCAGCCTTTCAGTACTGCCACAGAAGGCTTTTAAGATAGAATTCAATACATTTCGAAGGGGGAWAATCTGATGCAGTGCCTGCCTATCATGGGACTACACCCATCAGCTAACAATTTCCTTTCCAAGAATTCCCTTCTGGGTTCTTACAAGAAGAGGTCTGGGCTGTCAACAAAACCCTCTGGGACATTTGTAGAAAATGAGACAAGCAAGGATGCAAAACCCCTGGGGGCAACTTGAAGGGAGCAGCTTTAAAAATAAAGGAGCAATTATGTACTGGTGAAAGCCCAAGCATGAAAGCATGTTGAGGAGGTATGGAGGGCTATTTGTTAGTTGCATACTAGAACAGGAGGATCTGAAGCCAAATAAGGGGGAAATAGAAAAAGTAGGACCTCCCTGGGGAATTTATTCAGAAGGAAAATATGCTCAGATTTAAACAATGGTGTTAAAAAGTGTCTCTTCATGTGGACTTTCTGACAGAGGGATTCCCATGAATGAGCCATCCTGCTAGCTTCCTCACTGTCACTTATCTTTAAAGGTGCACAGCACTGCCAGTGGCCAGATGCCACTTTAGTGTGCTCCAAATCCCTAGGTCCTTATTATGTTTAAAGGGTTCCGTCCATTGTCATTAACACTAGACAGCAACATAAAACTTAAGGCAACATTTAAATTTTTACATTAAAATGCATATTTACATAATTTTCAGCCTCCCTTTAATTATCTTCTTTAGCACCAGTTTTCATCTTCCATCCAAGCCTCCACACAGGTGACAACCCCTGTTCCACGTGTAGATAGACCTTTAGCGGTATATGGTTCGGCTGGAGCAGAAACAAAGTGAATTCAAGAAGTGTGTAGACAGAACAGTCAGTCAGGTATTTTTAAGATCAGAAGAATCATGTTTGCATGGCAAGGTACAGAGAAAGAAGATCAAAAATAGACACCAAGCTTTATGAAATGATAAAAAGATCTCTTAAGTTAAGGAGATATATCTTGATCTTAGTCTGAACCTGAGCTGCTGCTCAACAAGAAAAATGGACCTTTTTCAGATCAGTATTGATCCAAAACAGTGTTTTACCCCATGCTGTTTCTAATTTAAGCATCTATTTTGAAGTACAGAAGAGGATCATTCTTACCATAACTGTGCATCCAAACACAGTTTAGTGGAAGGACCCCTAAACTGCAGTTCATGTCTTAGTCGTAAACAAGCCACACCAAAGTGATAAATGGTTCGGCAGTGCTGATAGCAGTTCTGTCCACACAGTCAGCCTAAAAAAAGAGCTACAAATGCCTTTAGTTCAGCTTGTTGTGGTGCTGCGTGGTATGTCAATAAAAAGAATTGCGCTTGATATGCCGCTGCGCTACAGAAGATGGCACTAAAGATATTTAAATGCTGAGAAAAGGTACTGCTACCTCAGGAGGCACAGTTTGAAGCAAGGAGGATTAAAATCTTTTCTTCTCTAGTTGTTTTCTACATGGATGAATCAAAAGACTTTAGAACTAATTAACTAATAAATAAAATGGTAATAAAAAGACTGAAGTAGTAGTTTAATCTCATATTATATAGTAATTATTGTACCAATTAGTGATTAGTGTTCTGTTCTGTTAGACACTACTGACAAGCACGTCAGATAACACAGCATATTAACAAATAAGAACTGGTGACAGGAAGAATGATTCTTCTTTCTAGTTTGTAGGAAGAGTTATTGTGACTTCTAGTTTGTAGGAATAGAGGCACAGGAAGGCTTAAGGACTTGTCCTAGGTTATACGGTTCTGAGAATGGCACTGAGATCCTAGGCTGGCGTTTTACCCACCAGAACAGGCTTCCTCTCGAAAGTCCTTTGGAAACTGTGGGAAGTCTCCTAATACAACAAAAAAATCAGACTGCTCTGGGATATGTAGCAGTGAGATGCTTTCAGGTCGTCTTCATGGAAGCAAAAGCTACATGTGAGATGTAGCAGAGGAAGAACTGTAACTGTACAAGCCAGGCATCTGTTTGGAGGAAGAATCAAAAAAGAGAGACACAGGACATGCAGAATCCTAAGAGGAATGATGCTTTTTATCATTCTGTCATGGTGTGATGCTTTTTTTTCCACACTACTGGTAGAAATATGAAGAAATAAAAATATTTAGATTTGAGATACATTCATGCCTGCCACAAGCCTGGCAGAAAGCTGAGCTGAAAACAAATCAAAACGCAGAGTTCAAATAGTTCTCTGCTGAGTTAGTGAGTTAAAACAACTCAAAGGTTAAGAGATGATGTTGGAGCAAGGGAGAAGATGGCCAGTAGGTAAGAAGCAGGACCAGTAGAGAGGAGTAGAGAGTTGGGAAGGGGACACCAGTGAAAAGAGGGAAAAGGCAGTAAGACTTTTGCCCTTCTAGTAGCAGTCACTTATGAAAATACAGCCAGAGGCTGTGGTTTGAAATTACAGTGTGTGTAGCAGCAAATACAACTTAACATGTTGCCCATTCCCTCCGCCCCTTCCGCTCACTCCCCGCAGTTCTTCTTGCCCAACACCATGGCCTACTGCCCCACAGTCACGTCAGCATAAAAGTTCATGTGGCCTCCCTGTAAGCCAGATCAAGGAATTGATCCAGCTAAAAAACAATCCAGCAAAACAAAACATTGGCTTCTTCATCAGCTAAAACAGTCAGCCAACCCAGTGCTGAGTGCAGCTGTGCAAATAACTGTGCTGGCACAGTAAAGGTCCTGGAGTAGAGGCGCTGTGTTGAATGGGGTGGGAGAGAGACACAGACAGGGTAAGAATGAGCAGGAAGGGATGACGTCAGTGTTAATGCCTTAAACTAGCACCACCAGTGAACGATTCATAGTGCCAAACCACAACCAAAGCTCCTAAACAAGAATGTTCTTTTTCATTGTATACAGGATAAGAGCAAATAAATACAGTATGTTTTACCAGGAATATACCTTGCTGACATGCATGATGAATTTGTAAAAGCCACAAACACTGGCTACCTTCCACAGAAAGGAACAGCAAGAAATATCTTGCTTTGAAATAGAAACTAACAAGCTCATGTATAGGAAAATTTCTCTACAAAATTCAGACTGCTGCACAATGTGATGGTCTGCCTTTGAAATGAAAGAAACCAGTAACACAAAATGGCATGCTATTGCTGTGAAACTTCTCCTGGACGCAGACCAGGCTTCAGTGAACTCCACCAATGTTTGCATATATAGTCAACTGGGCAGCAAAACTCAAAATTGATCTGGGTTTCGGTCTTCCTCCTGTTGGGAGGAATGCCTATTTTGTGAGACACAAAACTGAGGCAGAAGGAGCTTTTTACCCACTGTGCTGAGGAGGAAAAAAAAAAAAATTTCATCACCAACTTCATTTATATTAATTACAATTTTATTTACTCACAATGCCACCTCATATGTTTTGTAAGGTGGAATTTATTTTAGTGCAATAATGTATTATTACAGTTCCTAAAAGCACAAAGGAACCATGCTGACAGAGATCATGCTGGATAGACCCTGCACTGACAAGTAGACTTGAATTTATATGAAAAAGATTTTGATTCAGCAGCTGAGCTTTGGCTCAGCAAAAGGAACCTGTACAACTGACTCTTTCAGTTGGGGTCCCCTTCCTCATGGATTTTAGAAGTTCCCTCTGTCCTAGAGCAGAGTCCTATGCCTAGACCATCCTCAACAGATGTTGGGCTGAGTTGCCATTTAACAATCTTCAGTGATGGAAAGTCTGTCAGCCAACTCAATGCTTAGCCCTCTTCACAGAGAGGTTTTGCGGTGACTAGCCTACATCTCATTGCAACGTAAGCCTATTATTTCTTGAACTGTTGCCAGTGGATGTAAAAAGCAGTATCTTCATCTTCTTTGCCACAACCTTTTACATATTTGAAGAGTGCTGTTGGGTCTTTCCTCAGACTTTTCCAGGCCAACTCATTTCTTTCAGGCTTTCCTCACAGGTTCTGTGTTTTAGACATTTAGTCGTATATTATTCCTGACTCCTGGATTTCTTCAGCTGATAAATGGGCTTTTTGGGCAGATGGTGCCCCAAAGTAGGGTCCAGATAAGGACTTTCAGGTGCTAAGAAGAGTGGAAACATTATTTCAAACATCCTATTTTTCACAAACCTTTAATGCATACCAGTATGATATTTTTCCATGTCAACAATGTTATTGACTCATGTTCCATTGATGATCTACTACAAACTCCAGCTCTTCTCTACAAAACTGTTCTTTGGTTCAGAACAGGTCTCCATCCTACAGTTCTGCAAGTGCTTAGTGTTTCACAATAGTAGCATTTAGTCCTTCCTAACTTCTCAAACTGCTTTTGTTAAACCATTTATCCTGGTGATAAAGATCTTGTTGACTTCTAAGCCTATCCTCCCATGTACCTGCAGCTCCTCCCAGCTGCATACAGTTTATCCCATTTGGTGGATCCTTACACTCTGACAATGAGTCATTAATAACTATTTTACTGCTATACACAAAAGCTTTTATCATGGCATAGGCAGAAATTATTCCTGACAAATCCATGTTGCAAGTCTCAGTCTTCTATTAGATAACAGTGAGATAATGGTTTAGTCAGTTTGTTCCTCTGTGTCTGTGTGCACATGTGTGTGGGTAAGTGTATAGATTGTTTTTGTTTATTTGTGCTGGAGAGATTGTGGAAGCTATTTAAACTGTATATTAAACACTCAGTCCTTGGAAAGGATGCAACACCTAGGGCAGGGACATAACTAACCATAAGCAGACATTACACTAATGATGCAACTTACAATAGGTTTGAAATCTTTACCACACAATAATTATAAAATATTTTTCTGGCACCTGTTGCAATGATCTTAACAAACAATGCTTGATTAAACTGTTCTGCTCCCTGTGAACATGACACAGTTGTCACCTTTATCTTTCAGTTGGGGAAACTCAGAAACAATGACATTCAGGGTTAACTCTGTGTACTAGGACTGTTACAATACTTTCAAATCAAGTGAAAGAAGTCTTGTGACAAAAGAAATGTTGATAGTTGAATACCAAACAGCAAGTTTTCCAGTCACCCCATCAAAAGCAGGTGCAGCATTCCTGCTAATGTGTGGATCACTTAGAGATGTGGGAGGGATTTTTATGGGTTGTCTTAAAGATTGAACCTCAGTAGAAAATGATCTGTGAAACACTTCTAAAGCAAATTTCATGATCCCAACTTAAACAGTTTTAAAACTGCAGTTGTCTTTCCCAGCTGACAAGCCTGTATTACCATAATTGCCAAGACAACAGAAAAGATACACCTTGCCTAAGCAAGTAAGCCTGCCCAGCACAGCTTGTCCACTGAAAAATGCCACCTGCTTCAGTCCAGTGTGACTGCATTCACACACTACAGTATTTATGGGTATCCTGGGTACTGTGCCAGGCTATGAGTGAAATGCTGATTCTTAGCAGCACGCAGAATATACACTGCTGCTCGAAACATTCATCCACAACCTGCAGTGGTTCATAGCTCAACTGTGTAAGTTCTCTATCGGTTCACTCAAAACATACTTCCCTAAACTGTATGTCATATTGATACCATATCACTCCTTCACCAGAAGGGCTTATGCAAGCATCTGGCTACCTGGTGGTATTCTTGGAGAGGATATTTTTTAGCAGATGGCTTATTCAAATACAATGGATTGAGCATAGAGCAGGCAGATGTAAAATAATCATTGAGTTATTGGCAGTGATTTAACGGGCAGAAAAAGGGAGAAGGTATGTGCAATTATGTGGCCAATTCTGAGGTTGAATTCTATGGTAGTACTGGGGGACCAACCACAGCAGGGGCAAGCTATGTTCTCAAAGGTGGAAAATCAGAGATGTGACTTATTTCCTCAGCTGGGCCTGCCGATTAAAGCTTAATACATTTCCAAACCTAGGTTATAAAGACTTTTTTTTGGTGGCTAGGAAAGCTTAGAGAGAAAATACCCAAGTCAGAGCTGGGCCAACTTTACAGAAGAGAAATAGATTCTGTGAAAGAAAATGACAATGACAAGCTGGGTTGGTCAGATGGGGAAAAAAGTATATGCACCTCCTGAACTATCTTGAAGATCATTACCATTAGTCTTAGCTCATTAAGCCTCAGATAGTTACCATTACTCTTGCCACTGTCTACAAACAGGTTCAAATGACTGTATAGATAATAAGATGGTGAAAATCCAAAGAAACCTGTAATTAACACCCAGGGTAGTGGCTGTCCTGAATATCAGAACAGGTGACCACAAAATACAGTGCAATTCTTTGAGTGTGATTTTGTTGCCTGATAAAACACTTTAGCCTAAGTTGCAGGGGAGGGAATTATGATTAGGGAAAAAATAACATTCATTTTCACCAAGCTCACTTTGTTGTCAAGCGCTCTTAGCTGTTGCTTATTTGCTGCAGTACACTTTTTACAAAATAAAGCTACTTTTAACAGTGTTGCTATTTTGAATTGAACCTCCATGGTACAGGAGTGCTCTTCTCTGTATGGACCATATAATTTGTCTTTTATATTCTTGCTGTCAGATAGGAAATAACACAGTACATTGGCTCATGATAACTGTAAAACATTTGAAGGATTTTTTTATTTTTGTCTAAGAAAACCTTTAATAAAGGTACTTTTATATCCAGAAGTCATAAATACAGATTTATACTTCTGATTTTCTTTTAAATCAGTCTTTCTCCCATGGGAGTTAGGGTTTTTTTCTCTAGCTGGGTCTATGAGTTAATAGTGAAATTTACTTCCCCCTYCACCACTCCCCCTTTCTGACAAACATGTTTGTAGTTTTGGTTTCAAGGTCTGCAATGAAAGTTTGGCTTGATGAAGTCAATGGTGATTTCAATCATGGTATAATTCTAGCCAGTCCCACTCCTACACTTCCCAGTTCTGATACCACATTATTTGACACTATATCCTGGCTACACTGGACACTGGACAGTGAGGAATCAGCCTCTTTTACAGTCATGACTTTAGATTTGCTGCTTCAGTTTTCAACACTCTTGCAGCCTTCAATCTGACAAGAGTCTAGGAACCAAGTGCCAAAAATGTAGACACTTCTAGTGTATTTCAGGAAAGAACACACACAATTCCAACACAGCATTGTATTTTAATCTGTATGAAATCCATTTGTAGGAGGTACAACATAGCACATGTAGAAATAGGTGCAATTCCTATGTTCCTATGAAGTATCTGAACTTTTTTCCCCTACAAAGCAGCTATTTAGTCAAATTTAATATACAGCGAAAAGAAATCTCAGACTGTAAATATGTCCTGGTAGAGCTATTATCACCTGATGCTGCAGTTCTGGATCAAAGCCCTCTCTTGCCCGCTTCCAGACACTTTCCCTGTTTCTATCTTTTTTCCCTGTGTGATAATCTCGCTGCCAAACTGCTAGTTGAAGATAAAGTCATAGTGTTAGTGTTACCAGTTTTGCTGTGTCTCATTCCAAGTTCCAGTTAAACTCAAAGGCAGGCTGCGAAAACAAACTCTCTCTCCTATGGAGCTGGTTAAGTTATTTATCACCAGCCTTTTCCAGCTGCAGTTCTGCTAGTACAAGGCTGACTTAGGCAGCACAGTTGATTTCTAGTAGGGGTCACATATGTGACCTTCCACTATCAGCTCATGAAGTCTGCAGGATAACAGGCAATGTAACCAATTGAAAAACCAACCTGCAGCAGAAGGCTAAAATCCTTACAGTAGCCTTTGGCTATTAAATGTAGTATTGGTGCATACATTTTCCGTTTTGGTAAACAGATTATCATTAGACACGTTAGGTAATACATGGCACACACAAGTAATACAGAAAACAGACACCACAAGTGTGCTTTAATTATAATTTCAGAAAAAAAATTAAAATCCTGTTGTTACAAAAGAAATGTAATACTAGAGCACTGGGAGTGTAGATAGTTTGTTCTCTTCATACTTGTACACGGAACAATGCAGGAACTTTACCAAGGACAAACCTGGTATGTGCCAAGCTTTGTTCTTTAGAGTTGAATTAAGGGTGTTTTCACAGTCCAAGTTTCCAGTTCAGCTCATTATTACTGACTTTCCATCTTTTTGTTCATGCTTCTGAGGATGGTGTTTTTATTTTTCTTGCTCCCCTCTTAGATGACAGATTTCCATCTGCAGTGAAGTTGTAACACTGGATGTAGCTCACAAGCAATGGGAGCCTGCTTATGCTCTGCTTCCAGTGCACAGTGAGGGGTCATGGGTCTTAATTAATGCAGCTTTGTTTACTCCAACAGTGATAAACTTAAGTGTACAGTAAGAGACAGATGCAAATAGAGAAGTTGAGATAGCACTCATTCATTTTGGGGAAAAGCCAGTTATTAAAGCTAAGGAGGAGAAATAACCAGTTTTCTATAAGTGGGTTCAATGGGCAGGCACTTGGGAGATAAACTGTGTTGCTGTATGTGCTGGTGTAGCTGCCTATGACAGGCATAAAACACATTTTGAGACTACTTTGGAGAGACAAGACCAGACTGACTCACAAAGTTCTTCAAGTTAGTAATATACAATTCACAGCTCAGCAATATGAACTTTAAGAAAAATATCAAGTTCCTCCTCATTTCTAATTGGGTCCCTTTGCTATTTTAGCTCTGGAAGCTGTCTGTAATTCCTGCTAGACCTACTGTAAGAAGAGGAAGGGTGATTCAGTCTCACAGTGTGGAATGTCAGAGAGATTGGGAGTGGTTTGATGGACTCACTTGAAAGGTACCTCGGATAGGGAGAAGGTTTTATGAAGAAAAGCTGTGCAGGTTGGATAGGAAAAACGGACTGATGGAAGGAGCACTGGTAGGTGCAATCTACTGCATATCATGCTGTCAGTGTTGAAGCACTTCTTTTGGATAACAAACAGAATGAAACAAGGCAATTTTTCTTGGCTTTTACCGAAAAAAAAACTTTTAAAGGTACACAGCTGAAGGAGGCACAGTCAGGTGGTAAAAAGGCTCTTCATCGAATAAAATCTACTGTACTGAGATTCTTCACAGAGTGTTGGGGGAGAACAAGAGAAGGAGGAAGACAGTTGCACTGCCCCCACCTTCTCAGAGGTGACAATCATTTCTTTCACCTAACCAAGAGAATGAAAAAACAAACTTCATTTCTGCCACTGCTGCAGCCCCTGAGAGTGGAGGGAGGCAGCACTGACCTAATGACAGTCACAAGCAGTTGAGACCGGCCACCCCCAACCCTGTAGGAGATGCTCCTCAGTGCAGGTGAGGAAATAAAAAGATAAAAACCATTGCTGGTGCCCAGCAGAGCTGATAGCATGCATTGCCATGGAGTACCCATGTTCCTAGGCCCTTTCCTTGCTCTCCAGAATACTTAAGAGAGAGAATAGGACACCTGCTATAAACACAATCATGTCGCTGTCTTCTTCCCTTTCACAAGCAGTAAGTTCCCCCCCAAAAACCCTTCCCCATTTTTGACTGAAAGCCTTTGTTACTGGCTCGCCTCTGAAGATGACACAGTGCGTTTGTGATTCCTGGCTCTCCTTTGGGCACTAGAGCCTACTCTGGGCCTTTCCACTCCCACTTTTTGAAAAGTGACTCTGTCCCAACAGAGGCATACTTGGAAAAGCTGCTGCCAGAAGGCTGCTCTCTCTGTTTGTGGATGCAGGAATACTGAATTAGATCATGATCTTTAAAACCTGCCCCAGCGGAAGCTTCCCAGGGAGGCTATCATTTCTAAAACATGAATGAACTTTCATTTTTAGCCTTTTCCTCAAGTGTGAAAATATTGCTGATAGTTTTCTGACACCTAACAAAGTTTGAGGGAAATGGGGAGCTAGGAAATCCTGAAACTGGGGAATTATTTTTTAACCATTGTTCTCCTCGATTCTTTCATGCAAATTTTCATCACTAGGTAACACAACTCAGCCAGATTCAACATCATGCAGATCCCAGACACAGCAAGCATGAAAATAGTAAATGTGGTTTTCTCAGTGGGCCGAGACACAAAACAATCCACTGTGTTGGGGCAGGGCCATGCATTGCACTTCACCAGGCGAGGCATCTGGTACCCATCGTACATGTAATAAAACACGTACATGAAGACTGCTTCAAAGACGATCCTGAAGAAGATGCTGCTGGTGTACGTCCACCACAGGGGGCCCCGAATGTGAATCTTTTCATTTTTCAGCTCTTCAATATCAATTTTCTCACCATTTCTGAACCGCCTTTTCTTCTCATGCCTGGTGTAAGCTACATGCATGGCCACCAGCAGCGCAGGTGTAGAAACAAAGATCAGCTGCAGGGCCCAGAGTCTGATGTGAGAGATGGGGAAAAAGTGATCATAGCAAACATTTCTGCACCCAGGCTGAAGTGTGTTGCAGACAAAATCTTGTTGTTCGTCTCCCCAGACTCTCTCTGCAGCCACAACCAGGATCATGATACGGAAGATGAACAGGACTGTGAGCCATATCTTCCCGATACTGGTTGAATGTTTATTTACGCCTCCTAAAACGGCCTGCAGAGTTCCCCAATCCATATTCTTTTCTGTGTCCTTTTACCTGCAGGATGACATAATATACCAAATGGTCAGTTTTCAAAGGGTGAAGAATCAGCTCTAGACCTTCTAGGAACGAGACGACTTCCTAGCACTCACTCAAGAGTCATAGGCAAATGCAAGTCACTTTCATGAATGTCACCCATATGTTTATGGATTCAAACAGCTTATTAAACTTTCTCCTTCCATGTATTTATGATGGGACAAGCATACCTTGATATATTTCTCAACAAGGCTTTGGGCAGGAAATAAGTTACATCTTCAAATATGTTTCCTCTGTGCATCCTCTATGCCCTCCTTCCCTTTCTTGAGATATTTCTCTTTCTGTGGTTGACTCTCGTCAGTGTTTTGTCTCTCAGTGTATTTCCCAAAGCAACAGAAATTACTATCACTGCACAAGTTAAGGCCACATCTAGACAAAGTAGAGACTTCTCTAGTAGTCTTCATAGGATTTCCTTGCCCACGCCACAGCCCTAGTAGGCTGGGCTGGTGCTTTCTTTGCCTCTGAGGTAAGTACTACTGGGCCTTTGTCAGCAGAAGCCCTCACTCCTCCCAGACACTTCCAGCAGGCCTCCAAGGCTTTCTGCTGTAGCTCAGACATGTCCCTTTCTTGGCAGGCCCTTCATCTCAGAAGTACAGCATTTGATTTTGCCAACACTGCTGAGAAGCCTCAAGCCAGCTCTGTCAGGGCTGCATGCATATATAGCACAAACCAACAGGCAAAGGAAGATACCACAGAGCCTGCCCTTCCACATTCATTGCTATCTCATCCAAAAAGGAGACAAGCAGAGCCATAGAGTTGGGAAGAAAAAGCCCTCAGCTAAAGAGTTTATGTTGATTTTCTAGATGCTATCACACCCTAGCAGAATAAACAGGAGGTCAAACTTGAGGGAAGCTCCATTTCAGCTTTCCTCCTTTCCTCCTGCTCTTGAAAACTAAAATCCACACTCTTTGCGCCTTTGAAAGTTAAATGTAAGTTTTGCCAAAGTCAGAATTCAGTCTCAGGGCTCAGCTTTCACTGATCTCAGCCATTTGAAAACCATCACTGAATCGGACAAAACACTTTGAAACCAGAGCTGGGAACCTGCATAGCTGGTCCATCATCTTTCAAGGCTAGGGCTCAACTTTGCTGTGTGGGAGAGCCACACTGGCCGTGGATAAGAGCTCCGTCTCCTCTTGGTGCAGGCTGTGTGCTGTGGGGAGAGCATGGTACCTTGCAACACCACACTGGTCAAAGTTTTCAAAATCTCTCATTCCCACATAACAGAGTAAAAAAAAAAAAAAAGAACTTCTCTACCTTGGTGTAGTTCCAACACAACTAAAAGGACTAACGTGCCCCAACACATACCCTTCGTACAAGGGCCTAGCTTGTACAGACAAGCCTTGAGGCAAGAGAGAGAGGTCAGATTTACTGTGATGAGGAAAGGTGAAATTGGGTAAGACAAAAAAAAAAAAAGAGCTTTGAGAAGGTGCCTGGAATTCCTTAGACTTCTCATGTTTTGTCTCTGCTGAAACTGGCAGCATTTTATGCAACTTTTTACATTGACCTAAACTCTAGGCTATGATCAGATACCTACATCTTTCTGTTAAGAATTTCCTCATGTCTGTTGTATAGTCATTAAAATAAAGTCAATGAAACCTTCACAAGGGGCTAATCAGGAAAGTATTTGAAGTGTATATCCCAGTGGGATGAACAGCCTGGGCTCCAAGTCCGGGCTCACCCTGCAGTTCTGAAGCAGTGCTGCAAGTTTGGTGGGAAAAAACAACATTTCTCTCTGCTCATCTGCCACTACAGAAACACTGAAATTGGCTGAGGGGACTCTGAGTGAATCTACCGGGACACTCACCCTGCCAACCAAGACATGATTTATTGGAAACCACTCAAAATCCCCATTTTGCGGTTACAAGCTGGACGCCGTGAGGCAGCTCCCAGCCTAAACCTAAACCTCCCTCTGCGCCGAGCTTTGCTCCCGCTGAACTCCAGAGCGGCAGGAGCACTGGGGCAGACACAGAGCCCGCAGCGAGCCTTTTGCAGCTGGAAACGCCGCGGCCGATTGCAATCGGCTCCTGTCAGCAGACACCCGATTGCAGACGCCAGTTTTGACTTTGAGGCCCGACGGCTCCTCCCGAACCGGCTGCGCTGCGGGAGCGCCCCAACACGCTGCCGCCCGCCCCGGACCCGCCAGCGCCGCGCCGACCCGCAGCCCCGCCGCCTCGGCCAGTGCCGGGGCTGGGGGCAGCCAGCCCCAACCCAAGCACGGCTGCCTCGCCGACAGGTCCGCGCAGGTAACCGGGGGACGGGGGCGCGGCGCGACTACCCCTGCCTCGCAGCGCCCCTCTCCGCTGCCTGCGGCCGCCCCGATCCCAGCCCCGCCGGGGACGCTCCCGGCCCGGGCCCCACTCCGGCACATTAGGCGGATCCCGACCCGCTCGGGGAGCGCACAGCCTAATTCCGATCCCACCGCTCCAGCACACGGGAGCCGCTCCGGACCCTCACCTGGCACGGCTCGGCAGGGCACCCGGGACGCGACCGGCGCGCCGCGCTGCTCCGCTCCCGGGTCCGTCGGTGCCTGCGGAGCGGCCGGTCCCAGCCTCGCCGCCCCTGAGCTTTAAGGTCCCTCCCCGTTCACCTGCCGCCGCTTTTAACCCGTCCCCCCGCCCGCCTCTGCCCGCGCCCGGCTCCTCCGGCCGCCCGCGGAGGCGGCGGGGAGCCCGGGGCGGGGCCGGGGCCAGGTGTGGGGCGCCCATCCCCGCCGCGGGGCAGGACTGAGGGGTTGATCCGGGGCCACCGGCGCTGGGCTCTGCCGTGCCAGCGGGGCCGCCGGCCAGGCCCCGCGCGGGGCGGGAGCTGCTGGGGACGGAGCGGGGCTGCCGCGGCTCCGACAGCCCCCGGTGCCCCCCGCGGGGAGCGCCCTGGGGTTCGTTCGGGACGTCCTGGCCCAGAGTCCTGCCAAGGAACCAGCATCGGGCAGAGTGGGCTCGGTACCCTGCAAGTGCGGCCCTGCGCCGGGATGATTCCCAAGCGTTAGCAGAAAACATGTTCCGGAGGGAAATCCAGTCCTGTGGGGTCCCTCCAAAACTGCCCTAGTGCCGTGGAGCCCGAGGAAATCGTCACCGTGGGCCAATTCGGACAATGCTCAGACAAAAGGCAGCTCCCAGAGGCTTTTTGTAGGATGAGACAGGGCTGGAGAAAGAAACCTCAGAGACCCTCTTGGATGGCTTGAGTTTGGAAGACAAGGAACAGATAAACTAACTGCTGATTTGATACTAACAAATTGAATGATCTTGGTAGCCAGATGTAGGGATAACAAGGGCAGCAGGCAGCTAAGGGCAGGATAGAAGTAAGACTTACGGTTGTTTTCCCTTTGAAATCTTGTGGGCTTTCTTACAGCTGTAAGAAACCTTTCTGGTATCCTCACTAGTGTGCACAACCTTGATTTCACTGCTACTGCGCAAAGAGGGGGGCTAAAGTTGTTTTTGTGAGAGAAAATAATCTAGCAGGAAGTATAAAGAGTGAATCAAAGAAGAGTTACTGGCCGTGTGAAAAGTCACTAGGTGTTATTTTTATGGAGCTTGAGCTCTGTTGTTGACAACAAAAAAATAAAAAAGGCCTCTTCTAGTTATAGTGTCCTTTAAACCCCATCCTTAAGGAAAGCTTCTGAGGATGGAGGCCATGGCCAGCCATGGCCATGGAATTAGTTGGATCAGCACTGCAGCCCTTACCTTGGACTTTGATTGTAAAGTATACCCAGTATTGCTGTCAGCCTCAGGTCTGCTTCACACAGTCGGCACTTCACCCAAAGCATCCAACCAAGAATGACTTCTATTAAATGACACTCGATTACAACACAGTAAAGAGTCTTTGCTTTTTAAAACACTGTGACCAAAAATCCTACCAGAAAAGAATGCTTTGTTAAAGAGGATGTGTAGGAAAGCTAGAAGGTAGTGAAATGCTACGCATATGACTTGCAAGATAATAAAAACTTGTCTAAGTATATAAAGTACTGCTGAAAATGGTGTGTTTGTTTCTGTATATTGAAGTAAAGATCTGTCTTGTATGTTGCACGTAGTACTGAGCTTGGATTTATGAGGTGTGTCTGGAAGTAGAAATGCTTTCATCAGTAGGGATTTAAATAAAATTGATCTAGTAATTTGTATAGATAACAACTACCAGAAACTAGAACTTGCGTGTGTATCTGCAAAATGGCAAAGTGAATTTTGTTTTGTTCTCAGAGGTTTAAAATTGAAGTCAGATATGTAAGATCTTTAAATAATCTGAGAAGAAATGTCTGGAAGAATCAACTACATTTTATAAAATAATACCCAAGTTTGATAGTGGTAAATATAAATGCTTGAAAGAAATCCACAGCTCGTGTTGCTCAGTACTGCCACAGCGGTTTTCATTTACAACCAAACAAAATCTATGGTAAAGCTGAGTGCTACCTTTACTTTCCTTCGTTTTTGTTTGCTTGCTTGTATGTGTGAGGAAGTATGTCGTGCTTTATTTGGGAAGGAGAGGGGAATCCTGGCAAGGAATTCTGACAGAGCACAAATCCAGGGGTGCAGGCTTATTGCCTACGCTTTGCTTAACACCTGGCTAGTTGGCAGGAGGTGCGAGAGCCAAGTATTAACAACTCTGGCATCTGTAAAGGTTCAGCTGTAAGGAAGGATTATTCTGGTAGCATTGAAGGTGATGAATGTTACAAAGTGTGTATGTATGTACAAAACATTGATTCTTGTGGGTTGTAAAGTAATGCGAAAATAAAAGCTTCATTAAAATAGGAAAATAAATACTGTTGTAACTTTCTCAGCACAAAACCAGGTTTTAGCTTATTTCAAGATAGCAGAAA
Organism: Phoebastria nigripes; assembly: GCA_035582835.1. Taxonomy (NCBI): domain Eukaryota; kingdom Metazoa; phylum Chordata; class Aves; order Procellariiformes; family Diomedeidae; genus Phoebastria; species Phoebastria nigripes. The sequence goes on along the minus strand of JAYKAV010000611.1, from coordinate 861,405 downwards.
TCTTGGCATCATCTTCCAGTAATGTCTTATGGCTTTCCAAAGACTGTCTGCAGCTCTTCATTCAACAGCCCCCAGGCACCCCCAGAAGCTCTGTCTGGATCTATACTTTTAATAGCCCTTGCTTCACTCTCTGCTTTGTCTAACCATGCTTTGACGTCACCTGTATCTGGATTATATAAATATTTAATATTTATCCCATATATATCTCAAAATCCACAAGATCCTGTAATTAACTCAATAGCTTAATTATGTGTGGTGAGAAAAAAATGTTTCATTTACTGAAAACCTGCTCTTACATAATTTCATGGGACATTCCTGAGTCCTCACCATTGGGAGTAATAGCTAATTGTCTTTCCCTGTTCATCTCCTCCATGAATGCATACTTCTGTCACATCCTCTCTCCATCCTTTTTATTCTGTTCTGAAAGGCCTAATTTGTTGAACCTGTGTCATTCAGGAGCTGTTACATATCTTTACTATCCTTGTCACAACTTTTTGTGTCTTTTTTACAAGAGCAGTCCAAGTACCTGCACAGTTTATAGATGCACAGAGCAATGCTTTCTGTTGCGTTCTCCATCATTTTCTAGTAATTCCTATTTACTTGTTTTCATTTTTCAGACACCTCAACGCAATAAGTTGACTTTTTCATAGTCACTCCAAGATTCTTTCCTAAGAGTTTCTAGAAACCAGAATAGTACCTCCTGGGGTACATATATGCCCATATAGGTGTACTTTGGATTAATTTTCTCACTGTGATTTGTTTGCACCAGGAGACACTGAGGTTCATTTACCATTTTATTATCCAGTTACTCACAGTGGATAAGATCTTCTGCTATTCCTCATGGTCAGGTTTAGTTTTGACTACCATGAAGCATCACTTTTATAATGTGCTATTCACAAGTATTTTGATTTTTGCTATTTCATATGTGTAACAACCTCCTTATTCATCATTTTTGCTTAAAATGAGGCTCCTTCAACACCTAGCAGCTTACTTGCTACTTGTCATGCACAATTGTTGTTAATCAACTGGAAATGCAGCTATAGACTCAGATGGTACTTTGGAAATAGTTTTCATTTCTTTGAGGCTGAGCTAAACATGTGTTACACCTGACATTTTTGCACTAACATCAGCAATAAAAGCACCTTCCCAGTTCAACTCAGCATGTGTAACGAGTTTGTCTCTGCATTTACTTTTCAAACATTCATTTTAGTCATACTAAGACCAAAAATACCAAACTTATTTAGCCTTCAAGCAAACCATTTTGTCTCCTTTGATATCTTTACATGCATATTAGTGTCTGAAATAGGTACCCAGCCATTATTTTCATGTTCACTTTAATTGCCCTCCCAGCCTTTAAAAAGGCTTTGCATTTTATAGAATAGTGCCTGAAGTGTTGTTGGCAAGGTCTGGCTAATACAAATACATGGTGTTAGGCGCTCAAATCCATAAAGCCGTAGCTTCCATGTCTACTATACAACACTGAATTCTTAAAGCTTACACAGCCACCATCTTCGGTACACTCTGCCTCCTCCCTCCCCGCACAGAAGAAATGGGCTCGTGTGTCATTTTCAAGGAACATTTTATTTACAAAGAACAAACTTTTGTTGTTTGACATAAATACTTTGTTTGCTACTTCATCATCTTTCAGCTCTTTTAACAGTAAAATGTTAATTTGATAAAGATACCACTGTGGTTAAGTGCTGTAGGAGGAAGATCAGAGAATGTGAGGCTGGTCTGAGTGTGAAAACAGCATTCCATGTGCTTTTTAAACCCAACTTAATGTAAGGGCTGCAAAGATCCTGGTTTATATCAATGTTGCTGCAGGTCACTCTCACTTCTCTGGCCACAGGCATCGATCCCATAATCCTTACAGTCTCCAAAAGCTTCTCTGTCAGATAAACCTTAAAACCACTGAAAAAAGAAGCCAGTGCAGAAGACATCAACCTTTTTTTATGTTCACTGCCCAGTTCAAACAATTCAGGAGGCTTCTGGAGAGGGACACAGCACCTGCTTTACTTCCATGAGTTAGAGCTGTCTTCTACCAGACTGTTCCTCAAAATTATTCTCCAAAGTTACTCCATAAAACAGCGTGGGCCCTATCTTTTCTGTTGGTGAAATCTTGGCTGTGCAGGATAGCAAGGAGGTTAAACAGGTTTCATCATTTCACCCAGCTGTAAAAAAAAAAAATCAACCAACAGTGTGACACTTTAAAGCAACACTTAAAGTGACACTTTAAAGTGTCAGTAGCTGCCTGCTCCCTTGTTTCATGCCCCTGTGGCCACCAGAATTTACTTTGTTAGTATCTGTTTGCCTTTTCTCCCTAATTCGAACAGATTAGTATGGTTCCCTCAACTTCCCAGGTCCTTTGTGGTCCTGCAGCTCCAGAGACACCTTCCCAGAGCTGCCGCCTGTTCCCTCACGGGGGGCACCTGGCCAGCCCAGCTCGCTTGCCCCGGCCGGCCTTGCAGCTCACAGGGTCTCCACTGCCCCGAGCTCTGCTGCCCCCGGCCCTGCTCGTGCACAAAGGCTCAAACCGCTTCACAGGTAAAACAGAGTTGGTGGGTAGGACCCATATTTCCTATCTGTTGCTCAAAAAAACGTTTTGGGAGAGGGTAGTGGAGTCTCATGTGAGAGAGGTGCATGATACCTTTTCAGAGAGGGTCCCATTTCACCAACAGCTGTATCATGAAGGTGCACCATAGGGCCAGGCACTGGCAGACAGAGAAGGGTTTATAAAGGAGAGTCATGATTTTCTTTGCTTCTGGGAAGGTGCTTTCCACTGTCCCTCAGAAATAATCTCTCCCCAAAGGAAAGGGGTGTAGGGTACAGGCCAGAGCTAGGGGCAGACCTTCCTTTTGACTAATTCCCACCATTTGTCATGCATATTACATGTCTGTAAATGCACTATTAGAGTTCAGGCAAAGTTTTCTCAGGTTTGCCAAGAACACTTGAATCTTTGATGCTTATCTGAGAAGGTTTTGTTCTTCTGTATCTCTTGGAGCACACTGAGTAGAAGAAACCCACGTTAGTTTACATATTCACAGATAAGAATGGGAAGAAGCCAATGAGAGACATCGGTGGCAAATGCTGGAGCCTGGGGAGAGAAATTGCTGAAGGCAGTATTGATGGAGCAGCCATAAAGGCTGCAAAGTACAAAGGGTAGTGCCAGTGAAGCCTGAGGAGAGGCTGGATGCCAACAGTGGGAGAAGGACGGATCCTGTACACCCCCACAGAGGGAAGGCAAGCGTTGGAATTAAAATTTCTGCTGTGAATCGTTGGACTCAGTGACAGGAGCTCAAGGGGAATGGAGGACAGAGCAGGCAGCATTTGAGAATGATGTATGATTCCTCCATGGAAAGTGGACTGGATTCACATGTTTTGCATTGTTTTAATTCAATCTGAATAAAGTACATTCTCTTGTTCCTTTTGTCAATATTCAAATCACTGACTACTAATCCAGCAGAGTTTGCTGAGGTCTTAAGTGCAAGTCCTGAATCAGATTAAAAACAACATAGGATGATTCAGTAACGACCTGGTTGCACCTAGGTATGCATCATATTAACTGAGTCATTTCTTAAATGCAAATATATAATGGGAAACATTTCCTCTTGCTAAGCGAATCAGAGACAAAGGAGTTGAACTGGGTTTGGGAAGGAAGAGTCATGAGGAACTAAGGGGATGCAGTTAAAATCCCATGCTGTTAAAAAAAAAAAAAGAAAAGCAGTGGCTATTACAAAAAGCTTTCCAGGCAGAAGCTACAGTCAAGACCACACCAACATGTTCCACCAACAGATCTGTGCTGGATTACAGCTGTGACCTGGAGATCATGTGTCTGTGTGGCGCTCTCAGTCAGATGCAATCCCAGGGCCCTTTGGGTGGCATCCCCATGTTCAGCGCTACTCAGTGGAGCAATGCCCCTGGGAACGTGCTTGTGAAGCCGTATGGGGATGCATCTGGGCAGTGTCCCAGGAAATAAGGACAAGTCAAATTCTCAAATGCCCACTGTTTGTTTTTTCATTCCCTAGTTTTTCTGCATTCCCAATTTTTAGACTTTTTTTCCTGGCAATTCAACTACTTGTCAAACAGCACCTGTCACTCATCCCATCGGATGGCTCCTTCACATGTTGAAGCCAAGCAGTTCTTTCTTTCTTTGTGGGTATTCAAGAACAAGGGCTCCATCACCACTGAGGGGTGAAGACAATTTAGCACTCTGCAAGGGGGTTATGCACATAATTTGGAGAATGCTCAAAATCTACTGACTCTTGGTAGCCATCTATACTCAATGGAGCAGATTAAGTAAGAGCACAGCATGACAGGATGAGATAGTGATGCTGATTGGGGAAAATCTACAGCACCTGCAGAGCTCTTGGGCGCTGAAGCACACAAAGCTACGTGCAAAGCTGGCACTAATGCCCCTGTGCAGAGACAACATCAGGAGAGCTCCTGTCATGGCAGAAAACCAAGCAGGCAGCTGCATGCTTGAGCTTGACTGCTGTTAGTCAATGGGCAACAATTTGGAGCTGGAAAGTCAACAGAAATTATGCAAGACTGTGGGGCTCTACATTGTACAGGAAATAATAAAGGAAGCTGAAGTAGGCTTCAGGAAGACCTGTTTGGCCAAGGGCCACTGAGTATATATAATGTAAAAGGGTATATTCCCAGATTATACATGTACTGGGAAGGTCAACGGAAGCCTGCCACATAAAGTAACAGAGGTTGCGCTGGGAAACTACAAGCCACATGCACTTCAAAGAACACAAAATAGGTCAGGTAGTAGTATCTGCCCAGATCGACGACTCCTCTTTGGGAGTAGTGCTTTTTGAGTGACAGCTATGGTTCATCAATGTCTGTGGTGGACACCAAACAGCATTAAGGAAGGATTCAGATGCTGTCTACTCATTAATGTTCCCAAACTTGAAAAGATACCAGTGATGATCTATACCTACCTCATACCTAAGAGGGAAATGTTACCAGCAGAGTGGGGAATGAAGTCAGCTTGCTGGAATGATTCTGCTGACCTGAAACAACCAGATACAAAAACAAATAGCAAAGTACACAAAAATGCTGTTGAGCTGAGGGCAGCTTCCTTTGTCATAGGAAGGCAGATCCTGCTTTGCTGGGGTTTGGGGGAGGTGGGGCTGGACTACGGCACGGTATTGCTGCTTGGAAGGACTCTTGTGAGTTCTATGGCATATGCAAACCCCAGGCTAGTAGAACAAGTCTCAGATAGTGTATGTGATATGTAAAACCTGATAAATAAACACACAAATAAAAACAGGGGAAATATTAGATACCCTACTAACATAAGTAAAAAAACCCAAAAGAACTTCTTACTAAAATAATTCTTCTGCAGTTGACTAAAATGTTCATGGGCCAGTAAGTGTGACCCTTTTCATGCCCAAATTTTTCTGATTTTGCTACATCCCTTTGCTGCATTTCTACAGGTGATAAACTAATGTTCAGTATAAATAGATGGACTTTTAATATTTAAGGGCTAGATAATGATCAATGCTTATGATTTATGACCCTCACTGATAAATTTGGTCTACAATTGGAGATAGCAGCTAGGGACTGAACCAGCGGTTCATGAAAAGAGTCAGTAATTTATGACAGTATAAATCATTGTGAACAACACCATACCTTGTTGTGTGAAGTGGTGGTTGTTTTATATTCATTGAAGTTTCATAGCCCTTGTCTGTAACAGGTTGGAAAGGGATAAGGATGTTGGCTCTTCCCTGGCTTTGTGCAATAAGAGGTGGAGAACACTTTGAACATGGCAGTATCCTTGGGGTACAAAGGCTGCTGATGAAGAAATCCCTGGAACTCTTCCCCCGGTAGCCTGAATTGTCTGTCTGCTATTTTAGGCTCTCCCTGACATCCTTACAAACTTTACATTTGTGCTTCCCAGTCGTGGCTTTCCTAGTAGCCCCTTTTCCTTGCCTGAAAGGCAGTGTCTTTTATGCCCTGTCACTCTCCCCAATCTTTTTGTCAGCAGCTGCCACAGGGTGTAAAAACTGAGAACTTGTCTCACTTCTGCGTTTCTTTTTGTTGAGGACGAAGAAGTCCCTGGTGTGCAGAATACTCCCAGAGAGAAGAAAGGCTGTTCCCTGGGCCTGACTCGGGCAGTGGAAGATGACTTCCAAGCTCTTTGGGGAGACAGTTGTATTGGCTGATTTGAAAGGAAAAGGTAAGCTGCAAACTGCCAGGATGTTCCCTGAAAGATCTCTCCAGGATTTCTGTGCAGCTGCAGGTGCGTTTCAGCTGCACAGAACCAGGGAAAGGAGCTCAGGAGGTTATCGAGTCTACACTTAGACTGAATCAGCTGAACTTGGACCAAGCCAAAGGGACCAGATCATTCAGGAGTGGAGCAGTAATTACTGCTAAATTAGTATAAGGAAGGAGTCCTTGATTTCTGGCTCCAAAGGGTGGTGGAGCCCCAGGGAAGGTAATGTTCCAGGTATCAACGTCTCTCCACCTTGCTTGTCATCATGCTGCTAATCGCAGAAGTCCCAGCAGAGCCCGTTGCAGAGATCTGTGGAAGAAACAGAGCCATCATGGCAAGAAATGACAGAGCCACACAGCATCTCCTCAGAAATGCCACTGAGATTGTTCCTAAGCAATGTATGTATTCAGATTTACAAACTCCAGGCAGAGACGAGAAATATCCCTTTCAACCAGCACCCCAAGAGAAGGAAAAATGAATGCCCTTGGGTCAGGAATATTTCTGCCTCTGCTCTCCACTTTATTCAAGTACACCATAAAGGGTTTTGCTTCAGGCAGGGAAAGGTGGACGTCCAAGAAAACCACCATCTTTTGCAATGTTTGCATTACCCGTGTACTTTCAGTACTTACTGCTAAAAGTCAAGGGCTCCAGCTAAGCAGGTACTTGGTGACTTGCTGGCATATTTTAATGGGTCAATAGATCATTTCTTTTGTTAAGAAATAAATTTCTGACAGGTTGCTGCCGCCTCTTATCTCAGCACCAAAATGTGCCTGCTGCTAAGTGGTTCCTGTATGAACTGACTTTTTTATGAGTAAATGGTGGGTGGCAGAATAAATTGACTATGGAAAAAAAAAAATCTATTCCTTTGTTATCTGACTGTATAAAAGGGTAATGTTTTGAAAGAGAGGTTGAAGGGATTTGGGACACCCTCAAGGGGAAATGCCCAAACCCCACACATTGAGTGCATGCAGTGTTGTGCTAGCTGGGACTTCCTTACCAGGACCCCCTCTTGGCCCAGCCCACAGCCACACTTGCCTGCAGCTGTGTCCTGCACCCTCCCATGTCCCTGCTCCCCAGCACAGTCACATACACTCCGGTGTGCCACACAGGCTGTTCACAGCTGCTGAGAGGGAGATCATAGCTGTGCTAGGATGCCCTCCAAGAGAGCCCCAGAGTAACTCCCAACCCTTTTGGCAGACTCGCTTTTGTCCCATGCTGCTCTGTCTGATCCCAGTGGCAGCCCCGGGCTTGCAGTCCCTCTGCTGCCTACACCTCGATTGCTCTCTTGTCCCCAGCTGTGTGTGCAGCCCCTTCCCAGTATGGCACTGTGAAGGACTGGGATGTCTTTCCTGGTCAAGGCGGAACAGGGGAACTGGATGTTGGGCTGTCTTGGCGCATAGTGATGCCTGCTTTTTTGCAAAAGTAAAAAGCAGGAAAAGGCCATTTCGCAACTATGCTGGGCTTTCAGAGAAAATGGAGAGGGGGGGAAGAGAGGCAAATTTCAGGTCTTGGTGACCCACAGGCTGGGGGGTTCAAAACCAAAATGAGACCAGGCACTGCCAGGAGGCATTCACAGTGGGACTCACCTCTTAGGGCTGGCATGGGGAACACAGTGGCCCTGCTGGCGTTTGCACGATATAGGCTGGCTGATGGCCTGAGTTGTACAAGGAGCTTTGTTTGGACAACAGAAAAATGGGATTAAAACAACCTTACAGCAACTCTGTACGTGTCTATCTTGTGGAAAAAATATAAAATAAAATGCAAAAAACCACAAGATGTTTTACTGCTAGGTATTTTATTGTTATGGGTAGAGTGTCAGGCAAGGGTGCTCATAAATCAGTTGCAGTAGTTTCTATTATTTCAAAAGAGATAGAATCTACTGGAAATTATTCTGATTGACAGCATTTATGTGAAGCTACAAGGAAATTCCAAGCAAGATCAGAATGTGCAGAGTTTCCATTCCCATCAGAGATTGCAATTGCTGTTGAAACACTTTATTTCCAAACTGCAACCTGCAATCTCAGGTGAGGTCATTCTTCCTTGCGTCAAGACAYGTTGCATTGTTGTGTAGCCTATTGTACATCCTGGGAACAGGAATTTTGCCTGTAAATCAGCAAAATACACATGCATGTCTATAACTTCAGAGACATGAAATGTTGGCATAAAAACCAAGATTCTTCATGCCCTTTTAGCTATGCACAGCTCCAGTTGGCCTGCTTAATTGGATTTGCATCTCTTTTTTCTTTTCTATGGCACTCAGTACGCTGCCAGCACTACCCATTGGTGTAATGGCACTGCCTGCTGATGTGAAAATCACAGCAAGATCACTAAAACCAGCTAAATTAATTTTTCTTTTTCCTTTTGCTCATTTGATACGTGCTATGACAGAGTTGCGGCCACAGTCTGGCTTCAGGAATAAAACAACTTGTGCTCCCTTTGAAATTCCAGAGAGTGAAGGGAGACATGGGAAAAGTTGCGTAAATACTCTCCAATAAGCCCTAGAAGCTAATGGCCAGATTTCTGAAATCCAGCACTTTCTGGTAAGCATTACATTTCTATACCACACCCCAGGACAGCTAGGGAGGGTTTGTGAGCTGTGCCAATGGGGGGTTGTACTCTCACCTCTCTCTCCTGAGGTTAGACCATCCCTTTGGATGTGGAGCCCAGAAGCCGCTCCTTTGGCATGGAAGACACTCCCACAGCTTTTCCTACCAAAAGCTGAGCAGCTTGCTTTCTTCTAAGAGCAGCTGCTGGTGCTGATGATTTAATGTAAAATGCAGAATCCCACATCAAGGATCCTCTCGTTTTTCACACCTGCCTCATTTATAGAATAACTTTTGTGTCTGCCTACATTGCATTACATTATAGTACATTACACCATATTACAGCACACAACATTGCAATATGCCATTTATAGACATAGGCTATGGCTACAGACATTAGCAACCACTACAGCCCAGCAAGAGCAGTCTGTAGAAACAGCTGGTGCTGGGGATCCAGCAGTCATGCTGCATACATGTTTAGAGGGTTTGCTTCGAGCCAGTCTCTGTGGACCGACTGCTGGGGCAGCTGGAGCACAGGGGCTGTCCTCCAGGAGAGGGTTTTCCAGATTTGTTCAATCCAAAAGAGACCCAGGCTGATTCCTCGGTGTGAACCAAAACACCAGAGTGGAGGTAATCAGGGGATTCACTTCAGCAACGTGCTCCTGTCCCCGGTTAAAATGCTAATGTAGAAACATCCTTAGGTTTTCCCAAACTCACCCAAGATTTGGAGATTTTTGCTTTGCTTGGCCTGAGAGGAGGCAAACCTCTATCTCCTATTCCCCACACAATGCCATAACCACCAGGCTGTAGGTTAGCCCAGGCTGATGTTGGTCTCCACCGCTCCCACAGAATTTATTCAGCTGGGCAAAGGGGAACAAAAGTCAGCAGGACAAAAGGACACGGGGAGGGAATGAGAAAATTTGTGGGAGAATTTTCCCTAAGGACTAGAGGACTCAGCTGGGAAAGGGGAGGAAGCTCTGGAGTCTCTGCTCCCAGGATTGTTTGAATGCTTTTTACATTAAACATTGAATAAAAGGCTGCAAATACAACTCAGAAGTAGTGTTACACTTTCCTAGCTGCCCATCTTAACTACCAGCTGAGTCAGGACCTGTCTTGCATGCTCTCTGTCCTTCTGTGCAGTTTCCCACAGGAGTGGAGAGTGTCTCTTCTTCCTTCCATGCCTCCACACCCAGCCGCCAACCTCAGGAAGAAAAGATGTGGGATTGATGGAGATGTGGGATTGAAGGATAGATGTGGGATTGAACCCTGCAGTCTAAAGGAAATACAGGTCTGGGTCTCCGCCTTGTTGGGAGACAGACATACCCAGAGGGATAGACAACTATCCAGCCAGCTCCATTAGGAAAGGAGGCGTTTTGTGAGGTGCCAGATCGTGCCCAAGCACACGCAGGCATGTCTGCAGCACGCTGACGAAATCCTTCAGGGACATCGGTGGCTCCTTCTTCATGACCATGGGTTTGTGGTGCAGAAGGGACGGGGTGTCCTGAGGGCACCCTGCAGCCATGCCAGGGGCCGAGGTGGAAAGCTCTCAGAGGTGCTTCACTGAAGTGTGTCCTCAGGAACCACGTTACGTGTGTCCACACAAGTGGAAAAGTGACCTCCTGAGCATGGTTTGTTTTCAGGAGTTGAGAATTTAAGAACTTCCCTCCAAAAGTGATAGGTAATCCCAAAAATAACACATATCCAGGCTTTTGCTGGCAGTGTTGCTGGGCTTGGCTAGTGCTGAGAGTTTAACCAATGTTTAACTTGGTTTAGCAGCACTGATGGCTTACCAAATTAAGCTAAAATAATGTATACAAGCTTTAGACTAATTGAAGTATATCTACCACAGGAATTTTCCAGGAATTTATCAAGATAAATATAAAATTAATTTAGTTAATCCAAACAGCCTTTCTGCTATGGAAAAAGCCCAAGCAAAACCAGATAGCCCTTATCTTTCAAGCACGCCATGTCAGACAAATACACCTCAGGAGTGACCCAGGTGAATTTGATTCTGCTTCAGATTTGCAGATTGGGCTGTGTGACTCTCATTTCTGATATTTACTTTTTTTGCTTGGTTTGTGTGTGGAAAAAAGTAACGTTTCTTCCTAACAGATCCATTAGGAAAAAATGCATTTGCTGATGTTTTTTAATCATGTTTAATAGGTGGTTATTCTTCAGGGATTAATTTTTCAGAGGTCAATTGGATAATGCCTCCCAGCCTTTTGGTGATGGAGGCTGTATAATACCAGAACTGTTAAAAAAAAAACAGGAGTGAGAGTTAGCTTGCTGAGGAGTAAATTAAGCTGGTGAATCATGTGTGAACCAGGCAATGTCGCAAAAGCATTCGGGCCCGGGGACGTGCAGCTGTATCGTCCTTTGGGTCAGTCTCCAGAGGCAGTGGCAGGTCTGAGGAGCTCCCTTGGGTTCGTGAGTAGCTGGTACGATGTCTTTGACTGCCAAAACCTTTGATTGCTAATCAAGGTTTTCCTACACAGTGATAAAGGGGTTAGGTAGGTTTTGGGATGAGTTCCAAGAGACTATTTAGGTACTTGATAGCATTTAAATAAACATCAGACACCTACGTTCAGAGCTGCAATAAAGAAAACCCCCACCCAGCTGCCACCCAGCCCTCCAGGCACTTAAATTCACCAGGTGCCTTCCACTGTGACCTGCAAGTTCACCCACAGCTCCTCTTTTCAGTGTCGCTGGAGGGACCAGGGGGGTGGAGAAGGGGCCTCCCCCCATGTCAACCCCGCCTCGGTGTGGGGAAGAAGAGGGCAAATGCCGGAGGGAGAAAGTGTGGGTGGCAGTCTGGCAGGTCAGGCTCTCCCTCCAGAGGAAGCCCCAGCATGACTTTATGTTTTGCAATAAGCAGTGGATAAACACAAAAATAATCTTGGGATCAAGTTTATCCCCTTGGCTGTGAGGAGGGAAACCTGAGTTATGCAGTATTCCTCTTTCATCCCTAATTCCTGTGAAATATCACACAGTCAGTGCAATTCCAGGTTATCCGTTTCATATGTCTGTGACAAGCGAAAAGGTTACTCTTATCGATGTCCCTTTTTTTCCTTACAGTGACCAAGAAACAGGAAGGTGTCTCTGGCCGTCACCCCTCACCTCTGCTGGCTGTGGACATACCTTCCAGCTCCGTGCCAGAAGGCACGCGTGTCTTTGAGAGCAAACCCCTCGTGTTTCTGACCCCCTGTGGATAGCTGAACCTGCCCCCCACCTGCCAGCACGATTGGGTGACATAATTATTGATTTCATTATTCATTTCCTTCTTTACACATCTATATATTTTGGGTTTTTTCTCTATCACCTCTGGGCACAGGGCAGAGCTGACCGAAGTGCCAGCCCAGACAGCTCTCGCTCCTGAAGCAGTTCAGGCCACTGGAAACCAGGGAGTTGGATGAGGCGTTCGAATTTTTCCTTGAAGTGCATTTTATCTTCCACCTACCATTGTGTGACTGCTAAAATGATCTTTCCCCAAAGTGCCTTAATTCTTCTCTGATCTCAACTACGTTTGGTATTCTCATCATCTGATGATTTTGTCTTCTGTCAGCCTCTTCTGGTGAAAATATCCCTTTAAACATAAATAATTATCAGGGATGCCAAAATAAAACTGAATCTTTAACCCAGAGTTTAAAGCATTTGCTGGGAATTCTAATTTTTGCTGCATTTATTCTGTGTTAATACAAACTATTATTATTACTATTGCTCCCTTTGGCCAAGGAACCGCGGGGTCGGAGCCATGTTCAGCCCCATCCGGGGTGGCTGCGGTGCGTGAGACATGAGTGCTCCTGCTCGCGGCTCAGGCCTTATCTGCACTGGGAAACTTTGCAGGGACTGGTGAATTAGTTAAATTTTGACTAGATAAGAAACCGGAAACTGAGGAACTGAGAGTGTGGCATTTTTTTCAAACAGCCTATTAAAGCTCTGTTGGATGCTTTTAAACTGGTTTTTATTATCCCCAACTGAACACATACCGTGTGCCTACCTGGGAGATGTTTTGATTAAACCCAAGCCATCAGCCCTAATAACAGGATTAAATTCTCCCTCCTGTGTCACCCAGGTCCGGCTAAAAGCTGCAAGAGTCGGTCCGGGTTTCAGTGTTGTGAGCTTCAGCCCCAGGGACACACAGGGAATTTTACCTGGGCCACAGCGTTCACCAGTTGCTTTTCTTTCCAGGCTTTTCATGTATCATAAGCGGCATCAAAGGACGCAGTCTGATTCTTTCTTGAGGTCATCATCATGCTTTATATGATGTTGTCGCCATTGTTGTCATTGTTATTTAACAATTGTCTAAATTTCCCAGATGTGCCCAAGACATCACCGAGATGGGTCCTTGGCCTGAGAAGTGCATCACATAAAAGATAACAAGGGGGTGGTGGTGTAAGATACCGGGAGAAATTAGATTAGCCAGGATTCCACTATGGTTTTGATAATACAGAAAGGCTGCACCACGCCGCTCTGGAGAGTTAAGAGCATAACCAGCTCTGCCCCTGGGTCTGAAGGAAGTAAAATAGCCTAATTCCCACGGACCGGGAGTCCTGGCGTGTCAGGAGCCGGCAGGGTGTAAAACCTTCCTGCTTTACTGATCTTGCCGCCCCAAGCTCCTCTCATTCGTGGGCTCATACACAAGTAAACAGCTACCCAACACCCAAGCCAGCGGAGAAAAAAGGCCCTCAGATTTGTTAAGAGCCAAACCATTTTAAGGAGCTCTCCCCCTCCTTCTCCAAGTAGTAAACTCTTTTCTGCGGCCACCAGCAAATCACTGGAAACAGCTAAAATGGTTGTGAGAGCATGACTGCGTGTCAGCGTGGGCGCTTTGGTCCGCATGGCACTGGGGCAGCATTGCTGCCTGCGCTGGGTGGGCATGGCCCGAACGAGGAATTATTTACCCGGTTTGCAGATCTGCTGCGAGGAGGTAATAGCCGCTGTGTGAGATGGGACCTGATGTTGCAAAAGGGCTATGCAGAAAGTGGCTGAGTGGTATTGCAGTGTTTTTAAGGAGTTACACCCTTCCTATGGGCCTGGCCCAAGCCCGCTGGAATCAACAGGGATTTGCTGAGTGACAGTGAGGAGCTTTGGATCCGGCCCTGAAACATCTGCAAGCTTGCAGAAAGTGCCAACGTGATTTTCACAGCATCAGTGGGTGGGGGGAGGCTGAAGTAGAACTTCTGGCATAGATGGGTGACCCAGCGGCACAGACAGGTGGTATCCGGGTGGTGACAAGATGCAGGGAGCGGCACTCCCGTCCATATGCCTCTTGGCAGGGATGAAGCAGGGTGCTGACTGGGGCCCTTGCTAGGACTTGACGGCTGAGTCAGGGCTCTGCAAGAGCCTCTCCCTGTCTCCTCCTCCCACGGACCCACCTGCCCGTTGCTCTGTGTGTCAGATGAAGCGTTGGATGCTTCTGTGCAGAGAAACCCACCCGAGCCACCCAGCTGTGCGTGCACGCTGAAGAAGCAGTCATACTCCTACATACTCCATACAACTAGCATCAAGGGTGCAGGGCCAAGTAGGTGGGAAATTGCAGAAGTGTTATTTGCACCCAACCCCCATCTTTTTTGGTGAAGCTGGCCAATTTTTGGCTTCTGTGGAAGTTGAAAAGGAGGCCATTCACCTTACATGCCTGACCTGAGAAATACGAGCCTGACAATGCAGGGCTGTGCAGGGAGATGGGTTTATGCACTGCCTCTGGCAGAGGAAAGGCTGCTACAACGGTAGTGCTCCCGCTGCAGTCAGTGGTGCAAAGTCCCTACGAGGAAGTTTGCTGAGGTGGAGATGGTCTCTGCCCATGGGCCAACCTGAGGGGACAGCAGTGGCCATTATGGTGTAGGATCTCAGATCCAACAGTCCCTCTGGCTTCAGAGGCCATGCTCTCTGAGAGCACAGCACAAATTTGTCCGTGATGATTGCACACCAAACAACTCAAAATGTGCATGGAGAACTCTTAAATGCCTGCCCCTCTGCCTTCCCATCATGGCAAGAGCAGCTCAGCGAGCATCAGGTAGCGAAGACAAGAAGCAGCATGATTGCTCTTAACCAAGGTCCCCAGCTACTCCTTTTGCTGCAAATCAATAAACACAGTCTACGAGCTAGAAGTTGAGCTGTGAGTGATCATTACTCAGATATACAAAACAGGGACTCTTCTCCCAGGCTGGCTGCTGGGCATCTCCTCATCTTGTCATGCCACAGTCACTGCAGTGGCAATGGGAAGCGCCAGCAAGGCAGCACATGCTACTTTATGAAAAACAGAAATTGCACCCATTTTTAAAAAGGGTAGAAAGGAGGACCCTGGGAACTACCGACCTGTCAGCCTCACCTCTGTGCCTGGGAAGATCATGGAACAGATCCTCTGGAAGCTATGCTAAGGCACAGGGAGGACAGGGAGGTGATTCGAGACAGCCAGCATGGCTTCACCAAGGGCAAGTCCTGCCTGACCAACCTAGTGGCCTTCTATGATGGAGTGACTACATCAGTGGGCAAGGGAAGAGCTACAGATGTCATCTATCTGGACCTCTGTAAGGCCTTTGACACGGTCCCCCACAATATCTTTCTCTCTAAATTGGAGAGGTATGGATTTGACGGATGGACTGTCTGGTGGGTGAGGAATTGGTTGGATGGTCGCATCCAGAGGGTAGTGGTCAACGGCTCAATGTCCAGATGGAGATCGGTGACAAGTGGCATCCCTCAGGGGTCTGTACTGGGACCAGTACTTTTTAATATCTTCATCAATGACATAGTGGGATCGAGTACACCCTCAGCAAGTTTGCAGATGACACCAAGCTGAGTGGTGCAGTCAACACACCTGACGGACGGGATGCCATCCAGAGGGACCTGGACAAGCTCGAGAAGCGGGCCCATGTCAACCTCATGAGGTTCAACAAGGCCAAGTGCAAGGTCCTGCACCTGGGTCGGGGCAACCCCCAGTATCAATACAGGTTGGGGGATGAAGGGATTGAGGGCAGCCCTGCCGAGAAGGACTTGGGGGTAATGCTGGATGAAAAGCTGGACATGAGCCAGCAACGTGTGCTCACAGCCCAGAAGGCCAACCGTATCCTGGGCTGCATCAAAAGAAGGGTGGCCAGCAGGTCGAGGGAGGGGATTCTGCCCCTCTACTCTGCTCTGGTGAGACCCCACCTGGAGTACTGTGTCCAGCTCTGGAGCCCTCAGCACAAGACAGACACGGACCTGTTGGAGCGGGTCCAGAGGAGGGCCACAAAAATGATCAGGGGGATGGAACACCTCTCCTATGAAGACAGGCTGAGAGAGTTGGGGTTGTTCAGCCTGGAGAAGAGAAGGCTTCAGGGAGACCTTATTGCAGCCTATCAGTACTTAAAGGGGGCCTATAAGAAAGATGGTGGCAAACTTTTTAGCAGGGCCTGTTGCGACAGGACAAGGGGGAATGGTTTTAAACTAAAAGAGGGTAGATTTAGACTAGATATAAGGAAGAAATTTTTTACGCTGAGGGTGGTGAAACACTAGAACAGCTTGCCCAGAGAGGTGGTAGATGCCCCATCCCTGGGAACATTCAAGGTCAGGTTGGACGGGGCTCTGAGCAGCCTGATCTAGTTGAAGATGTCCCTGCCCATGGCAGGGGGGTTGGACTAGATGGCCTTTAAAGGTCCCTTCCAACCCAAACTATTCTATGATTCTATGAAATAGATTTATTTCAGGAGCACTGTAATAAAGCCTTTGTTCAGTAAGGGAAATAGACGTAACAGTGGTAATAGAAAAACATACCAAGCAATTGGGAGGAGAGGTCTGCCTCGTGTTGGCTGTGGCAGTGCTTTCCAGCACACCATCACGGGGCGAGGGTGGGTGAGGCGCTGGGGCGGCATGGCACACACCAGCAGAGTCTCTGCTCAGCAGAGGGGCTGGGGATGCCAAACTTGCTCCAACCTGGCAGCAAAGAGCTCGCGGCTGCAGTATGTGGGGTAGGGTAGGCAGCCGAACTATGCAAAAGGAGGAGATCAGGTTCAGACCATCCTGCGCCTGGTCTCATTTGCTTTTAATGCTTTGGCATGCAGGGTTGCTGGGAAGGGCATAGGTCAATGGAAAAACAAAGCCAAAGTTGCAGGGGGGCTGAGCTGAGAAGAGAGAGGAATGGAGGAGGGCATGCAGTGGGGCGGGGTGAAGGGCTGTTGTGTGTAGTGGGAGCAGAGTCCGGCAGACGCTGCTGCTGTGCCTGTACGTGGTCAGGGCTCCTGCCTCTTTGATAGGAAAGCAAGTCAGGGGAGTAGGAGGGGGTGCAGGGAATTTGCAAGAGAGCTTTTCCAGAGGCTCTGATTAATCGTTTGGCACCCCAGCCAATTTAAGCAATCTCTGCCCCAGGCATAACAAAGGGGAAATCACAGGGTGGGGAGATGCAGCAGGGATGGGCAGGGACAATTAAGCCAGCTGCCATCAGAGAAACTGGCTGAACTACCACGGGCTGATAGCGGTGCCAATATGGTACAAACTGCCAGTCACCAGTGGGTCAGAGATTTGGGGGCTCTCCCCGGGGGCTGGCTAGGAAGCAGGTGCAAGGGCAGGCACAGAGAAGGGCTGGGAGCGGGTGTGTTCTGCGGTTCAGAGCAGCCCCAGCCAGCCTCAGCCAGCTTGCAAAGACACAGGGGGAGGCCTGAAACCAAGAAAAGCAGCTCAGCTTTTCCCTGCAGAAAGGGTTAACTACCACCCCGCCAAACACAGCTGCCTCCCCTGCTCAGGCCACAGGATGCGGCAGGCGGTGGGAAGGTGACTTGGAGAAACAAGACACTGAAAGCTACCATTTCCTCATGATGCCATCTACTTTAGCCTAACACAACGGGAGATGAGGAATTATTTGAAGAGGGCACTGAAACCGTCAGGGACTTTTCCTTGGCAGTAACAGAAGTCAGGGGATGTTTCAGATAAACAAGAGTGTCGGTAATTAGGGTTGCACACAGTGTGACGAGAAACATCCCAGCCAAACACATCTCAGTCACAACTGGTCTTCCCTGCTGAGTCAATGACTTAGCACTAGTCAAGCCTTGGATAAGCTCCAGCTCTTTGATTTACAGCTGCCCTTGGCATAGGTTGGACAGGGACTGGCACCTTTGTTCCTGACACGTCTGGCTGCCAGGACACCCCAGCAGTGAGGCAGTGTTGCTTGACTGCATCTTATCAGGTCCTGCTACCACGCAGGAAACATCCAACCAAACCAAACCCATTTACAGCACGGCCACGCACATAGCTGTGCTGGTGCACAAACAGCCACGTATGCCCAATTTCTTCATTTAAGCTTTGCCCGCTTATCCAGGCTTAAAATAACAACACACGTGGAACTAATCATCTAGAAAAATCCAACTGCTGGAATAAAAAACACTGTTTGAAAACTTGTAAGCAGGAAATGAAAATACCATATAGAGAGCTATTGTCATATCCCCATTTGGGGTTTAGCAGGCCTGCGCTTCATCATAGACCAAGAAAAACTACCCCAACTCCGTCTGAGGAAAACATATCTGCCTTAATGTGTTTTCCAGGTTTCTTGACATTCAGCATAGGGCTATTTCAATTTGATCACTAGAAGTAGTCAGACATCATCAGGCATAATCATTAACTGATCTCCATTCGTATTCCCTATATGGTATGTGATTCACAGCATGCCCTGGATGAAAGTCCATAGCTCAAGTTGCTCTGTGAAACACAGTTCTGGAACAGAAGTAGCTGTGTCTCCACACCCTGGGACCAGCACAATGCGAGGCCTGAGCCCTCGCTGTTTGCCCCTGGGCAAGCTGGGGGGCGATCCAGTGAAGTACAGCCTGAGCACCCACCTTCCTGACCCTGAGGGAGCAGCTCCATTAAGTAAAGGTTTAAACCATTGCCATAGCAGGACATGGAGCCTGGAGAGGGAACCATGATGAGGCCCCAGGAACAATGCCTACAAAGGCAAACTTCTGTAGCACTTTTCACTTCTGCTTGTATTTTCAGTCTGCAGAGAGAATAATACAAGCACACTAATAGACAGTTTTGTGTGTATTTTTTCCTCGAGCTTGCTGGTAGGCACGTTCAGAAGACTAGCAGCAATTTCTTTTCACAACAGCAATTAAAAAAGAAAATGTGCTGCAAAGGCAGGAAAGATCAGGAGTTTGCCAGCAGAAGAGAATAGATAAATGACAGGGCTCAGCTCAGGCCCTCATGCAGGGACAGAGCTGACTCTAGGTATTTTCTCTCTCCTGTTTCTTGTGTCTGCACCCTGTTAGGGTTCTACTGGTCACACATAAAACAACCAACCAACCCAAACCTGCTTAGAGCATGGACACACACAAAGCTGTGCTGGCACCTGTAAGAAGCAGCATGATGCAACAGCAGGACAAAAACAACACTGAGTGTAAAATCTCCACTCCTAGGGATACCTGCTCTTTGTTACACCCCTTGAAAGAATAGCTCCATGATACCAAAATAGTGAGGCTAATCCATTTGCACTGGTGTAAAAAAAAAAAAAGAGCAACTCGGCTGAGGTCAGTGTGTCCATGACATTTTAATCATGGTGATAAGCAATCCAAAATAGCAAATACACACAAGACACTATAGCTAGGGTCTTGTACTACACCCACCCCTTTGACCTTCAGGATCCCCTGCTTTCCACAGCATACCCCTCCCACAAGCACATACCCCTGTGCACTCAAGAGTTACATGTGTACCTCCATTAGAGTATGGACAATAGAATTAGGGCATCAGTGCTCTGGCTGGGAATGAGGGGTGTGTATGGGTTATGTGTACTTTGGATGTAAAGTCCCTGCTTAAAAACAGTTTTTCATAAGCATTTGTCCTGCTTAAGATCTCACTAGCATTCACATATAGACTCTCACTTCACTGAGAAAGGTTAAAGTGTTTGCCTTTTATTCAGAAGACTTGTTCTGTTTCCAGTGATACTTTTCCATGTCCTTTAAACCAAAGAGCCCCCAGTTTCATAACAGCACCATCAGTCTATCACAAAAAAAGCAAACAAAACCAGAAAAGTTCCATGATGTGATATAGCATAAAGAAAAAAAAATACAGCTAATACATTAGAGAAATAAACATTTACATAAAGTTATGTATGTTGCTATAAAACTGGTAGTATGCAATTAAAAGATTGATAAGATTACCAGGTCTGCTAGATGTTTAAAGCAAGTCTACTTAGGCTGCATCTATATTGTCACGCTGGTTTTAGGCATGACTTTGCACTCAGGACCTATCTACCTCAATTATCCACACTACAGGTGGTGGGCTTTCATACAACTTCCCCTACAGCCAGCAGTGTGTACGCAAGTGTCTCAAACTACCTGTCCAGACTCAAGCAGTGCTTGCAAAGCTGTAAAGATGTAGCCTATTGCTGTCTCCTCCCTATGAATATGGTGTTACAGGGTTCATCTGCATATGCCTGGTTAAGAAACAAAACAGTCAGTTGTGTACTAGAAACATCTTAAGTAACATTGAATCTTCAATTTTAGAAAAATATTTTAATTGTCAGTTCACAAGTAAAAATTATCACTATTACAAAACATCTTGTAATACTAGAATATCTAGCTTGGAAATAATTTTGTTCTTATTGCTATTGCATGTAGTTTTCAGGAGCTGTATCAGCATGAAGATATTAGTGGGTTTCCCACTTGTCATAGTCAGCTTGTAAGGGCACTCATAGGAAGATACACTTTCCTATTTAATCCTCATGCAATTTTCACATGTTTAGGCTGCCCTGACTTTTTTCAGACATGCATAATGGACACCTGGCACTATGTATCAAAGTCTCACCCAAYTTAAATTGTTTCATATAACAAATTTCATTTGCAGCCTTTAAACAAAGAACATTCACTCCAAAAAGAGTGAACACCAGCATTGACACCACCTTAGCTACTTGAAAATCCTATAACTGTGTTCTGACAGCTATCAGATATTAACTCATTCATTTCATTTTGTTTGGTTTCTTCCTTATTCTCATGGTTGGGGTGATGTTTTGGATTTCCAGCTTTCTTAGACCTTCTGAGGAAAAATTTTGTCAGTAAGTAACATAATTCAGCCACATTTAAAAGAATGCAAATACTGGACACAGCAATCATGAAAATAGTAAACACTGTCTTTTCAGTAGGTCGAGAAACAAAGCAGTCTACTGTGTTGGGGCAGGGCCAAGCATTACACTTCATTAAGCGAGGCATTCGGAACCCATCATACATGAAATAAAATGCATACATGAAGACTGCTTCAAAGACCAGTCTGAAGAAGATGCTGCTGGTGTATGTCCACCACAAGGAGCCCTCAATACGAAACCTCTGTTTTCTGATTTCATCAATGTCCTTGTATTCACATTTCTGGTCTCCCTTCCTGAACTGCCTTTTCTTCTCGTGCCTCCTGTAAGCTACATGCATGGCCACCAGCAACGCAGGTGTGGAAACAAAGATCAGCTGCAGGGCCCAGAGTCTGATGTGAGAGATGGGGAAAAAGTGATCATAGCAAACATTCTTGCAGCCAGGTTGCAGAGTGTTGCAGATAAAGTCATCTTGTTCGTCTCCCCAGACTCTCTCTGCAGCCACAACCAGGATCATGATACGGAAGATGAACAGGACTGTGAGCCATATCTTCCCAATGCTGGTGGAGTGCTTATTTACACCTCCTAAAATGGTATGCAGAGCTCCCCAATCCATTGTCTTGTTTTAATCGTCTGACCTAAGACAAGACAAATAAACAAAACTAAGATTAATCAAGACGGGAAATGAATACCATCAAGCATGTGCTATAAAATAAAGGCAATATCATATAATTGCAGTATATCCATTGGCTGTGGTAACATTTTGTTGATGCAGTGGGCTTACCTATTAGCAGTCATAAATAATAATCTAATCACATATCAGCAGGTAATATTTCATTACTTGATTACACACATGGTATCACATTCATTCGACTTCTAGGTGTATTTGCCAACTGAAAACAGCTATTAGCCACATTAAGTAGGAAAAGCAGACAGGGAAATTGATGAAAACAGCCTTAAATTAAAAGCTACAACTTCTAGTAGTTTGATAACAGTAACAGAAGAATAGAAGATGACATCAGAAGATGACAAACCAGCTAAGGTAGGTGTTACGTTAAAAAATAAAGTGTTAGACAGCTAGAATTCCTATATAAATTAAGCCAAATTGGCCCATCCTTAGCTTTAGAGTGTAAACAACGTTTTCATGAGTACATTCCGGCAGTAAAGACAGACCTTGAGGAACTGCTGCTGATGCTCTGCACCTTCCATGAGCAGGTCTGGATAACCTGCATTCACAAACTTAAAAAATGTGACTGTAGGGCTCTGTATTGTTAGCTGAAGCAAATTCCACAATAGCTTGAGGCAATGAAGGTGAAGTCTTGGTCATTATCCATCCCATCTTGAGTTGAATGTTTAAAATCAGTGCTTAAAGATTCATCCCAAAATTGCATTTCTCTCCACTAACTACAGAAAGCCGAGGGTAACTAGACAAAGACTCCTTCATTGTCAATGCCTGTCAGGTGATTTTTTTTTTCCCCTCCTAACAGAGTGCATTACTCCTAGAATAGGGGAGACATTTCAGAGGCTGGGAGAGTGCTAAAGTCAACATTTGAAGAGGAAGAGTTCAGACAGGCCAGCAGTAGCTCAGAGACTTTTCAACAGAAGTATATAGTTTCCAGTAGGTGAGTTTCAAAGTACTGTGACTGTAATGAATTAAAGGATTTCACCTTTGTCTCCCACATACCTCCCCAGGAACACCACAATTGTCTGTGGTTTGCTCAGCTTCCACAAACAACAGCCTTTCACAGAGAGCATTCAGAGGCATGTCAGCCCACCTCCCCCCACCCCTCCACTTCAGATGGATTTACACAAAGTTAGTTTGCAAGCTACTCTGAATTCAAGAAACCAGCATTTCTTGTGCCTATCGGCCACGACCCTCTAAAAGTGCTCACAGATCTCTTTGCTCTGAAATTCCTCATGAAGGTTTTTATTTCTCAACTTTGTTAATTTGTTGGCATCTCAGAGACCATCTTTCTTTAGCATTTATGCACACGGCACCAGTAAGCAAAATCACATTTAAAAGAGAAGAGCAGCCACCGGTGCAAAGGCCACCATATCCATCACGTGAYGGAATTTTTACGATTTTCCCAACTCTGAGCTGGGTCACATTGCACAAGGAAGAAAATGAAGACATTTTTTGCAGTTTTCTTCCGTGTCACACTCCCATTCTGAGTAGTGTCGAAAACCTTTCTGCTTTACAGCAGAATTATATACAATCAGCAAGTCACATAAAATAATACAGAGCATTAGTCAAAGTACACAACAGCTCAGGGAAAATGAGGACTTTTAATTGTTATATGAATGCAAGGTTTTTTTTTTTCCTTGAGTTATTGGAATGTAAGTGTATTTCCCTTTACTGGTTCCATAAATTACATTTCCCTCAGATCATACCGGCTGACTGTGTGGGGTTATACTTCAGGAGGTGAAAACCAAGGGGGGGGACCCAAGATTTTCTTCAGATTGGAGAGAACCTTTCATGAGCCTCCTTCAGGACACAGAATCTATAGGGCTATTACCTCTGTATCTATCTGAAAACAGTCCCAGAAACAAAGTTACCTTCCTATCCTGCTAGGTTATTTTTCCAAGAAGCAAGTTTATTTTTCATTAGCATACAGATATAGAGAAAGTCTCTGTAGGTTAACAACCCTATGAGGGCACAGGAAAGACCCTTAATACCAGAGATACTTACAAAACATACTTACAAAACATACTAGCCAGATTTTCAAATATTTGTTTCCACCCCTTTTTTTTGCCATCTGATTTTTCACCAGACCAGCCTTTCTTTCAGGATTTGCTTTGGAGATCATTGTATGTTAAACAGTTCCTCTGATACAACTTTACAACAGTTACAACTTTATTAGTGTTTTTATTAGTGTTCTCTGTTACTATTACCCACACATTGCAATTACAGTACTTATAAAATGACACTACAACTAAGTATTATGACTAGAAATACTTATGCACACCTGAATATAAATGCTGTAGAAGACTGGCACCATGTAAACTGTGGTATTACACGCATCATTCACCCATCCTTTAATTCCACCAGACTCCTTGCATTTCTTCTCAGTCATTGTTCCTCCTTCTCCCTGCCTGTCAGCCATCTCCTTACAGTGTGAAAGGCTGAAAAGTGGAACCTGTGTATCCCCTCCTCATAAACCCTGTTTCTTACGCTTCACCTCTTTCTGTACACCAATACTGCTGCCTTTCTGTTACCACAACTTCACAAGGATTTGTTTCCACATGCAGTCACTCCTTCCTGTCTCCCCGTGCAGAAGGGGATTCAAAATACGAGTGCCTCAGGGTATAGTTAAAGGGTACCTTGTCTTCAGTGGCAAAGTTAGCTCAAGATGCTTCCCCACCACTGTTTGCTCCTGAGGTCACACTGCAGTTCTCCACCTCCTACAACTTTGTGGGGTTGCATTAGAAACCAGGTGGCTTGTTCAAAAGTTATTCCCAGTACTAGTATGTTGGGTTTTTTTTAAACCCAATCCATTTTACCAATCTGCTTTACAGCACAGACCCACAAAGCATCTGAAAAGCACAACTTCATTTAAAAAACAGGGTGCAAATTGCAAAGCATGGGTAAGAATGAGCAGTCAGTGGGGAAAAGAGGTTGGCAAAGTTTTATTGCTTAGGACGATACATAGTGAAACTACACTCTTCATCTGACTTGCTCCATCTCCTCTGAAAGTATATTGTGCTTGCTAAGCCAAAACATGGTGCTTCAATTCTAGCAAAAGCATGTCTGTACCTGGATCCATGCAGAAGAAGCCACCACACTTTGGAGAGGCAACCTTTTGCCCCGAGTCTCCTAGTGACATTTCCTCTCCTCCCCAAAAAAGCCTTTGTCTTTCATATCTGCCCAAACCCTCCCCGCTTCACCATTCCCACCTACCTTTCCAAATCCTCCAACTATGTCTTCAGCTCCTCCTGCCACCATCCCCTATTCTTCTGCTGCTTGCCAAGCTAGTCATCAACCTTTGCCCATTCTTGCTGTACCCTCATGGCCTCTCAGGCTTGTTTTTATGCTGGTGGAAAGTCATATGACTTCTGGGACACTCCAGAGATTGATACAGGCACTGATCAGATACCAGTAAAGTCTCACTATCTTCTCCCAGAAGGGTGGCACAGTTAAGATTGTAGAGCCATATTCAGGCAGCCTGAATTCCATCCAAATACTTTGGCCCCAGGGTTTCCTACTAGCTGGCTTTAAACAGCTCTCAATGCAATTTAGAGGATCTAATGAAGGCAATTCAGAGACTGCTGAAGTGCCCACCTCTCTCCAATAAGCGGACAGTGACCCAAGCAGAATTTAAGTTAACAAGTATGGTCCTTCACACTATTAAGCCATCAGTGCAGATGACTCCAGCTAAGCATCAAGTTTGGGCTATCTGCACTGATGTGATGGCTCATTTACTCCTAACTTACTCAAAAGCTAGGATGTTGACTCATGATCATAGGTTATCTTTCTTCCAGATACTTGCTTTTAAGACATTTTTACCAGCAAGTAAAATAGTAACTGTCTTGCTGAGCAAAGGAGAAGAAAGCAGGAAAGCTACTTCCCTTTAATGGGTGGTAACTCTTATTTTCATAGAGCCAGTCCAGATACTATTTCTATGTGAGCAAATCCAGCTAAATGCCTACAGAAATAACAGTAAAGTAGGAATGAGGATAGGGACTGGTTATAAAGGAAGAAGCTAGGAAGAACAGAAGATAGCTGAAGTCAGTGAGGTTGARTAACTGAGCATTTAGAACCTATTCTAACATGGGAGTGTATTATCTTTAAGTGTTAAATTTTCCTTAAAAAAATTGCAACTGGGCATAAAAATAAGCCTTTCCAAGCCTCAGCATAGATCTCTGTTCTGCTACCAGCTGAACCTTCTGTTCCATTTCAACAATCAGAGGATCGCGATAGTATATGACTGTTATAGTAGGAGTTAAAAACAATCATAAAAGATTGCCATGCTCCACTGAAAATGGAAAGTTAGTTAAGAGGGAAATGGTTCTATATGATCACACAACACAGAGAGGCACATAAGCAGATGCTTTTTTTTGGGTTTGTTTTTTGGGGKTTTTTTTGTTGTTGTTTTGTTTGTTGTTTTGTTTTTTTCACTAGTAGGCTAGACAGCAGCAAGAGAAGAACTACAACTTAACTATTTCTGTAGTTCTCCAGCTTCTGGGCAGTCTTGTTTTGAATTCTGTGCTGCCGTGGTTAGACTGCCTTCTACTTTAAAGCTAGCTCCTGTAAGCCTACATTAAACCGCAATCACAGCGCAGAAAATCCCTGCAATTCACAACACTGAGGACAATTATCATTGAGCTCCTGTGTTTATGAGTACAGCTTGTTAGCAGGTGCTTTTTTGACTCTGTTAAAGACTGTTATACTGGGAAATCATTAGTCAATGGTTAAATCCACAACTTCAGCAAACCACAACTAGAATACAGTGAAGGTAAAAACAACAGAAGATATATTCCTTTCACATACACAGCATGGAACTTGCTGCTATAGGATATTATCAAGCAAAAAAAGTAGTCGTTAGCAAGTGTTACAATATTTGCTTACGCTATAGGAACATCTAGGAGTCCCAGTCAAGAAAGGGCCCACAGTATGCTAACTTACACATAAATTCAGAATAAGATTATAACCTTCTCCCCACAACTACAAATTGGATACCAATTCACTTATTCTACTGGAATTACACAGAAATTTAGACGGTGTTCACGATGTCTCCACTCCTATCAGAATTTTAGTGTAGGGTGTACCAAGAGTTACCGGTCCAGTGTGACACTCCACCACTTTCAGTAGTGCCTCCAGATACTGACACAAGATCAGCAGTCTGCCAAGACAAAAGTCACTTTCTCTCATGTGGGAATGCTGTTAACCAAGATAATCTTTAAGCAAAAAAGCACTGGTCCCAAGTGTCCCTCCCCACCCCCCAAGCTGGGGACAAAGATAACTCGGATGCCTGAGAGTAGCAGTTCTAATGCAGAATTTTTGCCATTGAAAAGCTTTAGAACATCTAAACTGCATCAGACCCAAGATCACTACCAAAATTTTTTTATGACCCAACTTCACACAAGAAGTATTGCTGTATGTTGAGGTCCAGCGTGCATTCAAAGGCACTGCTGATACAACCTTCCCTTTAGGTCTTGATCTAAACAGTTACGCTGGGAGCCCTAGCTCATATAGGGGCTGATAACCAGCATCAAGGTGTCTTACAGCTGTATATGCTGTTTCATACCCAGATTTGAAGAACACAAAACTGCTGAAATCCAGATTTGCGTATCTGCATACCTTCACCCTGCCAACCTGGGGTCTAGTTTATTGCTAAGCAAAACAGCAAGCCCTTAATTGCTAGTGTGTAGATTTTGTTATTCCTATTGCTGAGTTAGTTTTGGTACTGTACCACAAGAACAGCAGCATTGCCAGGACTGAACCAAGGAAGCTTCTAATAAATACAGATTAATGTCTTCCAAAGACAGCATCCTTTTATTTCACCAAGAAAGGCTGGCATACAGGCTATAGCAATTGCTTGCTAACTCTCTCAGACTTCCTACCTAATTTGTCAGCCTGCCCCATGCCTCAGTTTCCCAGACATTAAACTAGGGACAACAAAACCTCACCATCTCACAGGGCTGTTCTAAAATGCTCTAGGCTTCACAGACTCGTACTTTGTTATCAGTGGACCAAGACAGATAAGTACCAGTTCGAAGTTGGAAGTACAGAGCTTGAATTCAATCATCCAGGATATTCCTGCTACCTGAAAAAGAATATAGCTCCCTACATCGCTATAGCTTTAATGCAGAGTTCAAACTGTAAGAAGATGCAGCTTTGAACTCAGACTTTGGCAACCAAAATACTTTCATTTCAGTATTATAGGCAGCTTCCAGCTATTTTAATTTTACAGCAGTACATTAAAAACTTCAAGGAGCATGCAGCTGGAACACTCTGAAATATTAACAACTCTACTTCTTTCCTAAAAAGTTGAATAAAGATCAAAAGAGCAGTCCCACAATCACAAAAGTCTGTGCAATTCTCTCTAGTAGCTCTTAAACTTTGTTCTGAACACCTATCTCCAGATCAGTGGAAACTGGAGAACAGCAGAGTCATGACAGAGGGATTACAGTATATCTGATTTGACACAAGAACAGGCAAAGACTAATCAGGAACAGGAAACCTCTAACAGTTGCAGGTCTGAACACTGCAACCATTGTACTTTTCTTCTACTCAAGTTTATGAAAACAGCAGGCATTCTTTGCTCTAATTAAACCCAGTGTGAAACCCAAAGATAGCCTTTAACACAACAGATTAGGACCCAATATGTATGTAGTTCAATGTTAAAAAAAGTATGCTAGTTAAATATCAACAGCATTAAGGGTTCAGTTCTACTCATGATGACCCCCATATTCATGCCCCTACATGAGTTTTAAGCCATTTTCCAAGCATGTTTGGAAATACCCATAGCTATTTTACCAGCCTACAACTGTAAATGGAGGATTACCATCATCCAGAACATCTCTTCACAAAATTCACTCCACTTGTGGAAAACAGGAAATCAGAAGTGCCAGTCACACTTGAAGGCATAACAAGACAGCACAAATCCTATTAGAATCTGGCCCCTCTCAGCCATTTTCCCCTGTAAATGTTTCCTTCAAAATGTGCTTTAAATTTCTTGCATTGAAAGAAAGCTAAATTCCTGAGGACTATGTCTTCACTGATGCAAGTGTCCTATTCCCCATATTTTTAAAGAAAGTTTTATACACACTGTGCTCTGCTCCCAGTCATGAAAATAGCAACCTTTTAGTTATGACATTTTTATGTATTTTTCTCTTTTAACCTGTTATTTAATTCCTATTTCCTTCCCCCTAGACCTAGGCAAATGTCTACATCCGCTCTACAAATCTGCGCACTCCCACGTCAATGTAACATTCCTACAAAATTGGCAAGTCACTGTCTCTCTCACACAGACAGAACTTGCACCCTTTTGGAAATGCTAATCAAATTTATAAACACTAAGATTTTATACAGCAGTGCAGCTTTTCCTTGAGTATGTATTTTGTTATTTCTTTCATCAAAAGTAAAGACAAAAGCAACTTTTTCCTTTTTAAAAAAAAAATCTGTTGCAGGAAGAAACATTTGTATGAGATAAGAATAGAATTAGTTTTCAACCTTCTTTTATCAACTAATAGGAGACATGTTTCTCTTTTTCCACATTCCTTCTGTTTTGACAGCACATTATCTCTCCTCATATATCATCACTTCAAGCCTTTCCTTACACAAACTGATGTTTAGCCAGGCAAGAGTCACAGTTCTCCTCCTTTCAGATAACTCATCAGTCATCATTAAATAACAATTAAAAGCAGTGACGAACAGAACAAGGAAAAGCATCAAAAGAGAAAACAAAGATTTGACCCATGCTCCTGTTTCATGCAGCTTCTGGGACCACCGATTTCACTGGAACTTTTCACATGAATAACACAAAGAATCAACTTGTAAAGCGTCCTCTTTACTCACAGGTACCAAATGAGCTTGTGCAATGACTGTTATTAAGAACTTGAACACATATCTCAAAGCACTGCTACCTTTCCAGCTACCGAGTTAGTCTGCTACACCATTTTCACTGTACAATTACTTTTTTCACTAAATAAATGAGGCTGCCCAAGTAATCTACCTGGGTTTTGCTTCAAGGGATGCAAAACAGCAACCGTCAGATGCCCAAGCTTCAGAAAGTTGAGAGAACTAGCCCTGTCAGGACAGAATTAATTCCCCCAGAGAAATATTTTAATTCATGGCTTTTTATTGTTCCATTTTTAAGCTCTGTGATATGTAGTCCTTCTACCAACTATGAGACTGACAGTTCTGGGGACTGAAGTCTCCCAGAAACCCTGACACATGCAGTAGAGGTGTAACCTCATGGCTCTGCAAATGTGTTGGAAATCCCACCTGGAAAATTACATTGCAATGCCTAGTTGACACACAGAGGTGCCTCCTTCTTCCAGGCTGAGGCTTGGCCCACCAGTGCCTTGTCCTCTAAGCTAAACCTAACACAATCACATGCACATCCTTCTGCCTGCTGCCTTTCCTCTGGGGCTCTTCAAGGTAAGGATCTGGCAAGCAGGGTTTCCAGGCTGAACAGTGGAGAGCAAGAGATACTAGAAACCACATATAACTTCTCTAACAAAATCAAGGATGAAAATACATTTTATTCTGCTCTCAACTCAGTGTACACACATACATCATGGTAATCCCAGACAGAAGCTGGGCCCAAACCCTCGTATGATTTCACACAGGCCACAGGAATAAAATCTCATTAGTGATCAAAGTCACAAAGACTAGGTTTAAAAGAGCACTCTTAAGACAAAAGGCCACTTCCTTCTTTCAACCCTTTGCCTGTTCTCTTAGAGTATTTCCAGGCTACATAGTAAAAACTAATGGAGCACAAGACAAAGAAATTAATTATTCTATTGGGGGGAAGAAAAAAAAAGAAAAAGAGAGATTATTCAACACAAGAGATTGGAAAAGTAACACCCAATCTAGGAAAGTCCAATGATGGGAAAAACAGCCATGCCTGGCATGCCACAGGAACACAGTCAGCTACCAGCTACCACCACGAGCTAAGTAAGCACTCCTGCCCTTACTCCAACATGGCCCTCGTGTTTTATTTAAGGGCTCGAGTACCCATTCCTCATGTGATTTATCCAGCCCTGATACTCAGAAATACATTTATTTCTGACTCACACCTCTCATTTCCTATTCCCCCTGTAATTCTGAGGAATGTTTCCAGCATGTGATCAGACGCTCACAGGACCTGTCAGTTTTACTGATGCAAGCTGTTTACCTTCATGCAGCTCTCTTAACATCTGTAGGTGTGTCACAAATTACCTGTAATTGCAGAAGCCTTTATTTTGCTTGGTGTTTTAGCTGGTCGGGTACTTCACATAACGTGCTTACGAAGAGCTGCTGGGAGAAGGTGAATTAAAAAGAGGGATTGTTAGAAGTTAAATGCGTAATTAACAGAGACAAGAGTATTCCCAATTAAAACTGGTCGCGGGGTTCAAGCGCTCCCCCTCATGCTTAAGCTCGGGAAGCCAAACCGAGAGCTCCCAGGCCGAGCGGCGGTAAATCCTGTCAGGCACAGCGGGGCAGCGCACACGGGGCCCCGCCACCGGCCCCGGCCCGCCTCCGCTCCCTCCCCGCAGCGGGCAGCGCCACCAGAGCTCCCGGCTCCGCTGCGGTGGGCCCCGGCCCCGCATTGGAGTGCAACAAGTGTGGCGGTGGCTGCACAGGGGGACAGCGGGATGGGCCTCCCCCACCGCCCCTTCCACCGCCGGCACAGGGCCCTCTCCTCGCGGAGGGCGCGCGGGAACGGCGTCGCCCGCCGCCGCTGGCTGAGCTGCCGGTTCGTCCCCTCCCACCACACCCCTCACCTGCCTCAGCAGTACCCACAGCTGCAGGGGGAGATCAGCCGCGCCGGGAGCTCCCGGGACCAGGCACCGAGGGGGGTGGCGGGACTCTAATCRGGTCTGGTGGTGCCTGCAGAGCGGCCAGTCCCAGCCTTGCCGTCCCGGAGCTTTAAAATCCCTCCCCGTTCACCTGCCGCCGTTTTTAACCCGCCCCTCGCCCGCCTCCGCCCGCGCCCGGCTCCTCAGGCCGCCTGCAGAGGCGGTGGGGAGCCCGGGGCGGAGCCGGGCGCCCATCCCCACTGCTGTGCCCCGGGGAGAGGGTTGTATGGAGATCAGGGCTTTGAATGTGAGGGGAAAACAGTCAAAATAAAGGGTAGGATGGCTGAACTAAGCCTGGAAGAGCGGGCAGGAGGGCTTGCGTCCTTCCCGCCGCCCAGGGCCTGGTTTGAGGTTGTAGGGGGAGGGCGAGGGGAAGGGAAATCAAGATAACAGCAGATGTGTGTTTTTTCAAAGGAAATGCATATCGATTTAAGATAACAGGGTCGTATTTCCATCTGGTCAAATCCAGGTATTCAAAAGGGCCTTGGGACAGAAAAAAGCCAGGTCTTTTCTCCTGGAAATCATTAAGGAATTACTGGCCAAACACAGAAGGAAAAGCCAGTAGTTTCTGGCTTTTTGAGGTTAATTTTCAAGTGTGATTGAAATGCTACAGCAGTGCCCTGCAAACTGGCAGGCTTTCACCAAGCTGTAGATATTTGTCAGTGCAAAGACCTATTTTGGAAAGTTTTCCGTTTCCAAGGAATACAGTTGCTGAGGAAACGATTTACTTTGGGTTCAAAAATCTCTGCCCAAAACTGAATTCTCCATCTTGCACACACGCACATCAAACTAAATAAATGGTTTCTAATCCTCTTAACTAAATTTCCAAAGAAAACATACAGCACAACTGCAACAACAACAGTACATTTGCGCAGGCTTTGGGTGAAAAATGCATGTGTTTGTGCTTGTTTAGAGTACCAGTTATAAGGGCTCAAATGATAAACGATTTCCAGCTAAATTCTTCTGCCCTTTATCTCCACTTCCTAGAATAAAAATAATCCCAGGGAAAATCTTTTGCAAAAGTCAATGGCTTAATTGATCTCATGCTCAGGAAGAAGAGGTAGAAATTTCTAGAACAAGCAACTCAGTCTTGTATGTGAAGGATAAGAAATTGCCATCAGCTGTGGTTTAAACATTAGCCTCTGTCTCTGTGGCACTCATCTTTACTCCACCACCCCTGACCCTTGCACTTAGATCCATGCAACCTGCATGTTAGGACCATAGGAAAATTCATCTCAGAAGGGGCCTCAGGGGGCCTCTTTTCCAACCTCCTGGTCAAAGCAGGGTCAGCTCTTATCTCGGACCATTCAATAGTTATACCTCATCCATGGGGGACCCAGCACTTGCTGCAGCTGGAGTCAGTTCACTGCAGCAACTGTAGGACCAGGCCCAAGGTGTATGATGCTACGCTGAGCTAGACAAGCAATAAATACCTGAGGCCTGAGTCTTCCTGCATTCGCTGACTTCTGTGGGAGTTGTGTGTTCAGATGATGTTCAAGGTTCATGTGTACGGCATGTATGAGGAAGGGAGGTGGCTCTGGACCTGGCCACACGCCTGCATTTTGCAAAAGGGGAAGCCCATCTCCTAATGTAAGAAAAGCTTTAGAGAACAGACATCTGGAACTCGTGTGTGGTTCCCTCTCCAGTCACCTTCCAGCTTGATTCAGTGACCTTGAAAAAGTAAAACATGTCCCATCTCTGTTTTTCCAAGGTCAAAATACTTTAAACATCGGGTATACTTAGCTGCAGCAGAGGATTTTGAGTTTTGTGCTGTATTTCAAGGCTGCGTTTGCTGCCAAAAAGAGTTTTTTTGCAGTAAGAAAAGTATTATGAAAAGCTAGTGGAGACAAGACCCTATGGGTCTCACTGTGAAATTACCTAAAGGATATGAGCCACAGGCAGGGGTACAGCGTGGACCTCTCCGAGCTGCCTTGCATCAGGTCTTCACTGCACTGCCTTTGGGAGGGTGTTATGGTTGGAGGCCAACACCTGGTGTTTATCCCAAGGCAGAAACACACAGATATGGCAGCAAAGAAAAAATCTTTAGTGATGTTCTGTGTTTCAAAAATGAGACAATATCAAACTAGCCATTCTTTAGCTGGAACCATGGTGGGGAGCACTGGGTGAATGGGTGGTGGGGAGCACCGGGGCAGGTTCTCCTCTGCTGGGTAATTTTTTCATCGCTCATCTGTTGAATGTTACTTCTCTGACCTGGTAATATCAGCATGCTCTTTGATTATAAGTGATGATGTAAGGGACACTAGATGGAAAGAATGAGACATGTGTCAGTGCTGGAAGTTTAAGGAACAGAAAAGGAGTTTCCCAGTTTTAATCCCAGGGTTTTCTCTTATGGGGAAAAAATGAAATATGTTTAGTAATTAACTACTTAGTAATCAGAGCTAAATTGTACGTATTCCTTTACAGATGAGGAATGTTTTGTGTATTATTTAGCCAGCATATAAGAAGTACTGTTTGATAAACCTGTGAAATAAATACATGTAAATTGATTACTTTTGCATGATGATAACCCCTTCTCCTGTAATAGCTGCAGCTGTGCACTATAATGTGCATGAGTATATTTTGTTTGTTGACATAAATTTTAAGTACAAAGGGAGAAGAAAGGGATGGATAAATATAGAAACCATCTATTATTGACATGTAAACAAAGAGGAAAATTAAAGTTACAGGGTTCAGAAATTCTGTGTCACTAGATGCCTTGCATGATAATGTAGGTACAAAAGAAACATCTTCATAAATACATTTTTTGGAAAATAAATAGAGATAGTTGTCACAACATAATATTGAGGACCAAGAGTAGCTTTAGATATAAAGCCTAACTTTAGGATAAGGCCAGTCTCTTTGGTAGCGCATATCATCATCTATAAGGTCATAATCACAGGCAAGGCTGACTATCCTGTAAGAGCATTTAACTCATGAGCACCCTTTCTAAAATACTGGCGTAGGTCAAGTTTTTCTCTTGACCACTCTAATCAAACCAGAATCTGAGATGACTACAACTTTTGACTGAAATTTTAACCTCATTTTCACCTATTTCATTAGGCTGAAGATTTGTACAAAACAAATCCAACTTCTCAGTCTTCTTATTATTCAAAAGGGATAAAAAAGGAGAAAAAAAAACACCAGGAAGTTTCTTTTCCATTTTCCCATGGCAGACCGCTGCTCAAACATTGTGGTGAAGACTGGAAGTGGGAGGTTTTTCTTCCTGAAAATTCCTGGTTCCTTTCCAAACCTTCACATCTCTAATTAGACTCTTGTCGCCTTCTGACTATTTTAGCAGTTCAGAGGGGGGAAAAGAAAATCAAGTCCAGTCCCTCAGTGTGAACCTGTTGTGCAGGTGTGTCTCAAAGTGCAAGCTCTCCTGTAGCACATTTATTGGGGAACAACAGGCATGCATATGGTACTGATACTATATACTAAGTCTCGGATCAAGTCCCATCCTTGTTGTATGCTGCTCAGGAAGCTGCTCTTCTTCAGCTTTTATTTTCAGTTTCGTTTACTGGCCAACGTTCCTACAGGGATTGTATTAGCCCTGATTTACACACTCTCAGCAAATCCCAGGACCTCATCTAGCCAGAAATGACACCCAAAGAGTCACTTCCTTTTCAATATAATTACTTTAATGACAGTATCATAAAGGTTGCCCATGTAATATCACTGTTTATTAACCATTACAGCTCCTCAAGCATTTGTACTGCTATGACAAGCAGTACTTTTTCCCACCTGCAAGGGCCTTACAGGTGCTTTTGCAGAACAATTAGGATTGCACTTTCCTTGAATAATGGAGCAGATGGCTGTCTCCCTTATCTTTTTGACCTCAGGCTGTCCTCATCAATGAGACCTTCCCTTTTTTATTTTCAGTTAACTGATATTCATGAAATATCCCAAAAGAAACATACCGGGTTCCATCCTGCTAAGGTAACTCGGTGATCTCAGTGATGTTCCCTGCTTGTGGAGATAGAAGGAACAGGAGAGAACTAAAAAAAGCAGCCCAACCCCAAATGATATAAGGGGCCAACAAAAGGGGATGAAAATGGTTCCTAGCACTGCCAGTACATGACCAGCCTGACTCATGCCAATCCATATAATTTATACTTTTTTACCTCAAAATGGACATAGGCAGCTGTTTTAGTACATAGCCATGCTCTTCCAGGATGCCATTGGAAAGTGTACCTCTCCTACATGCTAGGTAGGGTAGACTAAATCATTGTCAGACACCCATCAAAGCCTTTCAGTTAATTTCTTAAGCTGGCAGTTCCAGATACCCAGCATCAGCTTGATTTGAAAGGTAGAGCTTTCTCCATCCTTACGCAGCCCAGTAATTTCTGCAACGCTATTGCTAATTTGGAAGCTTACAGTTTCCATCTCCCCACCCCTTTTGTTTATCACAAATATTTCATCAGATCAGCTGTAGTCTGCCATGTCCTTCTTCGCCCTGGGCAAAGGGGGACAAGAAGGGCTGTCAGCAGCGATGCACATTGCTGTTGTGATGTTTCTCCTGGAGCAGGCAGCTGCAGAGAGTCCCTCTGCTCCAGTGGCACCTAGCCCAGGCTCCGGATGGACCCATGGAGGCTTCCAGCTGATTTAATTAGTTCATTGGTCCCTGGTTTGATGTAATAAGTTCATTGTTCTCCAGTTCAACTTAATTGAGTCATTGTTACTCGATTTAACTGACTGATTGCTGCCTGACTTGATTTAATTAATTACCACCTGACTTGCTGAATAAGCAAGCTCCTGCTGCCAACTGCCAGCATGGCTCCTGGCTCCTAACCCATGCTGTCTACCTCTGCCCCTTCCCCTATACTAACCTGCTCTTCTCCTGGGACCTGCTCTCTGATCTTCTCTAGCCACATCCTCTGTTCCCTTCCTGCTCCTCCCTTCTGTTCCTGTTGCTCTTCCCCAACCCAAGGAGCTTCTCTCACTCATCCTTTAATCCTCCTCTTCCTTCTCCTCTGCTTTTCCCTGGCTTTAGCCCTGGGCCTGCCTCCAGCTTTCCTCCTAGAGCTCTCACCACTATGTCCCACAGTAACCCTCCCTGCTGCTGTTCCTCTAAAGCTGCTCCTGAGCTCCCCCAAAGGCTTCGCATTTCACTTGCTTCGTGTGTCTCAGATTACCCTTCCTATAGTGGGATTTTTTTATCCTATTCTGCCTAGCAATCCTACATGGGCAGCAGCGCTTGTCTGGTGCTCTCCTTTTTCCTTCATTTCCACTACTTGCCTGTACCTGTCTTTCTCTTCCTTTAAGGCATCATCCAGAAGCCTTTTCCCTTGTTGCATGTTACCCAGCATCATCTAGGCTCTTGGGTCTTCTTCCTTCCTTCCCTGCCCTGGTTCCATTCACTTCCTTTGAGATTTCTGTGTCCACTGTAAGGATATCTTCTCTGATTGCTCCTTAGCTCATATTCTAGCCTTTTGTTTTCACCTAAAATTTTCTGATGATGGTTCAGGTTTCTCGCTGACCCTCCACTCTCTGGCGCTCACTTCATTTCACCAGTCTCCCCAGATCTCCTTGGCTTATCCCTCTGTATGTCCCTGTCTCCATTCAGCAGAAAAATGAGATACAGGTATATCTTTTCTCTGCTGTTCTGCTCCACTAATCATCTGATGTTAATGCTAGGAGTAGACACGCACTTCTGCAAGCAGAGAATTACTGTTTTTCAAAGTAGATGTGTCAAGTTGTAAGTCTGCATTTATGTTAATGATAACCGTGTGCTCAGGCTTCCCCTTGGCCGCTTCAGTTCAGTGCATACAGGTGAAGTCAGCTTTACCTGTACTGTCAGTCCAGTATGCACAGCATCTTGTGTGAGCGTATATCCTTCCTGGCTTTGCATTGACCAGGCCCTGTTAGCCACGTCATTCCTTCTGGCCCATCCTCACTCTTTTTATTTACATATTTTCTCTTTTTCTTGTGTTGTCAAGTGCTTTGGAAGAAAGTTGAGGAGGGATTGTTTGTCTGTCCAGTGTAATCCCCATCACTCAGTGGCCAAACTGACAGCTGGCTTCTGTATTCCTGGGAAGAGATTCAAGGTGTGTTGCCCCTCTTTCCTCTGGTTCTCTCTTTTCACTAATATGTCAATGTTTTCTTGAAGAGAGGATCTCATTGTCTAAAAAGACACTTCTCCAGCCCGCTCTTCCCCTTCAGTCTTTAAGTGACCCCTACTCATCCTACACTGCATGGCTGATGCTCTTCAATTTCACTTGCAGTGAATTAACCTGTCTCTACATTGCTTTGCATGCATGTAAAAGCCATTGTATTCCTAGGCCATTTTTGGTCAGCCCCCTTTGGTTTTTAGATGCCAGACCCCATGATTTCAAATACCTAAGAACCTTGGAAGATGCTTTGGGAGCGCTGGGTCTTTGGGTTCTTGAAAATCAGCTACACAAGTTTTCTTTTCACCAAAAGCTTTAAACTGTTTGTTTCCTTTGGCTACAAATTCATTTCAGTTTGTTTCTTTTTCTTACAGGCTCCTGAACCTGAGTGCAATTCTCTAAGGGAGACCCGGCATGGTAGGCAGGGCAGGATACGCCGCTTCTGTACACCCTAGTTAATGCAACACAGTCATACTCCCGCTGCTCTAACATCTGTTCTCTCTCCTATATAAGCGACCCCCTTTGAATTAATCTTTGCAGGTCCTCCTATTGTTGGGTTCAGCTCATGTGCTTGATTTACAAAAGCCATCTGACTTTACAGATGGTACAGATACTGGCAATCCCTCTCGCATTACTAGTATATGAAGGTATGACACTCAGCCCGGTTCTCATGAAAGCTGGTGCCAAACCTCTCATAAAATGTTATGAGAACAGGACTGGGCCACAGACTCTTCATTCCATTCTCCATGATGGTAATTAAAATAACATTAAAATTAGCTCTAGAGTTAGTGGGTGTCAGAATCTGCTTGACATCTTCCATCTTCTGCATTTCATAAGGCATCTCTCTCTGATGTGATTCCATTTACTGAGCTGATATATGCAAAATATGGATGCTTGAGGCTTTTCATAGTGTGGAGCATACGTTAAGAAAGAGACAAATGGGGACAACTGCCCTTCAATGTACAACCGGCCTTTCCATTTGTATTTGCAAAGCACCCCTGTGGCAAGAACAAGAACAATAGCTGCATAGATGGTCAACATAAAGAAAGTATTTATGGCCTTTTACTTTTATTTGGTGTGAAGTATTTTGTCCTTTTCTAAAACGTTAATGACAGCCTAAAGTTTTTCCCTTTTTCAGCCCCACCCTGCACTTGAGAGACTTCTGCAGTTTGG
This sequence comes from Phoebastria nigripes, assembly GCA_035582835.1. Taxonomy (NCBI): domain Eukaryota; kingdom Metazoa; phylum Chordata; class Aves; order Procellariiformes; family Diomedeidae; genus Phoebastria; species Phoebastria nigripes. Next base: position 822,819 of record JAYKAV010000611.1, on the reverse strand, counting down.
GAAAATACTGATATCAAGCACTCTACACTTCCTTCAGAAATTGCAAATGAAGCTAAACCTGTGCAAGTCACTTCACTGTAGGCTTATCAGAGGTTTTCATTGGTATCATTGCATTGATGTAATTATCGTGGTGTCAATATGCTCTAATAAAGAGAGAGACAGAGATAAAAAAACCAAAAGTTTTACAAGATTATTTATGCAAATGGTTTTATCTCAAACTGAGAGACAAACAAAAAATCAGTTGTAACCATTTTGATGTACTTGGATGCAGGGACAGATTAAAAAAAAGCCCTGTTCGTCACATGCATACTATCAATACCATCTGCAAATGTCACCACAGTATGTTCAAGAGTTGAAAATTTTCCAGTTAAATCATGCTGATAATTATCTTCTCTGACTCTGGGCAGGGGTGGTTGAATACCCCTAATTTGGAAAGTATTGTTAGACTCTTCTGAAAGAAGGCCAACTTCCAAGGAGCAAGAGAGGCCTCGCTGGGGGCACCTCATAGAGGCAACATTTCAGGGATTAGGTCAGGGGGTTCTATTTAGGTCATAGAAAATTAAATTAGCTTGATCTCACATTCCTTACACACACACACACACCCCCACACACCCTCCAAAGGCAAAAGCCAAGAAGCCATACACGGTCTACGTCTGGAAGAGCTGAGTGAATGCTGCTGGATATAGATAACAGCAGAGTTTGGGCAAAGGAGTTTAATCACTTGTATCTGCTCCTATTTGACAGCCAGTAAGCGACATGAATTTGGGAAAGAATATATAAATACAGAGCTATGTAAATACACAAACTGCCCATTTTCCTTACTGGCTTAGGCAGGCAGAGTAAGTATGTATAACCCTCTAATTCAGCTACTTCAGTTTCACAGCATCCAGGCATACCACAAAAAACTGGTCTTCCTCTAAAGAGCTGCCTTTTTTTTTCTACTTCAACATTATTTGCTATTAAATGTTTACAATGTTTTATGCAGCTGTGCAAAGAACAATGAACCATGTTCTGCAGGACAGAGGCTCTATAAATTAAACCTTAAATGTGAGCTGATAAGGTCTGCAGAATTTAGCCTTAGAGACACAATGTGTGCAGAAATGCAAAGAAAGAGCCGCAATGAATTAGCAGCGAAGTTCCCAAATGACTTAGCTCCTTCAAATGCTTTGCTCTCTTCTTCCATGGCTTTGTATAGAAACTGCATAATTACAGTGTCACTGCTCTCATATATATTTTATAGTTATATGTGTTTCAGCCGTGAAAGACCATGCTTTCTGTTGGCAAAAAGGATTATTATGGTTAGAGTATATTTATGGGCCTTTGACTTTGCCCCATCAGTTGGTACCTGCAGCTGCATATTCACTTCCAGATATATAATTAGTCATAAGAAAATAGCTTCAAATATAATCTATTACATTGACATTTTCACTTTGTAAATGATCGTATCTAAGAAATGTCGTTATTTAGCTTCCTATTGGAAGTGTCACAACTAATGTCAATCTTCAGAGCTCCAGGTGGACATTTTCCCTGATGCCCCTGGGGCTATGAGGGTCTGACATGGATGTTTTCATACATCCACAAAATCATTCAAAGGAACCATTTGGATAAGCAGGTATTCGCCTACTTACATGTTTGCAGAATCAAGCCCTAAATCAGTAAATGGCATCAGTCTCAAGCCCATGTGATAGAAACGCACAAAGTCACCGCTGTCCTCATATGCCAAATATTCCTTAACATCTTTGGCCAGAGTAAAAAAATGGCTCCCTACTGGTGCAGAATGGAAACCTCAGCAGTATTTCACATTTTTCCTCATGACTTAAAGAAAACATTCCCCATTAATTTGTTGCCCGTTCCCAGACTTCCAGGATGAAAAAGGAGCAGGCTCTCCTGGAGCTTCCCAGCTCTCCACGGACAGCTGGGCCAGACCTCCTATGTTGTCTCTATCTTAAGGAGCGCTGGGCTTCCAAAATATGGCAAGGGCTTTTGCCTTGCTAGCTATTCAAAAAAATATATTTTACATTACTTTCCTCCCTTACCTCCCTTGCACCTTACCAGTGAAATGAGAGAGCTGTTAAGAGCCTTTCAAGGAAGTGTTGGGTTTAACCGTGATGAGGTCCATGTGACCGAGGCTCCAGGGGGTCTCATGGCTCTTATCCTCCCCCATCCTCTTTCTCTCCTCCCACACATCTTGCTGCTTTTCACTTGGGATGTGTCACTGCTCTTTACACCTTTTAGGCCAAGAGCAACAGTTTTTGCCTGTTCTCACAAGCATTTTGATTATCTAAGCAGCTCAACAAGCAGTGGCAAAATAATAATGGGTTTCCATAAGTTACTCCAAATGGATCGTGACTTTGAATTAATGATTTACAACAATTGAGTGCAAGATTTTGCTATGTCAGCTACTGGATTTGAACAGGAGCCATTCCCAGAACATGCTCACAGAAGTATCTCAAAAGCGAAATGCTTTAAGAAAACACTCCTTACGCAAGCTGAGTAAACTGGACTCTGCAACGTAGGTATGGGCTGAACAGAAAGCTAGCAACATTTTCCAGCTCAAGCACTGTTGTCCCCAGCCCCAACACTGGCCTAAATTTAGAAAGACTTAAGGTATGCAGATGGAGTGACAGACCTCCCCTCTTCCCTCTCAGGAGTGAATGACTAAGTTGGGCTGCCAGGCCCTGCAGGAAGAGAAAGGAGGAAGGGATCTTCCTGGCTCTCATCCCTCTGCGATGATCCTCAGTCCCCATCAATCAAAACCACTGAGATAATCTCTCCTCCAGTGCCAGGATCCCCAGATGGATGGGCCGGGGTAGTCAAGCCAGTCTTGTCAGAATAGTCCCAGTTAAAATCATAGCCTCTCTTTAACTTGGCCAGGTACAACTCATACTTCATGGCCTGTATGAGATCCTACCTGAAGAGGTAACAAATATATCCCTCGCCCTGTAGGAGGTCATTACAGAAATCCCATGGGGTGTCCTCCATCCCCTGAAGCATGTGGGCCACTGTCAGAGAGAGGATGCTGAGATCAGCCAGTGACTATTAGCATTTTTCTGGCCTATTCGCTGAGCCCATTAGTATTATCTAAGAGTTTTCATTCAGCCAACACTATTGGTTTTCAGAGGCCAGGGAGTGCCTCTTGTCTAACACCTTCTCAGTAGAAAGGGATGGTCTCTGCTTAGCCAGTGTCTGCATCAGGCATTGCAGTCAGGATTACACCTGGGGACAGCCCACCCCATCAAAAACCACCCCAGGCCACAGCTGCTCCTAACTAACCACAGGCTAACATGCCAACATGCTCCCCCTGTCCCGGTGCCCAGCCAGCCCTCTCCTCTCTTCTCCGCCAGCATGGCCGAGCAGACGCTGGCTGAGTGGGCAGAGGTTGGGCAATGCAGGATGATCACACCCTTGTTTCTCCTGGTTTGGCACGATGATGTTATTTTCTGGAGCAGCAGGAAGGCCTGCGGAGCACCCATGGCTCCTGAGCGACGCAATCTCCAATTTTTTCTGCTGCTTTGGGTGCATGTCTGTGTGGTAATCTGCAGTGTGGGGATTACAGAGCTGACTCAGGTTGTGGGAAGCCTTGTTGTCTCATGACACTTAAAGGTCCTCACTGAGTCTGTGCTAGACATGTTTAGGTTACAGGAGAACCTCTTTCTTCGTCATCCAGCAAACCGGTTTGCCTCCCAAGGAAGGACTCTTTCCATTTATCCCAACCTTCAGCCCAGCGATGAATGGGCTCCTGCTTACTTTGTCCTGCCAGTCATCCCCTTTGTAGCATGCACTGGCTAACATCTCTGCAACTGGCACTCAGCAGTTTGTATGGTTGGAGATAACAGGGCCTGGCCATGATCTCCTATGGTTGCAAACCTCCAGCCTCCTGGGTGTCTTCCCAGCACGGGGTCTTCCTGCTTTGCTGTGTACAGCGAAGAAGCGAGGTGGCCCTTTGGAAACTGCCTCTTGCTCTTCCTTCCCTCACCCCGTGCAGCAAAACTGTTTTCCTTCCACCACGTTCAGGATCTCCCATGGCTGCAGGGGAGGAAAGATTTGCCTCTTAGACATGAAACCAGATTTGCTTTGGTTGTAGATTTTTTCTCCACCCAGGGAAAACAGAGCCAGGAAATTTGTTTTGGACTATTGAGTTCAGCTTCTCCATAGAAGATTTTTGGCCACTCATCTTGGCTGGGACTGGAGAGATGGGTAAGAGGGGAGACCATCAATTGAATGGGGCCACAGGAGCGTCCCTGACATGAGGCAAAATCCATATGAAAACCAAGTGAAAGGCAGACACAAAGACATGTTAGACTGTGCTCTGGTCATCTATGCGGTCCTCTGCCAGGAGGACAGAAAGACTAGAAAAAAGGGAAGGGCGGGTATGAAATGGGATTGGCAACTGTCACCAGCTTAAGCAAAATGGACACTTAATTATGTGTAGAAGAAGTGACTCAGATTTTGATGCCATCTTTTAATTTAGGATCGATGCGTGTGGAGATTACATGGCACATTTGCAGGAGTGTTCATAGAATATAGATGTTATTAGAGCAGGATAATTATTCATATTTGGTGTCAAGCCAGAAGTCACATTACAGAAAGGTCTTAAATGCAAATTTGACAGAATAATTCAAATGCAGAAATGAGAACAGGAGGGTTGATCAGTGTGTGAAGGGTGACTCACGTCGAAGTCGGTCTGCTTCATTTTTGTGTGAGTTGCCTTAAATTTAACAAAGCAAATCCCGTAACAGTAGTTGTTTTCAACTAGAGCAGGCGAAGGCTTCAGCTCTTGAGAAACCAGCAGTCTCCTGCACAGAAAGAACATGTAAATAATCCCCACCGGGAATTTTGGAGTCCACTCTTACTCACCTCCCTGTTCTGGTGTTTCCCAGTCTCCCTGCAGAAGATGAAGCTGCAGAAAGCAAGCTCTTTGATGGGCTGTTTCCCTGTGCCACAGGGCTAATGCATTACCCCGAGGTGCTCAGGATATGAAAGGGAAGCCAGGGTGCCTAGGAAGCCTTTTAACTCTTCACAACCATAAACATTTCTGTTTAACTTCCAGAATCCCCCTTCCCTCAGGGGAAACTGCTGCTTGTTTCTCTTTTACCACTGGATGTGAGGGCAGGCCTGTTATTACTGGCACTCCCTTCCCATGGATGCATTTTTCTTGGTTCAAGAGACTCTAGTAAATTCTGAATTTTTAAAAGGGAAACCTGAGGCTTTTTTGTTAAAGCTTCCTGTATTTTACGTGAGCAGAGGAGTTCTCTCTTCCAGTACATTTTCCATCACCGGGCCCTTGAGCATGAGGGACTCCTTCTTTACCTGGTACTTCATATACAACTCTGCCCTTTCTTCAGCCATAAAATAACTGCACCAATAAGAAAATAGAAGTCACTCCCTACCTGCAAAAAACCCCTATATAGTAAATTAACAAAAGGAGAGAACAAAGCAGAGGTAAATAACTGCTCTTTCCCTGCCTTCATGAGAGATGAGTCCTGTGCATAAAATCCACATCCCAAATGCAAGCAGGAAGGAGAGCTGCGAGGCACACATGTCCAGAGGGTTTCGTTTTGTCCGAGTGCTTCTGTGATATTTCCCAACATGGCCCATACCCTCCCAGGACCAGCCTTATCCAGCTGCCTGAGACCCGGGCTGCTGCAACCGCTTGAGGGTCTCACCTCCAGGAGAGACCCTGCCTTCTCCTGGGATGCAGAGCCACGGCTTACACAGGCAATTGCGGGGTTAGTGACAGGACTGAAATTGGTGTCTCCAAAGCCTGTGCGACCTCTGGACCATGCCACAAGCTGAGCAGGGGTAGAAAGCATTTTCTCATCTTGCTGGTTTGCTACCTGGAGTCTTGCTCTGTCAAACAATGTCCAAGACCTACCCTTCCACTTCTGCTGTTCCCTCTAGGAGCCTATTCTATTTTCCTTTTCTTCTAATTTTTATAAATATTTGTCCCGAAAACAGCCTTTCTGAAGCAGATACAATCCAAATAAAGCCCAAACTCTGAACCGTCAGAATTTCCCCCATCTCTGAGGGCTCAGGCCCTATCTGTGCTAAGCATTGTGCCTCCGAGTCCATCTCATCAGCGTATAGTAAAGCTCATGGAGGAGACGGAATCAGACCAGCTTGTGTTTTGCATGCCTCCGTGGCTTTGTCATGACACATATCACCACTCACCCGTCGACACCGTTGTGAATGTGTAGAAGGTCTTCGAAACCCTTCTGGGAAATGACACATCCGCTTGGCTTCCCTGCTCRGTTTCCTAGCCTAACCCCAGAGAACAAGTGTTCCCCAGGGCTTTTCCTTGGGGGACCCACTGGCAGGAGGCAGAAGTCCTAAGAAGGAGAACTTTACATGAGCTACTTAAGTCTCACCTTAATTCGAGCTCTTCCCCCTTTGCAAAGTCAGGGCAATGCTTTCACCTTGGCATTGGCCGGCTGGGGGCTGGTGGTGCAGCTGAGCATGTACCTACACGCTTTCAAACTGCTCCAGAGCATTCACAGGTCTCTTTGACAGCTCTTGTCCTGCAGATTGCAATCTCCTAGGGTAAAAAAACCTAGTACAGAGGACCCTGATCCCTGCAGGCCTCGTAGAAAGTGTGCAGTAATTGAAAGAATAATAATACATGTCAGACGTACACAGGCTGAGGAGGTAGCAAAGGACCTTAATGAAAAAAAAATCCTAACAAGCATGGGATACTAATTTTAAGAAGTAATTCACATATTACTTATTGCTTAAGGGCAAAATTCGTGCTGCCTAACATACTTTCCCAAGTTTGCAATGCATGGCCTTTGCAACACAGTAAGTAGGTACTTTTTAACACTTGCCATGTCCACAAAGATGTCTCTATAACCCGTGCCACATCAGATATTCACAAGGCAACAGCATGATTTCAGGAATGCGTTTTAGTGCTGTAAAGGAGATCCCTGATGAGATCCATTCATGCTCTCCCTCCCTGAAGGGTCCAGGCTGCCATTACCACTGCGCTGAGCAGGGAGGAGGCAAAGATGTCCATTAACCCCTTCATTAAGTTCTGAAATGGCAGTCACAAGTCAGGGTGTGTCCAGAAGAGCCAGATGAGCAACTTTTGCAGAGAGCAGAAATCCCATTTGAATCCCGCAGGGCTGCGGACAGTACCAGCAGCAACAACATCGAGTTTTGGTGCAACTTTCCATTTCCGGAGCTCAGAGAAGCCCATGGTGATTAACCAGCCAAATCTGCCATCGGGGAAGCAGAAGTTTCCATTTTAGAGGTGAGGAACACCAGAGCATGGAGAAGGCAAGCTGAGTGCCCTAACATCAAGCAGCTGTCAGCACAGGACCAGGAGACAGGCCTGTGACCCGCAAACCTGTGTCTTAAGGTCATCTTCTCCACAAGACCATCCAGGCTTTGTCACTCTTTCTTTTTCTTTGTTCCCTAGCTAGAAGAAAAATGTGATTATGAATTCTGTCACTGTCTGTCCTGCCCTGAGCTGTGTGGTTGCAGGAGACCGCAGTGGGGTTTATCCCACCCAACTGCCAGGTATAACACAACACCTCCTGAAAACCAGGTGTGGGGAAGCAATGTAGCCGGGTGCGGAGGGGACCAGCCAGGGGGAGAGGCAAGCACAAAGCATCTGCCAGCCCCCAGGAGCAGCTTTCCTCACGGCATCATGCTCACACACAGAGATGGTGATAGATGGTGATGGTCTACTAAGCTGTTGTTTATAGCAGCTTCTCCATTGTCTCCCCTAGCTCCCACCAGGACACCAGGTGGATAGATGATGTTGTCAGCCATCCCCAAAGAGTTTGGTAGAAGAACACAAGGTCACTGAGCTGCTCTGCCCAAAGTCATGGCTACAGGAGTAGCCAAGGTCTTGTTTTCTCATACAAGGACTAAAGGGTCCTGACTAAAGGGTCCTGAGGAAGGGGTGTTCCTCGGCCTAACAGGCTGGTTCTGCAGGTGAATGGTATTTGGGGTTGGTCACCTGCACACAGGGGTATCTCAGTGTGTGGTAACACCTCCGCTCAGCAATCTGTACCCAGATCTCAGCCATCCCCTGTGGATCATAGCCAAGACAACATCCCATAAGAGGAAACTCTGGGAAAGAATTAGTGGATGTTTACTGAAGAACAGTAAAAATGTAGAAATGTTATCCAGAACTGGACTTCCAACATCCCCGCCTCGTCACAATCCAAGTTCTCTTGAGCTCCTCACCAACAACCTCCCTCAGCATTAGCAGGAGCTAAACATGAAATATCTTAAAAATCAAATTACCGTGCAAACCAGAAGGCAAAGAATGTATTGCATGAGATAAATCTTCACATATAGAACTGCCAATGTGCAAAAGAGAAACCAATTAATTTTCTAACAAACATCAGTGCATATTTCAAATAACATTGAGTTTCCTTCCACTTCCAGTTCTTTTCTCCTCCTTTCTTTCTTCCCCATTTTCCTCTCCAAATTTCATTTTGGTAAATATTTATCCCTGTTGCTCAGATAACCGTATCTGATTGCAGAGGCTTGAAGCGTAACCGATGATGAAAGACTACCTGAGGGATACTGGAGCATGTATGGCACAGGGGTGTGGACATAAACCCCTGAAATATGCTGGCAGTATGACCAGAGTTGTTCTACCTGTAGGTTAAGTCAAGATAAGAACTTGCTTGCCGGCTGCACAGGGGATTAGACCAAGCCGAATCCCTCACGGTTGTTAAAAAACCACCAGGACTGTTGGCTTGAGATGGGGCAGAGCCTGTGGGTTGGGGGGCCAGGAAGGGGCTGAGCGCCCCGCCACCTCCCATGACACAAAAATTGACGGCAACCCTCTATCCCGACGGTGCGGCCCCAGCCGGGAGGGCGGGAGGAGAGGGTCAGCCGTACCAGCCAGGACCAGGACTTTTGCTTCCAGTGGGCTTTTTGGCTTGGGGCTGGCACCGTTGCAGCAGGTCCTCCTGCACCTAGCTCATGGGCACCTCTGCCTTTTCTTGGCAGGCTTCCAAGTCACTCAAAGCGCATGGTCCCCGATGGGTGCTGGGGTGGCGTGTGGTGGCAGGCAGTGGGGGCAGTGGCCGCCCCCCGGCACCAGCCAGCCCTTTCGGGGGGGGGGTTACATAAAGGCAGTCGAACATGTCTGTTCAGGGCGCAGGCAGTGAGGCACAGGAAGAGCGGATGACTAATGGCCCCAGACTGGCCTAGTTAGTGCCAGGGCGGCTTTGCTATGTGCTGCCCCGGCGGGTCCCTGCAGTGCCAGTGAACAGGAGAGAAGGCCCACTTCTTGCTGGAGCAGAGGGCAGGGTGAGAAAAGCTTCCCCTCCCTCAGAGATGCTGAGCAGGAGTCTCCCCTCCCCTTCACACATGGGGAGGGCTTAGGTTTTGCGTAGGAAGGAAATAACCAGAAAATGCCGCTGCAGCATGAGAACTGGCACTTCTTCTTGCACAGCACCTTCATACAGAACATCTCAAAATTATTTACAAACGCCAAGCAAAGCCCAAGGCACAGCCGTACAATGTTGTTCATGGGTTTGCAGGATTTTACAAGAGTTGGCTGATGATAGGTTCCCTCTCTGAAAAGCCGGGGCTGCTTGGGTCACCTGGAGTATGTGAAAATCTCTGCAAACAACACAGGCAATCAGATGTCAAATCCAAACCAGCTCCCACAGTACATTTATAATCCTGCGGATTGTGGATAAAAGAAACAAAAAGTCATCTTAAAGTAGCCAAGTGCTCTAATAAAAAGAACTAATTAAAAAAAAAAAAAAAAACTAATAACAACAACTAATAAAAAGTGTTCTTGACAGTAAAAACTGGCATGATTTCTATGCCTGGCTCCTGATTGTTTGATGCCCCTGAGCTGGCAGTACCAGAGCGGTGCCAGGGTGTGTGCACCCGCTTTCTGATCGCACGGCTCCTCCAGCGCAGCCCAGGCAGGGTCCGTCCTGCCCCACACACAGCTGGAGCGTGGACAGGCACTGGTGGAGAGCATCCTTCAGTGGATAGCTGGCAGGTTTGAGAGGCTCAGGCGTTAAAGGGAACTCCCAGTGGAATGCTATGGCCATAGACATGTTGTTTTTAACACTTAAAAGCTACCTAATGCTTAATTCCTCAGTTCACCTCTGCCTTCTGCTCTGTACCTCTGGCATTAATGCAGCTGTCAGAAAAATGACATAGCGTGTTTAAGCTTTCCTTGCTATTAATCAGGACAGGAATGATAGCTTTCTGCAGGTTTGTAAATGCCCACACCACAGACCCGTACTATCTCAGCTCTCCGTCAGGTATTACAACGTCATGAGACAACTGCTGTTTTTCTTCAGACTTTTTGACCCGTTTTTAATGCTAAAATTCTTCATGGCGAGGCCGTTGCTTGGGCCGTGCAGTGGGGCGGCAGCAGGCATCCGCTGCCAGCGGTGACGCAGAGGAGTGCAGGGCTCATCCGCCAGAAAAATGGGAAGGGAGCATTGCTCCAAATGGGGCCGTGTTTGTGCAACAGCAGTGGATATGCGCCGCGAGGGAAGATTTTTTGCCCACAAGCATGGGGCCAAGGCCTTGGCCGTAGCTTGCAGCTGGCAGGGAATGCGCAGCTCCCAGCTCGGGGAGGGAGCGGGAGCAGAGGGTGACTCACAGCCCAGCCCAGGCTTCCCTCTGTGCCGGCCACAACTGCTGGGCAGCAGATTTCAGGGAGGAGGAGGAGGACAAAGCCACTTAGCGTCCACTCCCTGCCCTCCACCCATTCCCTCTCTGCTCATCTAGACAGGGCTGAAAATAACAGCGTGCAAGAGCAAGGGCAATAGGTGCAGGCAACCTGGGCGGGAGGTCCCCGCGTGCCAGAATTTGGCTGGGATCACCACCGAGCCCGGTGTGGGTTGCCCTGGCACGGCAGCAAATTGGCCTGAGAAGGACTGGGAGAAGACAAGTGTTGTCTTTATTCTTCTAACACAGAAGTGAGCATCAATTTGGTGTGATTTAATATAAGCTAAGGTCTTTGAATGAATTAACTGGAGTGCTGGGTCCTGGTCTGGATATGGTGCTTGCAGATCTGGACAAAGCGAGGAGCATTCAAGGAGCACAAGAGTCAGGAGAAATATAGACCAAGGGATTCAAAAGGAAAAACTGGGGAACTTGGCTCATTTAGTCTAAAAAAAGAATATTAGGAACAAAGACGGAAACAATCCTCTAACACATAAAACCTTCCTAAGGAGATGATCATTTTATATTATCTGTGGAGACAAAGACATGAAGAAATCAGTTTTCCTTCTGCAACAAAGAGTGTTTTGACTGGCTACTAGGGAACATTTCCAAGATGTACAAGGCGTGGAGCGTGGGGAGAGGCTGGAGAATCCCTGTCCAGAGCAATTTTTGAGGAGTCCTTAGGCAAAACTCCCTGTGATGTTTCCCTGTGCCGAGGGTGCCTGCAGGCGGGGGTCCAGCAGGGCTCCCTGGCAGGCAGGGGCTGCCTCAGTGCAGAGGGGGGACCCAGTGATCCTGCCGGCTCCCTTGCTGGTTTACATTTCATTGCCTGAAACGCAGCATTAAGTATTCTTGGCAGGAGTCATAGCTTGGCTTGAACAAGCATTTGATAAGATCCATAAAGCTGAACACAGATTACTGCTCTATAAGAAAGTGTTGAACACCAAGTATGCCCCACTTTCTATGATCTAAACCATTTTAATTCTCTAAGCACAATTCGTAACACATCTGGAGCCAACTATTTACATCTACTTATAGACAATGTTAAATGAGCCACTGTTTTAATTTTGCTGAGCCAGACAGAGATAATACCCCTAGGAAACAGTTTAAGTTTGTAAAAAATAAAAAGGACAGTGTAAGTTGCTAAGTGATAATAATTTGCAAAACATAAATACTTATACAAAGGAAGTGATTAATTCAGGACATTCTTTACATATCACCTCTATAATCTTTTCAGTTGTAGCCCATTATGTACCTTTATCTCACAGCATACTCTCTTTATTTGTCTTACAGCCAATGCTTTTAATCTGCGGGGCTTTTTCAGACTTACATCTCTAATTTACCCAGCTTTCTGCCTGCTGCAACACCCACAGACCCATTGCACACGGGATCGGACACATTTGACACCAAAGAAAGGTTTCAAAGAATGGTTCCAGGTACCACTGTCTGTTCAACACGGGTGGCTGAGCCACATCTCCATTTACCATCGTCCATCAGGGAATTAGTGGTGCAGAGTCCAGCTCCTGCAAACATGGCATCTACCTGTTCCTTATTAACTCCTGCTGCAGCATGGCAACATTTTGCCCTTTGCCTTAGATGAAGAACTTGAAGATGAGAGGTTGTAAATCCAGGCTGGCAAAAATGATGTTTGCAGGGCAATGGAGAGTGTTGTCGCTAATTTAAATATGACTGCTATTTATACTCTGTTACCTGCAGTGACGAAGGAACAGCATTCGGATCTTCCACGGGAATAGCTCTCCCAGACCCAAAATGCCAAATATTTGCTCATGAAAATGACAGGCACAGGAACTCCACAGCTCCTTGGCTGCCATTAGCACTTGACCTCAAACAGTGGCCTAGAAGTTTGCCAATTATTGGAAAACTGCAATCACATCATTTTTTTAATGACAATATGGTCATTTGAGTGTCTGCATGATTTATTGCTTTCCCTGTAAGGTGCTGCATCCTGAAGCGCATCCTGAAGCAGATGCCTCCTGCAAGGGGTGAGCGCGGCCGGCCCATGGTGTCCCCCAGCTCCCTCCCTGGCTTTTGGGGTTGACTGACTCTTCCTTGCTCGTTGCTGCCTTTAAACTGGTATGAATCCACTACTTTCACCAAGGCTTCTTTCAACACTGACTCCCATTGTATCCCTAAGGAAGCATCGAGGTGACCCTCCACAAAATCAGGGAAGTGCAGTAAAACCTGCCAGTCGGTGCCTCTTTGCACTCTGCCTGGTTTTGGAGTTCTTTTCTGATGTTTCAGTGGCCTTTTCCCACTAGTTGTACTACATGTCCTGCTCTGGAGCTGTTTCCCTTTTCTGTTCCCTCATCTGTCACAGCCTCAGTGTAGACACCGATCCCTCCTGACAGGCTCCCTGGTTAATTTAACACACCAGTGCTTCTGTTAGGATGGACTGTACGGTTCGGTCCTTCATCCGAGTGCTCCTTCCACACTCCTTGTACCTTCACAGCATTTGTTCCCTTTTGACTAGTGTTACTGGCCTACATTCTTGTATCTTGACTTTATTTCCCATTTCCTTCATGACTTCCCCTTTCTAAAAGGTGTGAGTATCCGTTCTTGGTGATTTCTTCATTACTTTGTGCAGTGGTGATGTCTCAGCAGCCCTGGCTTATTAATACCTTTCAGGGAATGATTTTATCGTATCACTTGCATAGCTTTACCATGTTTGCTTACACCTTTCTGTGATGCCCACCACCACACTATCTTGGATTGCTTCCTTGAATATTTATCCTGTGGGTTATAGTAAGCTTTTTTTTTCTTCTTATAATCACCTCCCAAAATATCTTGTTGGAAACCACCTTCTCAGAGCTAGCCTTTACTCATTGTGATCAAGTGACACCCCACCTTTTTCTTGGTCTTCCTCTTGGTCTCTTTATTAGATAAACTAATTGTCGGCTGCATGATCATTGGGTGTATGCTCATATTGAGCATTAGGCAATGTTGTATATTTTAATTGTTTTTAATTTGCATGAAGGATTTCTGATTTGTACTAACTATATCTGCATCATCTCCAATAGATGTGTATCTAAACTTCCCTAAAAGAACTCAAAGACCTTTGCAACCGCTCTAAATAGCTTCTTCAGTTGCTTAACTTACACTTACGAGGACTTTTTAAAAAATCTAAGCTGTGGATCAAACTGTCTCAATGCTTGTATTTTCACCTAGGATGAACTTCATACAATCTTGTAAAAGCTTGAAAAATATTTTTTTATCTATTTCATAAGCAGTGAGCCCAAGAGTGTAGGTAAGTGTGTGAAGATGGTGTCCATGCCCCTAAAAAGGAACAAAGCTCATGACCAAGTGGACAGTTAAAATAACTGTCAGCCAAAATCATGGGCATTAGAAGGAGGAGACGTGGAAATACGAGCAGCAGGTGATAAATCTGCTTGGTTTATCGCTGTCTTAGGGTGACAGGGGTTCGGTCCCCAGTTGGGCTTTTCTACCTTTTCACGCTCGGGGCTGAGACCGTGGTGAGTAAACAACCTCTGCCGAGGTGTCACCCTCAGATCAGGCTCCTGTGCAGCCCTCGCAGCAGTTCCCTCTGCCGTCTCCAACCCACTTCCCCTGGCAGGGCGGATGACCCAGACAGCCGCCAGCCTCCACCGAGAGCTGCACTGGGGGGAAAAATGGCAATGAAAAGATGCAGTTGAGCAGTGAGCGGGCAGCTGAAATATTAGGGAGGCTGTAAGGAACCCCAAACAGGCATGGATTAAAAAAAAAAAAAAAAGATGGGGTAGTAGGGCAGGAACTGTAGAAGGCCACAAATGCAAAAAAAGGGCTGCTAGGAGAAAGCACGCTGTGTATGAACAAATGGCGGAAAGACACAATGAGAGTGGGCCAGGACCGTTGCCATCTTCCTGGCAGTGAAGGGAGATGCTGACATGGGCCTGAGGATGACCCGGTGCAGCCTCCCTCCGTCCCAGGCTGCGCTCAGGGTGTTATTCAGCCCCGTGCTATCTGCTGTGTTGCCTATTAGATTATTGTCAAAGGTGAAAATGTACTGTCATAAAATTCTCCCTAATAAATCTGCCTTAATTAAGTCAGCTTGCAATTTAGTTGTGGAGACTGTACTTTCTCCACCCAGCTACTGTGGTTTTCCCAGGTACGCAAGCTGGGGATTTTGACCAAGGATGGAGTTTATGCAACTGTAGCTGGTTCCATATCCAGACCGAGAAAAAGACTCACAAAAGTAGAAGCATGTTTTAAGCATTTCATAATTTCCCCACAAAAGGAATAAAAAAGAGGAACAGGTGTTGCGGATTTGCTAAAAATAGTTTTCTCCAGGAGAAACTGTAGGATATGCCACAAAAAACATGTGAAAATAATAGTTCAAGTAACAAAAAGAGTAAGGACTCCCTGAGAAAACCATGTCTGGCAAGACAGTATTTGCAGGACAGGCCTGGAAACCAGCAAAAATATATCTCATGGCTGGAGAATATAAAGAAAGAATATAAAGTAAGAGCTGGAGGGAACTGGGGCTCAGGGAAGCTGCAGCAYTAATTGTGATAAAGCGAGGGCACTACGCAGCAGCCTGGTATGTCCACCACGCACGCTGCCTGCGGTGGGGTCTCTGCCGCTCAGGGGGGACGTAGGAGTTAGAAAAGGTGACTAACAGGAGCCGGGGGTGGAAGAGCTGTCCTGGGAGCCTAAAAAGGGGACATAACGTCTCCCATTACAGGGACCAGCAGGGTCCTGCTTCTACCACCCTGTGCCTTGTAGCTCCAAATATAAAAAACCCTGTCGTGTAAAAGGGCATTCTGCCAATAACTTTGTTTTAAGGCTCACAGAGCAGTTGATCACCAATGATCTCAGCAGGTACCAAGTCGACAGATAAATACTGAGTCAGCCATAAAACAGGGAGCAGCTTCATCTTGGAACATACCATGAGATTAAATCGGAGAAGCCAAACATCACTGTCAACAGAGAGGATTAGAAAAAGGCTGCGTTTGGCTCTCCACCACCAGCAGCACACGGTACTCTCCCAGCAGGAACGTGAGTCAGAGGAGTTGCTGMCAATGGGCAGCTGGGCTGTGCCTGAGGAACTTCAGTGTGCTACTGGGGAATGACTGAAACAGGCTCTTGAGCCATCAACCATGATCAAGCAGGGTCCAGATGGCCAGAGGTTGGCATTTGGATCCCATCTATTGAGTGAAAAAAAAATCAGTAGTCACCACAAACTCAGTTTGGCTGAAGAGGCTGGAGTAGGAGGTTGGTACAGCATCTGGGTAGCAATTAATCCACACGGGTAGTTTTGAAATTAAAGATGATCCTCCGAGCAGCTGAGAAACATCAATAATAAAGAAAAGGGTCATCAGAAGAGACTAATGTGGAAACAGAGGTGGATGGTAAATGGTGAATGGACAATTCAAAGGAAGGTTTAAAAAAAAAGGGAAAAAGAAGAAATATAATGAAGTGTAATGTATAACCATATGGCTACATAAGCTTGGAAATCATGCAGACGATCATGTATTAAAAAAGGGCTGGAAAGTACAAGGTCTTGCTTCCCTCAGAAAAACTTCTTGAGGAAATATACCCAAGAAGGAGGAATTATGAGAAGCAACCAGAGTAACGCAGTTCCAGTGCCATCGTTGAAAACAAGCTCACTGAGTTACCAAAAGTAAGAGAGCGCTATGGACTTAATGCTAAACAAAACAGTCTTCCCCTGGTAGCTGAGCTTTATTCAGTTCTGGTCTTTGTGCTTTCCTACTATAAGCAAGGTGATCATGTATTGTTCTAGAAGTCTCTCAACACTGCCTTAATTAGGCAGCTTCCAAATGATCTCTGTTGTTTATGCCATATTACTCATAAATCATGACCATGGTCATATTCAAGCCCTTCTTGTAGGCTCTAACATCCAGTGGTGATCACCTCTGCCTTTTAATTATGATAATATAGGTTTCTGGGCCTTTGATATGATCACCTGAAGAAGGTCCTACAATGACACACATCTTGGCAAAAGAGCCACGTGCTGCTGATAAGATGAATATTTGTCTCACGGCRAGTTCTCAAGCTTTCCTCACACTGAAGTAATGCCATCAGAAGGGTGGCAGCTGACGGTAACCTGCATTAGGGAAAATCAGAAAAGCTGCATCAGGGATCATGGAGCAGAGAGCCTGGACCAGCACAGTGCTAGGGCAGAGGGACCTCACTTAGCTTTTGCAGGTAAATTATGTTGGAAGGAAAAAATTGATTTTACAGGGGAATAGTCCAAGCTTGTTAGCCTGGAAGACAGGTGAATGAGCATGAACTATTAACATCCGTTTCTAGCTATGCAACAGGCTGTGGCTGGGCTTCCCATGAGCTGGACTGGGCAGACTGGCCTATTTAAACATTACAACCAAAACTCCTTTGCTGCAGAAACAGGGCAACAAGCCAGGCAGGGTGCCGACACAGACCCATCGGGCCTAAGAAATGGAGCAAAACCCAGGACTGTGGGCAAGGCTACCTGCCTATTTACTGACCCGCACCAGCATGGCCAGGAGCTGGCCATCAGAGGAAGGTCCAGTCAAGAAACTCATCTGCAGGTTACAGGAGAGGTGGCAGCTGGAAATCACACTTTCTTTTGCTCTGCATGCACAGGTGGACAGACTTGCTAACAGGGTGGACGTGGCAATAATTACCTGAGGATACAGTCAGTGCCCACTGTCTGGACAGTTGTCACAGCAAGTTTCATGGCAGTAAGTGTGAAGAGTCGGTAGGGCAGCGCTCTCCCGAGGTAGCACTCTAGAGAGGAGTCTGGACTGTAATTTTTGTAAGAAGAGACTTGAAAACAAAAGCCATATGCAGACACAGTAAGCACTGTTCATACAGTGTACCAGGGCAATACTAACAAACACGTACCTCACTTTTACTGATGATTAAATAAGATTGCGTTAATCCCTATCTAATGGTTTTCCTTATAATAAACTATTCAGATACTAAGATCAGATTAAAACATAAGCTCAGGTTATTACTTAATGAAATATGTTCTTATTTCTAGTAATATAAATAATACCTGCATCTTGTTAGAAAATTTATATTTTATATTTTTCTTTGCTCTCATATCCTTATTTTTAATAGCTTTTGTTTTGTAAATGACAGGCTAGAGAAGTATGATGTTGTCTCTTTCAGCAATTGAAGCTGTATTCAGACTTTAAAAATCGATCAGACTTCTGTAATSACCCTTTACTATGCACTGATACAGATTTTGGTAGGGGGGAGATGGTGTTTGTAATTAACTTTTCTTCCTAAAAAAGGAAAACCAAAAGCAAATGCAAGAAATGTTTCTGGTTTACAGAATTACACAATGCGACTTCATGCTACTCCATAAACTTCTGTATGATAGGGATCGGGCACAGGCACAGCCCATTCGGTTAAATTGCCTGGTTACGCAATTCCCTATTTCCACTACCCCATATGTTTGAAATGGCACAATTGCATCTTTCCATTACTGCATGGGTTTGAAATGACACTGCTGAGTAATATCAGAAAATCTGGTTTTGTGGTCATAAGGTGCTCTGGAATGTGGAAAGCTCTGCACTTCTTGGTCTGCCGCCTTTGTGTTACAGCGGTAATTCCAATAATTTGTTTTTAACTGCACAGAAATACTTTTTGTATTACTACTGAGAACTCAGTAGACAGATTGCACCCCATTCGGTTTTTAAGTAGAGCTTAAAAAGAAAATACAAGCTCCAGAGCAACACAGCTGGGCATAAAGCTGGCCGGTAATTTTGCCATACAAGTGCTGCTGCTGCTGCGTGCAGGAGCAATGCACACGTTAAGAACTCGTCTGTGCTACATGGAGATTGCCAAGGTTTTCAATGAGGCGGAGGCTGTGGTGAAGCACAAGGCAATGGTAAATCATTTCCATTTGTAATGCCAGTTTTAATTTATGTATAAACGATTATTGGGCAAGACCGGGAAAAAAAAACCCCACCCAAAAAAAGATTTCTCTTTCAGAAGAACCACTTGCATCAAGGCAGTTTCCAGGAACTCCTGGCTAAATGAAAACCTAATTTCTTCAGTAATATCAGAGTGACAGCAAGGTTTTTCCAGCCTCATCACTTTCTCCCTGGGCTGCAAAAAAATGCCTCCATTGTATTCCTTAGGTGTATTATCTCTTTAAAGCAGACCAAGAACAAGCAACCGTGGCTTCATATGGAAAGTATGTACTGTTACGATATTGGAAAAATTAGTGCAAGACCTGATGTTAAATTTTAAACACATCACAAACACAAAGGAAGGTCTTCACAATGTTTTAAATTACAGATGCTTTTTAATGTTTTCAGTTGGAAAACATCTCCTTTTGTTGTGCCSACGCAGAGGTGTTGGACCCTTATGGAGGCCTTGGGCGGTACATTAATACTAGAACAATAGTCATCATCTAGGCTTAAGCTACATTGGAACAAACATCCAATGTGGGCCAAATTTACAGCTCTATTTTATAGAATCTTTAAAAAACCCAGTAAGTTCAGCTTCTGCACAAAGCTTTCCTATATTCACATGCAAGTATGGGCTCTTGTCCTTTCCATGTTAGACTACATTTTACTCATAGAAAAAGGAAAACAAGTTTCTGGATGATTCTGCATCTTCTACATCTCTGCTTCTTGTGAATACAGGCCTGAAATCCAAGTGTCTGGAAGAAGCCTGTAAAGCCACGCATTAAAATCTCCATTTCACACTGGGGTTCAGGAAGAAATCTCACATATGCTAAGTGCCATTTTATTCCAAGCGTCCCTTCGTTTCAGTGTTTGGTGAAGGGCATCCTCGCTGAAGGAACAAAAAACATCAGGCAGAGAAGGGAAAATGCTGAGGCACTGTCGTGGTTTAACCCTGGCAGCACCTAAACCCCATGCAGCCGCTCGCTCACCCCCCCACCTCCGCTGGGATGGGGGAGAGAATTGGGAGGGCACGAGTAGGAAAACTCGCGGGTTGAGATAAAAACAGTTTAATAATTGAAATAAAACAAAGTAGAACAGTAATAGTAACAGGGATAACAACAACAACAACAACAATATACAAAGCAGGCGATGCACAATGCAATTGCTCACCACCCGCCGAAACTGACGCGTGCCCGAAATGAGAGCCTGTTCCTGGGACCCAAACACCCCCCCCCCTTAGTTTTTATACTGAGCATGACATCACATGGTATGGAATACCCCACTGGCCAGCTGGGTCAACCACCCCGGCTATGCTCCCCCCGCCAGCTTCCCATGCACCTGGCAGGGCAGGGGAGGCCGAAAAGTGCCCGGTGCAAGCACCACCAAGCAACACCCAAAACATCAATGGGCCATCAATGCTCCTATTATACCAAACCCAAAACACAGCACACACCCCCAGCTACTGGGAAGAAAGTTAACTCTGTCCCAGCCGGAACCAGGACAGGGAGGTGCAACCCAATAGAGCATTTCTTTGAATATACATTAAGAAAATAAGCCATGCCGTTTTCCAGCAAACTATAAAACAAAGTGGTTTGATGTATTTCGAAAAGTCCACTGAATTTTGTGAAAACAGTGCCCTTACCAACAGCTCTCCTTGAAATTCGCTCTGCTCGCATAGGAGCGGTGTAGGCTTTTCCTCAAAGCCAGGAGGACATTGGACCAATTTTTGATGAGCTGTATACAAAAAACTGCCAGTCCAGCTGCATTTGTTCATGGCTTCACTTGTGGCTGGCTTGCAGTCGGAGCCAGCTGAAACCATCCTCAGAGCATTTCACAACATATCAGCATGTGCAAACCGGAGCTTCAAAGCAAATTCTGGGGGTCAAACATTCAAGGTTGCCCTGTTTTGCCTCAAAGCAGCTCCAAGTTAGGGCACTCTAGCGTCTTCTTCCCCCAATTCTTATGAAACTATTGATATGACAGCATTTGCTATTTCAATTGCTAGTTTCTTTTCTGACCTCCTGTTTATAAAAGAAGCGAGAGGTCTGTGTAGCCACGGCTCTGTGCCTTAGGGCATCACACGCAGCAGTGGAGGATGTGGGTACTGACTCTTCCCAATGGACAGCTTTGTATGGACATCATGGTGAGGAATCAAGCTTTGCTACTGGTCTGCTCCCARCATGTGCTGTAAGTAGTATTTAAGCCTTTATGAATATTAAGATATGCAGCTAAATCTTGTCATTTGAATATTGTTCTTGCACGATTGAGTGCACACTTTTAAATGAATACAGGAGATTTAAGCTCCTGTCTCTCTGCTACTCCTTATTATAAAAATCAGTATTTATCAGTATTCACATATGAATATCAGCTTGTATTTGATCGTCAAGTGATTCTTCCAAATTAAAGTTGTACAATAAAAGGAAAAACTCAGAGGGGAGAAGAAAGTTCTAYCTGAAAAATGAACTATAAGAAATACCAGTCAACGGGTAACTCTCTCTAAGCGGCATGCTCTCAAGCTGCATCTCTACTTAACTCCGAATAACACGCTGAGGGGAGGAATTCCTTTCTCTTTTTGAAATCACAGAAAAGAACGGAAAGAAATCCTTGGCCGCTGGCTTGATACAAAGCCTTGCCAAATCAAATGTGAGTTTTCCCCTGGGGTCAGTTTTTGTCTTTCCGCTCACTTTGACTGATTTGCGATCGCATGCACACACACATGAAACATGGAAGGCGCAGGGCGAGCAGAGGGCTACCCTGCCAGCACAACTGCAGCTTGGGAGAACGGGAGCAGATCAGCGGGCAGCTAGAGCAAACATATTCATTTACACTTGTTTAGTCTAACTAGATCCAAATGAATTTGTGAAATATTCCCTTTGGGCCTGGTGGGCTGTTGAAAGCAAAAGACCATTTGTTTTTCCTACTGACACTTACACTAATTGCTAGGCTCACATCTGCCAGGCTCCTCTTCTCATGGAGGGCTCCCGTCCTCCATACCTCCATCTCTGCAAGGGTACCACAGTTATGTGTTCTCAAAGACCTTTTTGTAACTCCATGCTATGGCAATGCAATCCTGTCATGTAACCATACAGGCATTGGCAGCATATCTCATCTCTCTTTTGAAAAACTGAGTCTGACAATGACATCATTTTGTCTCAAAATGATTTTTCCTGTTTTATAACAAGCACCACAAGCACTATCCCGCTTCCCTAATGAAGCACAGTTGATGTTTGCCTAAAAGATGGTATAGWTAGGGTAACACAATTTCTTAATACCGTTCCAATTAGATAATACGGCAACCGGAAAATACTCACATTTTAACTTTCAAACTATTGTCATGACTCAACAGAAGAATAACTACAGAATCAGGAAAGTAAATTCACACGGCTGCTTTGCAAGCTGCCAACTACTTCCATTATACTCAGAGATTTAGAAACAGAGATATTGGACTTCCCTCAGTGAAGCAGGTGAGTATTTCCCTGCATCTGCCCTTTCTTCCTTATCTTACACATGATAGGTGGTTTGATTTCCAACAGCATTAAATCAAAGGCTTTGGTATGAACACATTGGACTCTGCTTCCAATAAGCAGCAGTAACTAATAGTAAAGTACACATAATAAGGAAAACAATGGATATCAAACTGGTAAAACAGAGAAAAACACAGTGCAACAAAGATAGGGATTTAGAAAATTCTATAGGTGTTACTTGATTTAAAATAATACAGGATTTTAAAATACGCACTTGTGTAAAAAAGAAACCACAAGACAAATTCTTCCAAAATACCTCACAGTTTACCATAAAATAGTTGCTTGAACATTCAAGCAACTATTGCTTCTGCCACTGACAATCAAACAAAATAAATATTTGACCAAATCTGCGGTAGTTCTGCAACTTTATAGGACTGCTGGTGTTAATTCCAAAAGAGTCCTCATAAAATACCAGGTGCAATGTATCCCAAGAAGTCTATTGCATTTGAGGAAAAAAAGTAATGGGATAAAAGGAGTAAAACAAGTTTGAAGAAAATAATTAAACCGATCAATTCAACAGAATTGGGATTTGTATCTTACAAGCAGTTCAATCTGACAAGTTGCTCCCCAGAAGGGATTCTTCACTGTCCAGTTAGCAAACCTATTAGCTGTTCTGTCCAAATTGTCAGCTAAATACCCTGGAAGAGGTTAGTGATGGACTATTATGAAAAGCCGAGAACCAAGAGGGAGAAGTAAAGGAAAAAAGTGAAAAGGGAGAGAGGATGGGAGAGAGACAGGGGAACCCTCCCCTCCCGGCAAACCCTGCTCCTGCCAGCAGCCCCGAGCAGTGGAGATGCTGGACGAGGCGAATGCAGCATTTATCGTCACCGGGAGGGGTGGACCCTGGGACCAACAACATGGGATTTTTGGTGGCTCAGACTTTTCTGTAAGGGATTCTTTATATGTGAAAAGTTGTGCCAATTTAATGATATTATGTTAATCTTCCCAGGAAAATGCATGGAAAAACCTGAGTGCAGATTTATTTACATCCATTCGCACCATCTTAAATTTCATTTACGATTTAGGTTAAGAAGTCCTCAACATATGTGACAATTTGAAGTAATCTGTACACATTCTTTGGAGTTAATTTACTTAAACCAGAGCAACACTTCTGATACAAAATAGGCCAAAATCAAACCAAACTTGGCATGAGGCTAATGCAGGCTGGGAGGGAGCTCAGGAGGCCTCTATTCCAACCTCCTGCTCATGGCAGGCTCAGCTCTGAGGTCAGACCAGGCTGCTCAGGGCTTCATCCAGTCAGGAGTTGAAAACCTCCGAGGATGGAGACTGCACCACCTCTGTGGTCAACCTGTGCCTCTGCCCGACTGTCCTCATGGGGGAAAAAATGTCTCCTTACATCCAGGCTGAAACTCTTGTGTTTCAACTTATGTCCATTGTCTCTATCTTCTCACCCAGCCCCACTTTAGAGAGCCTGGCTCTGCCTCCTCGATGACCTCCCCACAGGCACTGGGGGCTGCTGGTAGGCCCCCCTGAAGCCGTCTCTGCTCCAGGCTTGACAAGCCCAGCTCCCGCAGCCTCTCCTCGCAGGACCAGTGCTCCGGCCTCACCATCTCGGGGGCCTCCCCTACCATTTGTCCAATGTCTGTCTTGTACCAGGGAGCCCCAGGCTGGGCGCAGGACCCAGACACAGTGTAATGACTGATGAGTGAAGGGGATTAATTGTGAACAGGGTACAGGTCTCTGGGGTGAGGATAGCCCATCTCATTCCTTTAGCTACCTTTTCCTAATGCTTTTGTTGTTGTTGTTGCATTTACCAACTAATAATTTTGTGTGCTTCAAATCCTAAGTAACTGTCAGCTAAAACGTATTTTTTGTCAAGCATCTCCCCCCAACATGTAGCTGTGAACCTGGGTGGGAACCGGTGCTCCAAGGCAAGCTTTGCTGTATGCCAGACCCTGCGGAGGAGCTGCTCACCGCACAGAAGTGGTCGCCAACACATGGACTGTAGGAGAATGCACATTATTTCTTGTCCATTTACTCCCACTGACTTCCACAAATTATTTTACCAGGGCATTGGTTTCTAAAGACACATTATATAGCGCTACCACTACAGTATCACACTGGAGCACAGAAGTTAATACCTTCCTCATTAAAATATTTTATTCGTAAGCAAATAATAAAGATGGAGGCAAATATTTGATGACATGATCAAGTTTTAAAATATCTCAGAATAAACAGAAGCAATGCAAGCTAATTAGTTATGACAATTTCATATGCTCATAGAAAAACAGGTCTAATCTTGAAAGTAATTGGAACCTTCTGTGGCCTTGTCTGAAATACAAAAACATACATAAAATGAGGAAATCAGCCACATAATTAATTTACTGTTGCTTAATAAGGCATCAGGAGTGAGGATTGACCTCCCCAATTTCAGATGTCCAAATGCAGGTTGAGCCAGTCACTGTGGCAATAAAAAGCAACAGAAGAAACCTGACAATTTTAAGTCTATATTGGGATAAAATAAATTGAGCTTACAAATTTTCCTTTCTCTCCACTGATTATAAAGGAGCACAGGACTTCAGCATTATGCCTCCCACCCCATGTTTCACATCCAGAGATGTGTTCTTGGTCCCCCACTTCTGTCAGGCGATACAACTTATCTTAGGTCTCTTCTACTGTGACCTAAGCAGAAGTAAGTGGTATTCTGCTGTTCAGCTCAAAATGGCAACTAATTAAGTTTCAGTAACTTGTTTGTGTGCTGCACCCTCTGTAAAAAACAAGATTTGAAATGTCCTTGAGCTGAGCATTAGCAAAATGACAGCTTAACACTTCTGCATCTGTGCAGTGACTGAAGTTACATGACCAGTTAGCACAAATTCAGAAATGCTTAACTCAAGCAGYGTGGGTGCAATGCGCTATTTCCAGTTATTCTTACTATCTGCATAACAATACTGCCCCAAGGTTCCAGCTAAGATCAAAGTCCAACTTTATTACAGGGTACATACATTCATAATAACACTTTGTCTGCTGTGGACCAAAACACGCCACTGCAGCAACTGAGGATATCACTACTTCCAGGTGTATACTGCATCCTTGTGTGTGGGGATGATGTGTCTCCTGTAGGAAGGGCAGCAGTAAAGCATAAATGCTACATCTAAGCCACTGCATCTTTCCCTCTGTGGGGGAGCAAAATAGCAGATACCTGGGGTCCCTTCAGCTACAGCTGTTAAATTCAGTGCAGCTGAGTCCTAAAGAAGCTTCAGATAATGTACAAAATAGACATGGCAACAGAGAGGTGAACTGGCTTCCCAAGATCACTCAGACGGTCATGGAGTAGCCTGGGAGAAAGTCCAGACCGATCCACTACACCATACTGTCTCCCGAATTAGCTATTAAATCAAAATCTCTTATTTCTCCTAGACAAGTCTTAAAATGGGGCACATACTTATGCAGCAATGCCAAAGGCAGCATCAAACATCTGACTTAAGCTGGGGGCAAAGCCACGGGGTATCAAGTGCATGGTCTTAAAGACCGAGCAGGTCTTACAGAACCAGGGGTAGGGGATTTACTCTATTTACTCACACTTAGATCATCATACAGRTGCAGAAGTGCCAAAGGGAGGGAAAGGAGGAATAATTCTTTCCCCTACATTGTGGAACAATGTTACAGAGCTAAGCTGAAGTGACCCTTACTGCTGTTGAGGTCTCAGCTCACCAGCCAGTGAATCTACTCTTTGCTCAACACAACCTTCTCCTATCTACAGTCAGTGCTTTACAAATTAACCTCRCTGTCACAGTGATTGGCAGGTGAGGGCTTATTTCCTCCAGTGACAAACAGCTGATGTTTGCTTATTTCAGATCCCTGCATAAGCAAATATTGTTCAAGCGCTAAGCAAGCTGAAAAATGCATTATTTAAAACATGATTGTGTTCCAGCATTGCACAATATTAATATTGCTAAAGCTACTTAATGCTTACACATCTAATGCATGTATATAATAATTCGATAAATTTTAACTGAACTTTTTAATAACTGTTTCCAGTTATTCATGAATTATGTCATGACAAATTTGGACCAAATGTTTGATTGGTCTCTACATTTGTGCGTATCATTGGTTGCACATTCAGTCTCCTCTTCTGCATGACCAAAAATTTCCACTTTTCATGAAGATCTGCTCTTCATTTGCTCTCTCCTGTTAGACAAGGTGCACCTTAGTCAGATTTCATTTGTTTTTTCAGTTTGGCAAGACCAGTGAGACATTCATCTCTCCATTTTCTCCTGGCATCCAGGACTTTTGGAACAACTGGAATTTTTTCAGACATTGCCTGGAACAGAAAATTTAAGATGATTAAATCTCACGTTCTGAGTAAAAAGTTTCTCACCAGCATTGTTTTCCTGTTTTCCTGTTTTCCCTGTGTCAGACCAAGTAACCATCCACACAAACTGTAATTTAGTCTCTCACAAGCAATAGGCCACTAATTCTTTACATGGGTGACTGGAAATGAGCTAACCTGTATGAGAAGAAAAGTGCTCCCACTTGGAGAAGGTTGGCCTGAATGTGGCAACATCAGAAACATCAAAGCATCGGCCTCTTCTCTCGGTTTGCCCCACACAGCCACTGTCTAGCCTCTTTGATAATAACCTTTTATTAAATAGGAAGGAGGCAACCTGGCCATTTATGTGGCTAAAAATGTGCTCTCAACCAAATTCCTCTGTGTGTGTTTAAAGCTGTGATCTTTCTTCTGGCTCCTAATAAATGTAATGACAGATACCATGTTTATTAAAAAACATTTTGTCTTAGGAGTGCCAGTTATAATCGAAATCACAGGGGAAGACACATAACAAACCCAGAATTATTATTTTTGTTGTTTATTGGAATATGGGGGAGAGAAAGTACAGCACTATTTGAGGACACAAAGGTAGAAGTCTGAACAAGTTAGCACACAAAAATGATATTTAAAACAAAATGAAAAAAAAAAATATTTCTGAGTGCATAATCAAAGTTGCCTCAGAAGTGCCAGTTAAATGTATCACTGAAAGGAGAACAAGAGGTAGTAAGCTCTGGCCAGCTAGTATATTGTAGCAGATTTTCTTTCAAAGAAAAAAAGCTGTTTTGAGAGTGCAGGTAGAGATCACAAGGTCATCTTTGCCAAAATAGCACCTGAGGTCTTAGGTTTAAAAGGCAAGTGTTGAGAAACTGGGTAAAACCTGGACCTGCTACCAATGATTGGCAAGCTGCAGTCACTCCAGAAAAAGTCAGGGGGAGGGACAGAGGAGTAAGATAAGAAATGTTTAATGTTTTACTCTAAGAGGATTCTTGCAAATCCATCTTTGGCATTGAAGACCAAAGATAATAAAGAAACACAGAAACAGATGCTGAAGTGGAATCCAGCTTTCCATAAAGAAACCCATACTGTTTCATACTAATCAAAAGCTTCTAATTGTGAATAACTCCACAATTATTATTGATTGTTATTATAAGCAGTCTATGTTGTTTAAGCATAAAAGAATCTTTTTCCTTTTTAACATAGCTGATGTTGAAATTGTATAAATAGGAACAAAAAAAAATAGGAACAAAAATGCTGTCTTCCAGACAGAGAGCTTCCATATATGGAATTAATCTGACAGCTAATCAAGAACGATTCAACACATACACATGTTCTTTAGAGAAGCATTAAAAAAAGGCAACTATGAAAAGGCAGAGTTAGGAAATAAYGATACTTCAGTTAATTCCTATGATCATACAAAATAGCCTATATAGTGAATATAAACAAATTGTGGGCTTAGAAATGTTAATAGGCAAACTGGGTCCCAGTCCAGCATAGCACTTAAACACATCTTATCTTTAAACATGAAAGTAACCCTACCGGACTGCTCATATGCTGAACTTAAACATGCGTTTGCACGCATTACAGACTGGAGCTCTAGTCTGTAAAGTATACAAAAACAAGAAAAAGAACACCCAGAAGAAAAAAGCTACAGGGTTTATGCAGGAAGATAGAGTAGGAGGAAGACACGGGGAGAAAAGTCATGTAGGAAAGGAAGCTTGGAGCTGTGCATATTATGGTGGAGGACACAGGACAGAAATGATAAATAGTGTGGAGCATTTAATGTCAATAACCCATAGTTGTTAGCAGTTGACTCCTCTGTCTAGCAATAATGTTACTCAGCTGCTAGATCACTTTCCCTTGATGTATGTCAAAAGCGCTTTGAAAAGGGACTTACGTGCATTCTGTACTGATCTTTTCATTCAAAATACACATTCACACAAGAAATACAGACTACAGAATCCTCTAACAGTAAACTGAAATGGTACAAATGTTAAAATAAAAGCTAATACTCTTTGTTCTGAATGTCACTGCATTTATCAACTCCATATTTACCTGACTGATTTTCTGCTCAATTTCACCTGAAAATTCTGGAACTGGTCCAAAGGTGTTCAGAACAAGTCTCATACCTTCACGGTATCTTTCGCAATAATTTGAAATACCTAAAAAGAAGAGTGAAAAACTGCATTTCAACAGAAATTCCTACTTAAGTTCAGTAAGGCTGCCTGTGCTTAAGCACTGTCTTAAATCAGTGTCCAAAAAAAAGGTGTGCTCTTATGCTTAAGACACCTAATTGTCATCAAGGAAAAATGGATTCTATCATCTACCACATTTCCATTAAGGTTCATGGAAAAATCATTTAGGACACGCCTTCACTGCAAGACCAAYTAATGTTACTTACCAACAGGCAATGCTATGTGAGGGGTGTAGTACACAACCATGGATATACTTGTGCTTTGTTACTTGAGACCAGAAAGCTTCCCCGACCAGTGTCCACGAGGAGAGTGCTCTCACCTCTCCTCCTGTTTGGTATGTGTCGTATTAGTTGAAGCATTCCTGTTATTACTTTTATTTATTGACCTGGAGTGTATCAAGAGCAACATGGCTCAGGGGGAAAGGGTCAAAGGCATGGAGACCCAGGTGGCCTCTAGTGAACGAGGAACAGATGGATCTTGCAAATCAATACCTTGTATTGCAACTGGGGTTAACAATAAGGATTTGGCTTTTATGACCACAGGACCCTTGTTGATGCTTTAGCACTGCTAGGGAGAGTCGGGATCCACCTGACAAAGTGGAGAAAAAGCATCTTTGCCAAAAATCTGGCCAATCTGGTGAGAAAAGCTTTACATTAGGAACACTGGAAAAGTGAGATTACAACCTGTAGTCAAGTGAGGAAGGGTTGTATGGGGGTGAAAAGAAAAGAGTACAGGGTAACAGGTACAAGAGAAACCTCAAGAAAGTATAAAAAAAGGCAGAAGGAGTCCACCTGTAGTGCATGTGCACAAATGCATGCAGCCTGGGAAACAAGTAGGGGAAATAAGAGCTCCATGTGTGGCCACGCAACTACAACATTGTTGGAGCAACTGAAGTGTGGTGGGATGGCTCACGCAACCGGAGTGCTGCAGTGGACAGTACACACTTCAGGGAAGACAAGCAGGAAAGACAAGGAGGGGGTGTGCTATCTCTGTAAAGGAGCAGCTCAGATGTACGGAGCTGTTCTATGGGATGGGTGACTGGTTGGGTGAGAGCCTGTGGGTCAGCATCAGTGGAGATGCCAGTAAAGGACAGCATCCTCCAAGGGCAAGAACAGTCCATCTTGATATTCAGGAAGACAAGTAAATGTATCAAAAGATGGATGAGCTCCAGTGCAAAAAGGCAGCATACAGGACATGGAAGCACGGACAGGCTGTAAAGGAGAAATTTAAAAACACTGCCTAGGCATGTAAGGATGGTGTCAGGAAAACCAAAGCTGAGCTCCAGTCGAGACTTGCAAGGATGTCAAGGGCAACAAGAAGGACTTCTACTGTTACATTAGTAATAGAAGGCTGAACAAGGGAAGTGTGGGCCTGTTGCTGAATGGGTGGGTGATTTAGTGACAGGAAAAACAGGTAAAGCGGAGTTACTCATTGCTTTCTTTGCTTCAGTCTTCGTTGACAAGGTCTCCTATGCCTCTGTGCTTAGAGGCAGGGTTCAAGGAGACGAGTTAGCAGCAGCAGATGACGATCCAGTCAGTGACTATCTGCAAGAACTCAGCCCCACCTGAGACCATGGGACGAGACAGACTGTATCCAAGGGTCTGAGAGAAATGGCCTATGCTCTTGCAAGGCTGCTTTCTATCGTATTTTAAAAATCATGTCAGTCAATGCATCAATGTCATCATTTGAGATCCCCAGATGACTGAAGGCAAATATTGCACCCATCTTCAGAAAAGGTCAGAAGAACAATCCGGGGTACTACAGGCCAATCAATCTCACTTCTGTCCCTGAGAAAATCAAGGAGCAAGGCCTCTTGAAACAAATTCCTGGGCACAGGAATAAGAAGAAAGTGATTGTGACAGTCAGCATGTAGTCACCAAAGGGTACACCATAGTGTAAATCATGTCTGATTGACCTTGTTGCCTTCTATGATAAAATCATTGGATTTGTGGAAAATAGGAAAGTAGTGGATATCATTTACCTCAACTTCAGAAGGGCATTTGACACTGTCTCCCATGATATTCTTCTATCAAAGTTAGGACATTAAGGTCTGCATGCTTGGACAACTAGATGGACAAAAAAATGCGTTGGATACTCAGGCTTACACGTAGTGGTTAATGGGTTGTACTCTACCTGGAGGCCAGTAAAAGTGGAGTATTGCAGGAATCTATCCTGAGACCTGTACTGCTTAACAGCACTTCCTCATAAAGTTGCGAATGATACCAAATTGGGCGGGGGTGGGAGCGGGGCGGGGATGGACCAGCTGATACATTGGAGGGCAGGGCTGCCTTTAGACAGGCTGGAGGAATGAGCCAACACAAAACCTTAAAAAATTTAACAAGGACA
This sequence comes from Phoebastria nigripes, assembly GCA_035582835.1. Classification (NCBI taxonomy): domain Eukaryota; kingdom Metazoa; phylum Chordata; class Aves; order Procellariiformes; family Diomedeidae; genus Phoebastria; species Phoebastria nigripes. The sequence continues at coordinate 791,927 of JAYKAV010000611.1, read as the reverse complement.
AATGCAAGGTCCTGCAGCTCAGAAGGAAATGCTCCTTGCAACAACACAGGCTTGTGAACCCCAAGAACTCCTGGTCCTGGTAGGCAGCAAGCTGAATGTGAGCCAACAGTGTGCCCTGGCAGCAAAGATGGCCAACAGCATCCTGGGCTGTGTTAACAGCACAGCCAGTAGATTGAAGGAAGTGATTACCCCCCTTTACTCGGCACTCATTAGATTGCATCCAGAATACTGCATTCAGTTTGGGATCCCGCAATACAAGAAAGACATTGACAAACTGGAGCAACTTCAGCAGAGGCCACCAAAATGGTGGGGGCTGGAGCACTTGCCCTGTGAGGAGAGGCTGGGGGAGCTGGGCTTGTTCAGCCTGGAGCAGAGATGGCTTTGGGGGGACCTAACAGCAGCTCCTGCCTACGGGGAGGTCATTGAGCAGACAGAGCTGGGCTCTTTACAGTTGTTGCATGGCAGGAGGACAAGAGACAATAGGCACAATTTGAAATGAGAGGTTCAGACTGGATAATCAAGCACTGGCACAGGTTGCCCACAGAGGTTGTGCAGTCTCCATCTCTGGGGGTTTTCAAGACTGGATGAAACCCTGAGCAGCTTGGTCTGACCTCAGAGCTGACCCTGCTGTGAACACCTTAAAAACCACGTGGTCAGAGAACCAGCTAACTGGTAATAATGGGTAAAATGGCAGTCAAGTAGACCTTGGCTGAATTAGGGAAAGGTCCAGCCTCCATCAGCTCCAGTAGGAATCTCAAAAAAATTACTGTTGAGGCACTAGAGAGGAACTGGAATGATAAATGCACTGAAAAGAGAAATCGGCCGTTTAGCCAGACATATACATCTAGTAGTCTTTTTAGTACTGTTAACTACCACATAATCAAGAAAGGATAAGGCAGCCTTTCCCACTGTACATCAATCAAGAAGTCATGAGCTGCACCACAACAGTAAATGAGCAATGCTTGTCTGGCAGTAAGCAAGCCGACACGAGTAAGAATGTGCTTATCCTGATGAACACCCTAAATCTGAGAAGGGAAGTTCTGGATATCCACTAAAAGCTTGTGAAAATCTCCCTGTTCTGAGAACGATAGAGACTGAAGAATTTGCATCCTTAATTCTCTTTTTATTAGCTAATTATCAAGGCAAAGAGGAGAAAGCAGCAGAAGACAAAGGCAAGCAGTTACCGTCACCAACTCTTTCACGAAGACTCAGGAGATTGTACAGACCGAGAAGCATGAACCTGAACTGCTCATGGTCTTATCCAACCACAAAATGCAGGAAATGTAAGTGGGGTGGCCTGACTACCACACAAAAGAATGCAACTCAGGTCAAGAGTCATTAAGCAGTCTCTTTCCTGAACAGCTTGTAGACAGTTCCCTGGAATGCAATACTCTGTGATATCAATACCGTAGAAGTCACACCTGTCTAACCCTAAATGGTTGAGGTTGAAAGGTGGATGAAGGAACGGAAACCTCTGACTACTGGCAACTATGAATCATAAAGTACAACACTTGTACTGCTACCCTTATACTGCTCAACATGCCTGAAATGGCTGAAGCACAGGTTCTCCAAAAGGTCTCTGAGGTCAGTAAGAGTACGGAGAACACTCTTGTTTCTGGACCAAAGACAAGAACATTGAAAGGACAGATGCTCAAGGAAATATTGAATTTCCTTTATGATATTAGCACTCTGAAGTCATGATGACCATCAGATAAACAACTGAAAGGACATGGGAGAACATGTCCATTGCATGAGAGCAACATGGAGAGATTTGAGAGTATTCAACTCTCTCAAAAAATTGACTAGAAACATTCTCCAGTATCAGAAGGAAGGAGGCTCTGAGAAAAACAGCAGCCTTGTTAAGTGGCTTGAACCTATATATGGTGCCAAGAGTGTGCCAATCAGCATTTAGTCCACCTGTTTCCTTGTGTTATCCACCCATGGAGCATATGTGTTCCTAGAACACACTCTGGCATGTTCTGGCCTTCTCCAACACAAAAAGGGAGGTCAGCTGGTCATACAGGTATACTGGTGCTCTAATTATACAGAAATTTAGTATTTTGCTCAGTTTTCTTGATTGACACACAGCCAGAAACCTTCAAATTGCCTAGCAGGCTCCAAAACATCACTGGCAGGAAGTAAGATTCAGGAAGAGAAGCATTACTGTGGAATGCGGAACAGGCTGTGATATGATTCTATCTCTTCACTGAGGGAATAAGCAGAGACCATCCTCCTCCATAAACACTCTGGAAAGGACCACTGGTTATCAGGGTTTACCGACCATACCCTGTCATTAGCATAAGTGCTTGCTCGTTACACCTTAACAGCTGGGCTCACAGACTTTGGCACCTGAAGCCAACCCAGATCAACCTACAGGGGACACGCTATCCAGACGAGCAATCTTGGGAACACAAGACAATTCTGGATGAGACTCATGCCCCGACCACAAGACGATGATACTTACATTTCACCTTGCTCACGTGAGCTTTTTCTTCTAACAGTGAGGATTCTGAGCAAAGTTTGCCCCCACATCATGCAACATCATAGAAAGTCCCCACATGTAGAAGTAGAAATTACTAAGGCTGAAGAGTGCAGAACTATGTGGACTTGGGTACACCTTGCTAACTCACAGCTGCTGGCAGCAGCTGTTGCCAGCTGGACAATCACAAAATCAAAAATGGCAATTCAGTCAAATATGGAAATTCAGTCAAATATGGCAATTCAAGCAAATCCACATGAGCAATTGGCAATAGAAGGAATGGTAAACAGGGCAGTGTCAGTTACCAGTTATTCTGGTGCTTATCCAGCTGACACAGGTCTGTGATACCTAGACCAGTGCTGAATAGCTTGGGTTTGGCACTTTTCCAAAAGTCAAGGGGAACCTCTCAACCACCTGGTAAGCTTGTGTAATAATACCATAGATCTGAGTAGTTTTGATTCTGGTACAGTCAGGAGGTAGAAGAGAAGACTCTGTGCCAGAAATCTTTTTCACGAGCCTCAATCTAAAGAGATAACGGATCTTGGGATAGCTGAATGCTTGGACGTGGCTGATCCATTTACCTGATGAATGTGAACTCCTGAGCTGGAGATGGCCTTCAAAGCTCACTCAGTCAGCTAGTCCTGGAAATTGAGCTCCTACTGGCAGCTCACCTACAGCTTGAATGAATCAGAACAATTTCTGGGTGGGTGTAGCTCACCAATGCAACAGAGACATGCCAAATGCAGGTTGGGTAACACAATTTACTCACTGCATGCAATGTATGAATGAAAAGAAGCCTTATGCAAAGTGAGCAAAATAGGAAAAGGTAAAAAAAAAAGTTACGGGTCTAGAGAAGAGCAGCAGCAGTAGTATAGTTGATCTCAACATTGTGGCTGAAATGGCAACATGCAGGCATATATGCTGCATGCCAAGCAGGGGGTGGACACTGCAAAATCTTTCGAGTCTCTAGCGAAGGAAATACACCAAAAGTTAGAATATACGTGGTCTCACTCAAAGATTAAAAAAATAATAATTTCAAAATAGCTAACTCAAGATAGCACTCCCAGTGAGAAATGTCAGTGGAGACTAGTGCAATCTTTAACTTGGCTTAAGTAATCAAGATCAACTCTATGCTGCCAGCTTCAAGAAGGCACTTGAGCAATGGGGAATATTGCTGGAAAAATCACTTTGCTTTTCAACTGCAAACTCAAAACTGGCAAATATTTGACTCCAGGCCTTTAGACTTAGGAGTCTTTTGGTTCAAAGGTCAGGGCTATAGCAAAGGTGGATGAGAAGAGCACTTGACTGGAGCATAGGGAGAAGAAGATGGAAAACAAATATGACAGAATCCTTTTAACTTCAATCTTTACTGACACTGCCCAGGGAGCAGTTTAAGCTGGAAGAATCAGCATCTGTAAACAGTGTGAGACAGACAGGGCAGCACCTGGGAGCTGGAGAAACAGGAAGATGGCAAATGGGGCTGTTAAAAACAATCAACATCTCTCCTTGCATCCAGTTGCTGTGCCCACACTGTGCCCCACTATCTCCAGCTGGAGAAAAAGAATGACGCAAGATGCATCTGGGACAGAGAAAGAGGGGAATCAACTCACAGCACAGGAATGACGATAGTTTCCTCTTGTCTATGTGGTTTGTTGGCTCCCTGTCTAAACCTCCATCTTCCTTGCACACTCACCTCATCAATGTTGGAGGGAAGGGGCTGTGGGAGAAGGCAGATGTCGCAGCAGGCACCTGAGAACCATGAACACAGAACAGAAATACCTCCAAGGAAGGTAGGAGTTCCCTGAATCTTCTTTCCACCACGTGTTTACAACTATGGCAGAGAGTGCAAGAAGAGGAATGAGTAACAAAATGTTCTACAGGAGTAGTGGATACAGGATTACAGAGATGAAAAGGGGAATACTCTATCTTCCTTGAAAGTCCCAAACCCACCCAGCATTTCTGACTTGTACAGTACAGTTACAGGAACATGTTATCCCAGGCTAGACGAGGGCATTGATTCAAGGCTCTTCAGCTGCCCATATGTATCTAGGAAACACAAGGTTCTTTATACCACCAACAAAGGAAGAATAAGCTGCTGCTTATTTAGCTTCAATGAGAGTCCAGGCAGTTTCCAAAATAGCTAATGAACCGTCCCACAAGAATTTGTTCACATAACTACACTTCAGGTTTGCAGGTCCTTACCTGAAGGACTTGCACTGGTGTGGTGCAAACATGGGTATCAGTGAAATGCCTCCAGTTGCATCATCAAGATGAACAGGGCATTGATGAAGGAAAAGGAACTCAGGACAGATACTTATCTTAGAAGCATGCATAAAATGCTTCACTGCCTTGAGAAGATGTCTTCACAAGTGAGGTTCATAAACATAGAGAAGATGGGAGTAGTAGGAAAAAAGAAGGGAAAACATGACAGTATAAAATGTAGTATGTTCATTACAGTATGTAAGCATCTTCAAGTATCTTAGCTTCTTGTATGCTAAGTCTCACCCCTTCCTCTTCATAACAAAGACAACAGGCATGAGGACTGAAGGATGCGAGGAAGCAAACTTGGTAAACCAGTCTGGCAAGGCACTACACATGGGGTGAAACAAGGCACTGAGATATTTGTGAGAGAAAACAAAAGACAGGAGCAAGTGTTACTGGCAAGGACAGGGAACACGCCAAAGACAGAAGGTGCCTCACAATACTGAGTATTAACCTGATGACTTTGAACCTGATGACCAGCATAATAAGATACTGTAATGACTCAAAAAGAGTAGGCGAGGTGGTCAAGCCACTGATGTAATAGCATCAACAACTTGAAAAGATTGGGGTGGGGTTGATTTTAGCAGGTAAAATCTAAGAAGAGGCTGCACTTGGTAAGACTGAAGATGAGTATGGATAAGAACAGAAAAGAAGGGGCATATTTCAGGAACATCATGGAGAAATCTGTCATGGTTAGGTTATGTTCAGAGAAAAAAAAGTCCCAACCTCTTTGTTTTGCTGATAAAGGGATTACATTTCTAGACATTACAGCTCCAAGGAAAACATTCTAAATGTAATCCTATCTTCATCAAGGGTGTGACTGAACACAGACGCACGCTCTTAGTTAGGATGTGAATTCACAGGACGCTTGCTACTCTACATTAATTCCCATATGAATTCACTTAGACTGTAGTTGCATGAATACTTCCAACTACCCTAAGACAATGGTGGCATGAAAAAAAGTTTTATTCTCGCTGTCCCTGTGTTACCATCTCAACAGCAATGCACAAATATATGTGCAGGACTGCTGTGAGCTGGATCAAGGAATAAAACTGAGTTAATATGAACCACTTCTTTTGTTAGATCAGTTTCAACTCTGGGATGAATTCCTCCGTCTGAGCCACTTGGTGACCACACACATTCTTTCATTAGCACAAGGGAGAAGGATGCACCAAGATGTGTTCTTTAGGACACATCTATAATGACTTGAGCAATAAAGCATTAAGAATTCCTGTGCAAAGCCATGTGCTCCTTTCAGAAGGTGGAGGGAACCACTTTACACCTAAGAGTCCATAGAAGGAAACTGGTGCACAGCAGCCAGTATGCTGAAAAATTCACACCTTTGCTTACTGCACACAAACTTTTTCATACAGAAAAGCCCTGCAGCTGCATAGAGGCAAACAGCAGTTGTAGAAGGACTATAAACTGCTTTCTTCAGCCTATTGGGAAGTGAATTGAATGTGTGTAAACAGGTATGAAATAACTGGTGGGTTCATGAAAGAAGAGGTTTTTGTATGATTATGTACCACTGTGATATTTCATCTTAATAGTACCCTCTTACAAGTATTCCTGAATTAAGTTGAGATATTTTATTATCCTAAAACAAAACACATGGGTTGGACAGAAACAGAGGCAATCTTCCTTTTCTAAGATTTTATTACCTTAACTTAAAGATTCTCACACCTTCTGCTTACTAGCTTGTGGTACAAAAGCTCCTGAACTGGGTTAAAGCTTGGTTTGCTCCCTATATGGCAGCATTAAAGCAGCGGCCATAGCAATGAAAATAATCTCTGCTTTTGAACCAGCCAGCATGCCTGTCTACAGTAATGGTTAAAAAACATGCTTGGCTATGTTTTGCCTAGGAAAAATTCCCTTCCTTTGCACTATGGCTTATGATTTCCCCCCTCTTTCCTTTTCATGTTTTGTGCTTTTCATACAGCACAATCATTCTGTTCCTATCACGCAAAACCAATTCATCTGGCAGATGCTTCTAAGATGAGCAAGCATTCCCACTTCCAGTAACAGAAACACAATTTTGACCATGAAGACTCATTCCTAGCTTACTGGATATTTGCACTTATATTATAGGGACCATACATCAGCTCCAATTTCCACACAACTCCTGTAGATACCTGTATGAATACCACAGTGAGTGATAGGTAGAATATGATCCTGGAATGGTGTTTTTATAAATGCAGGAGAGAAAATAGCAACAAAGATCCTTCAACCTCCCCTGTCCAGCTCTTCTGCTAATATTAGCAGTTGAGATCAAGATTAAATTCCAATTTTAGCTCACTAAATAACCCACTAATAAAGTAACTGATCTAAGACAGCCAATTGTGAAATATATATGAAGAACTTTTGCTGCAAACATGTAAAACACAGTATATGATAATCTAGCCTCTGGTTTTACAGATGATTTTTTGCAAGGGCTTAAAAGGAACTGACAGTTCAAGAAACAAGAGAGTCAGGAGATACAATCTTACCTCAGTAAGGCTGGATCATCTTCAGTATATTCACAGATAGCCAGGTACATATACAGGAGGGACACTGTGTCCACTAATGTAATCCCACGATAAGTAAACAGGTAAAATGACTCTAGTGAAGTCTATTGATGGTCCTTGTAAAAGACTTAACAGCATTTGTTGCGATGCTGCCGTGTGAAATCATAAGATGACAGACTCAAAAGACAGAGCTTACTGAAACTGAAATCAACATTAATTTTATTTACTGAAACCAACAATCAACATTATAATATTATGCGGTTTGGATGTGCTTTTTTCCCCTGCAACAGGGTTTCCTTCCTGTCTGTTGCAATTCAGTTCTCAAATTGCTGTTGCTGCTTCTGCTCCTTTTAGTGACTTGACGCTGTCATTTTATTCCATGTTCAAGGTTGTTGGCTCACTGCCATATATTCAAAATTCCTAATATTCATGCATGGATTAACAGGTAATCTAAAGTGGCCTGGATAATAGCTTTTGATAGGACCATTTATGAATATGGAAGAAAGGACATAAGAACTAACGTGGGGGAAACCTGGCATTAGCACATAGGAAGTTCATGGGAGGATCTTGATGTACACATCCCACAGGGAAAGAAATAACACTGATCTCAGAAAAAAATCGTTCGAATAATATTCTTTATTCAAAACCAACCAAAAATATCACATCACCCTTAAAAAAAAAAAAAAAAGGACTTCTCCATCTTCCAGGATCTCCCACAAATAACACTATTTTTCTCTCACATGCCTCCTGCATCCCCAACATTCTTCCTCACTGATTAGCAGAGAGTTTAAGATTGTGGGTAATTAATATCTTACGGCTGTAAAGAAAGGCAGCTGCTGTGAAGTTGGTGAAGCTGCTAGACAGGCTAACAAACAGGATAGAGGGGGTTTCTTATCGCTACCTCCATTTCCCTCCACTGATAAAAAACAGATGCTATTACTACAATGCATCAGAGCAGGTTGTCCTGAGCAATCAAGAGGAGATCCATACTATTCCGTATTATGTGAAGCAATACTGGGCAACCAAAGAGAAGTTGGCACTGGTACGGAACTATGACCGTAAGCCATCATGTGTCCTGACATCAGCAATTTTGATTTAAACTGTCTCTGATGAGAGCAACAGCCTGAGTCAGCCTGCCAGCACATAAACAGGAGCAGCTCTAGACTCAGAGACAATGCGTTTGCAAGACTGGGAGTGAAGCAATACTACTCATGATCCAAGTTACTGAACAAGCCGACAAGGTGCTTTTGTGTAAGTGGCCCAGTCCACAAGTGTACTAATTATGTTATTTTAGGGTTATTTTTAATTGAGAATATTATATAATGTTAAAATAACTCTACAGGTATATTTTGGGTTTGTATTTTGCAAGCCCACCACAAGACTACTCTTCCGGTTCATGAGTCTCTTGGATCATATTTCAGAGTTTTTTCTTCCTCTGATCTGGAATACTAGAATTCCTAACAGAAGGTAGCGTTAAATCTAGAAGCTGGATAACCTCTGCCATGAATAAGCAACCTACCAGTTGCATATGTTACCTAAAACTGGTTTGAGATGGGAAATTTCAGAAATGTTTTTGTAACAATGACTACTTCCTGATGGGAGGAAGGAAGCTAAGCTGGATCATGATGGAACATCAAATGCCAAAGAGCACTCCAGGAAGAGCATCAAAACCAACCCAGATGTCTTATACAATTCCATTCATCTCAAGTAAACATTGTTTTAGAATTAAGGAGTCTAAAACATGGATTAAAAGAAGGATTCACAAGTATGATTTGATCTGTAAAATGGATTAAAAATTTTTTGGTATTAACAAGCGTTTTGTTTTGGTTTTATGTTTTAGTAAAGGCAGTTCAGCAAGTTACTCTGACAGAAGACCCTCTGCATGGACGGTTCCTGTAGAGGATGGCATGGCAGCTTAGTGGAGTGGTGGGGGCAGGGCTGGACAACCCTGGCTTGCAAGACTCCAGGTAGATTGCTGTGCTTAAGGCTAGTACTACGTGCATCTGTTCTGTTCTATGTARAGAATGTATATGGTTTATATTGAGTAAGTCTAAAATCACTAGAGAGGACTGGAAACTGCCAGATATTAATAGATCAGAAGAGGGAAACTTTTAGGAAGGTGCCTCTATTTAGAGAATGGATGTTGTTTACCTAACAATGCACAAAAGCAAACACTTTGTGACATTTGAGTTACTGATATACAACCAAACTGACAAGCTGAAAGACTCCGGTGGAGGATCCACAATTCCACATTCATGTCAAAATTGCTTGGTCATCCTTAAGAGACAAACGTTTCTGCCAAGTAACTAACCAACAAGTAGACATAAAATAACACTTCTAATTGTCCACTGGTATTTTATGATCTTGGTTTCTTGTTTTTATTTTATTATTGTATTATTAGGCATTGCAGCAGTGCCTAAAAGATCCAGTAATGGAGCAGGGGCCTACCATGTCAGGGACCGTACAAAACCAGAATAAAGACACAGCCTACAATATAAAGAACTAGAAATATACTTAGTTGAACTTCACTTCCTGAAGTTTTCATGTTTTGTTAAATTCATTGCTTAAACCTTTGTAACCCCGTTCTGTAATTGTTATTTCATTTTATGCAATTAACTTTTTATTTAGCCGGGATTCATGTACACTATTCCAAAAACATCTAAAAATCTGTCTTGATTATGCAAGACAGATGTTGAACTGTTACTTGACTGCTTTGTCAAGTCAACTTTGTATGCACAATATTTTGCRGACAGAAGCAATTTTACTTCACTCAGGATCTAAGCCAGCTTAAAGCAAGCCAGCTCCAGTGATATTTACACTAAGCCTTTGCTACGAATTCGGGGGCGGGGGGAGGGCAGAAAAGGCACTCATCTACAGAAAGTGAGTTTCTGTTGACACTGGGTTATCAGATGAACTTTTTCAATACTTTCTTTTCCCGAGACTCAGACGGTCCTGAACTACGGGTACGGCAATGTTTGCAAAGCACTGGGACAAATCTTGGAAATAATGAAGGGCATAGCTAGCGTTTCCATTATTTGTCATCTTTCATCTGATCACTTACAATAGGATAGTCAATATCCATTTCCTTCCATCCGACCTCAAGTTTTAGATAAATTTTCCTTTTCTTACAGTAGAGAGAGAGACGAGTCATATTGCAGCAATTCTAACCTGGTTTGTTATATAACACTTCCAGAGTCTTGTGCAATGTAAGCCTTCCCTTCATATTCATATCATTTTAAACCACCTACCTTCTGCATTAAGATGCATGGTTTCCAGAGGTCCAATAAATGCGTATCGCATTCCCAATCCATCAGACATCACAAGGTCTAGATCAGTAGGAGATATTACTCCTTCCTAAGTAGCAAAAGCAGAACAGGAAGGAAGATTTGTGAATGTTTGGTTTTAATGCAAAATTGCCTGCTTTTTGTATATAATTAAAAAATTAAAGAAGTAATAAAAACTAAGGCTAGAAATAGCAGCTAGCTTGCAAACAGAAACACAACTGTTTGCCAGAATTGTCCATCTATTATGCAAGCCTTCCTATGGTTCAGTATAAACACTCATTCACACCTCTAAGATTGCTGTACTTCATAATCCAAATACACTTTGATACATTTTGACAGTATCTTATTTTTAAATTTATAAATTAATACACTTCTTCATACAATATGTACTATTTGTACACACTAGTTTGCCTGACACTTATTACTTACAACAATTCATGTACTAAAACTAAATTGAGCTGTTTATGTCAACCAATATACTTTTTTCTCAGAAACTGAGAAGTGGAGAACACAGAGCAAATGTGACACTCTTAATAGCACATGACCAAAAGAGCTTATATCAAATCCAAGTACTATACCAGCCCTTTTAAATACAGGAGTTTTGGCTAAATCTTACACCTCCCTTCATATTCTCTTAGTTCTGGATTTTGGGGCAGAGTCACAATTGGAAGAACGGGGGTGCAGCAGTGGGTACTACCCCTGAGGCCACGTGCAAACAAGGCTGGGACCAAACATGCAGGCAATGCAGCTGCCACTCCCTCCCACAAAACTCACTGAACATTCAACCTACCCAGCCTCAACCTGCCCAGGTTCTCGAGTTCGTTGCCAGCCTCACGTCTCAGAGCTGGCAGCATACAGAGCATGCAAAATGAAGTATTTCTCCTGTTAAAAGTTGAGCACTGCTGTTCCACCCACATGGCAGCACTCACAAGAAAGCCAACACCCCCATCAGGTTAGGGCAAGCACACGAAGACTTGTAAAAAAATGGGTTACAGTTCATTACCTTACAGATTTACTTGAGAAGAATAATATTTATTATATGAGGTTGTTTTCCACCTACCAGAAAGATATGAATGAACTAAGACCTGTTCTAACCACTTCCACCAGATAAAGCTTGGTTTCAGGAACTTGTCCTCTTTATTCCCAGAGACACAAAAACATTTTCTTCTGGTTAAGAAGGTGAAAGAGATGCTGAACTGCTTCTAATTTGTCTTCTCACCCTGCCTTGAGGTACTCTTCCTACTCAGTGCCTCTTTCTCCGCGAGACCCTTTGCGCTGCAGAATACAAGTATGTATATTCATCTGCTTGGCCAAAGACAGGTCTTCTTCTGTTAACTTTCCCTCTTGCAGGGCCCTGTCTGAATGCTCCTTCTTATCAGTGATCAGCTAGAGTCACAGGCATGCAGGACAGCTCTCCTGACCTGTTGTAGACATTGACATCTGAGCTAGACATCTAGAGTCTCTTTATAATCACTAGGGAGAAAAAAGAAATCGGCATCCTAAAGCAGGCATCTAGAATAGATAAGATGAGTTGTGTCCTAAAAGGGCCTAATTCTCCTCACCAGCTGAAAGATGACTAAGGAGCTTGGATGTCAATGTCTACATTGTAGACATCCCATCTTAAGTGAGTTGAATCCCACCCACAGTGTCTCCCCTGTGTTCATCAACTACATCATCTACTGTTACTTTAAAAGAAAACGATAAGCCAAGGACCAACATAACTTCTACAGCTGGCCACAGACATCAAGTTTCATTATCTCAGGCTTAAATAGAGCCTTTTATAAGACTCAACCTCAAGTCTTGATCTGTTAGTAGGCATTGCTCCTATCAAAAATAAACCTGGCTGAATCCCTGTTGCAGGTGGCTTTTGAACTCTATCTTGAAAAGAAAATGATAACGTAATTATTAAGATCTACCCACTATATATGGAACACACAGCTCTGGTAACAATTTAATTAGWCACAAAATGGCAGGGATAAGGAAGCATTATTTTCTTCAACTTAAAGGTAAGGCATAGGCATGGTAAAGTAACTCATCGAGAGGCAGACAGGAAGGTCTGCATAAAGACAGGACTAAAGGCAAACCTCAGACAGCGTTCAGATTACAGAACCAGCATCAGCGTAGCTAACACAGGCACCATACGTTCTGTGAAAGTTTTTTCCCCTGACAAGGCAATGCAACTTCTCTGAACAACATCAGCAAAGTCAACAAAAGCGCTCTTCTGTTGGGAGTGCTTCATCCAAACAATGAGTTATGCTGGTAAAGCTGTGCTTGATGAGTGATTTTTTTTTTTTTCTGGTTGACATGGATTTGTGGACAAAAGATTAACCACAAGTTCCAGACAAGCATTTGAACCACAGCAGCAGTTAAAAACTGTAAACATAACATTAAAGAGTTAACAGGCTCTTGAAACACTTCAGAATCATTGCAAATTAATTTTCAAATTAAAAAGTGATTTATTTCTTTTGATACCATAGTCCTCAGCTTTGGTACTAACATTTGAAGACCAGGTGCCCTCAGAATCATGAGATGAGTGCTTTGCTCCTGGCCTTTTGACTATAGCTGTAATTTTATGGTTACAGCTGCTAAAAGGCAAAAATTGCTGCTACCAGAAGGAAAACATGACAGATCCCTCCAGTTGAGGGATATATTATTCTATAGATGTGAGCTCAGTATCTCCTTGTCACATAGACCCTCTTAAAGAAAAGCCTTTTACTTTTTCTCTTCTGAAATGAAAAACACATGAATGAGAAACAAGTTAGACTGTCTTCCCCTAGGGAATAACCCTACTCCCTCTTATATTAAGGAGATCATAAGTTGGTGGAATGATTCAGTAGGGTAGGTGCAAGGTCAGAAAGGTGTCTTCCACAAGGATTGGTGTTTATGCTAAGAAGTAAACAAGAAGGAGTTCCAACCCAGTTTCATTAAGTCTAGGTGTGAAACAATCTTCCCGAGGGGATTTTTGATCCTCTTCATCCTGGGTAACCCTTCTTGTAAGCCTTCCCTTTGAGCACTTTTCAGAGGGAAGAGGAAGTGTGTTAGAGTTCACCAGAAGCTTTCACAGCCACAGAATTAAGATCTTAATTCAAAATAAATTCCACCAAAATCCTCAGTGACCCCAATGGCCAGTCAAACTTCAAGATCTAGACTAGCTCAGGATCCTCCACACTTATGACATTTATATGCCACAATTTCATCTTCCTGGAGATTATAATCTCCTGTGATGCCACAGTATTGTCCTAATGCTCCTTTGGTATTTTATTAGTGCTTCTCACTATGCAGGGATCCTTTTCTCCTTTCCAAACACCTGTGGCGGTTCTACAGTCTCCACCTTTAGGCCCTGACCCAACCTGCTTGGTTTTAATCAACAGACTTTATATCTGTAACTCACACCTACATCGCAACTTCTGCCACTGTCTTGGTTTGTAATCATATTAAATGTGAAATGGCCAAAAAACCAACCTTACTTTTTCTGATACTACCAATTCATCATGTTCTCCTACTCACTCCAGTCTGTCTATAGAGTTATTTTGGACTCCATTCCCTCTGGAGCCACATACTTTCTGTCTCCAAATTTGCCACTTCATCCTCTGTATCTCCAAAATCCAGTATTTTTTTTCTGATTGCCACTAATATATGCATTCTGTCTCAGCAGCACTTGTTACACCCTTCTCTTCACTATCACTTTAATCAAGTCACTTCTATCCACACCCTGATGAGATCTTTTTCCACTCCTGCCCTTTTGAGCATATGACTTTTCTCCTAGATCCCTCTACCAGCTCCTTCTCTTTCCATTTCATCATGTTTGAGAAACTTGTTGTCCTACACACTTCACACCTCCTTACTTTGCTGGCCTTTATCTTCCTTCTTCCATGGCACCCTTATTCACCTCACCCTGTAAGAAACACTTAGTGTCATCACTATTTTTCTCCCTGGCCCTTTAAACTTCCTTTTATGATACCCCATTTTATGGGCCACTGTAACTAGATGTTTAAACTCCTACCTTATCTTTGATCTTTTGGAAAGGTCCTCTGGATAACACTATAATACAATTATTAATAATAAGGAATTTGGAATTTAAAAAGTCTTGCCAGCATTTAAGGACTGCCAAGCTAGCCACCTGAGAAGGGAGAGGTACATAAATTAGGGACTGAAGCCAATGCACCTGATTGCTGTGAAAATGAACTAAAATGGACACACAGCCAAACCATGAGTGTTTATTTTCCAAAAGATTAACAAAAAAGGCAGGACTGCCCATTCTTCGTGTCTTTTACAATGACTATAACCGAAAAGAAAACCCACTTTTAAAGAAAAAATACATTAAGACAGTATCAAAAGCTTATACAGAGGAAAATACAGACTAAAGACACTTATCATATGATCCATCATGCAAAATAGTTTTAGTAGGTTCTTAAAAGCAGCTGAAACTCCTAAATTAGATCAGGGCTGAAAAACTGCCATGTTCCCCTCACTATCTCTGCTGCTGTATTTCATGACCTCCTTGCAAATTCCAGGTGATGCTTAGAAAAATATTTCACCAACATAAGCTTCCACTCAGTAATCCACAGTAAAAGGACAGTCCTAGATGTTCAGAGTAAGGTTTGAGACTTCTGATCTAAAGCATTGGTGAAACTGTTTGGTTGTTATTTTCTGGATGAAGTCAACCAAAACTTTACCTTCAGAACAAGACAAAGTCAAGCTATTTAACTAACTCTTTTGCAACATAATCCCAAGCTACTATATAATGTATTGGTACTGCTAAAAGTACAAAAGTAATAGTGTCAGCAGTGCACAGGGTGCTTCCCAGGCAAATAAAGGCAGTAAGTCTCTGCTCTAAGGAGTTATGAACAAAATCAGATATACCAGCGACCACTGTCAATGGAGGCACGAGCTAGTAAATAAATGGTAACAGGGAATAAGAGAGAAAGCTGTTTGAGATATTTTTCCTATTACTGGCTACAGATTATTCTAATGGTTCCAAACTTATAATATCAAAATTTAGGGCTGAGAAGAGAAGAATAAGAATCTTCAACCTCAACATCTCACAGTACATTGTTTACTCTCATCATAATCAGCTTTGCAACACTTCTACCAGAGACCTAAGAATTAAAAACATAAATAAGAAACCTACAAGAATGTCAATGTCACGCATGCTGTGTGGTCCTACAGAAAGTTCTCAGATACGTGACTTTAAAGAGATAGACTACAGTGTTCCCAGTATCTGCATTTTCATGGAGACAAGTAACTGATGCAAAAAGTTCCTGCCACAAACACCTGCATTGCCCAAGTGCTCGTGACTTGCAAGTCAAACAATGTTCAAAAAGACATCTTGTCACACAAAAGACTAACTCGGATCCAAAACAAAACATCTCATTGTAGCACTCTTGCCTCAAAGGGGAGCACTTGCTTGAATTCCTTCTTTTAGGCCCATAAATGAATCTGTGGTCTTCACTTCTAAGTTCTTGTGAAGTCAAACTTCTGCACCCTTAAATCCACATTCTTAATTATCCACATGGCCAAAGTTCTCAGCACCCAACTGTACGTCTCCAAATGAGTTTTCATTCTCCTACTTTCCTACAAATCTGGATCTCAACCTTCAGGCCTCCTAATTTTTCACCACCTTAACTCTGTACTTCCCACTCCCACATTTGGCCCAGTCCTGCATTCACAGCACTCATTTTGTGCCTAGCTTCAAAATCCCAGCCTCCCTGTGTATGCTCCTGGGGGCCCCAGCACTTTTGGCAAAGACAAACTGTATCCCAGTACCCAGGTTTCTCATTGCTACTTTCATCACGTTGCCCTGAATTATGCTCTCTTTCTGCTCCAGCACCCATGCCCACATGCAATTTCAGCACCATGTGGAGTCTCAGCCTGAACCCAACCTGCTGGCAAGGCCTTACCTCAGATTTCTGCCTGTGTTATAGCCTCTCCTACTCTTGTACCACATAGCAGAAGTTGGTGAGCCCCATGCATCATCCAGGAAGCAGCTATATTTACCACATTGCTTTCTATACAGCCCCATGTTCATTTTTATGCTCTGCATCAGAGCCCTTCTCCCATCGTATGATCCCTGTCCCGTGCCTCACCCATCACACATCCCAACACAGCACTGCTAAAGAAAAGAGAGAGACTGGCAGGTCGTCAGTTGCCAAGCTACATTTGGGAACTAAAATGTATCCTGCAAGCTGCTCAGTCCATTTGTGATAAAGTTTTCCAGATAAATGTTGTTAGTACAGCTGTATCTGCATGTCTGTCCTACCACCAATGCCTTTTTTAACAGTACATTAAAACTTCTACCGGAGAAGCTTCCACTAGTTTCTTGAATGAAATAAGCTCAACTGACAAAAAAAAAAGGGGGGGGGGGAAGTAAAAAAAAAAAGACTGTCCATGAAAAGGTGTCTGAACTTGGACTTTGATAAAAGTATATGTGCACACATGTACGTGTGTAAGATTACTCCCCTGCCGTTACTATAAATATTTTTGAGGCAAGGACACAGATGAGAACTTTCAAGCTTGCATCTCAGCAAAGTCCTCAAAAAACCAGATAGTCGTTTACATAAAGGGGCTGATTTAAGATCATTTCAAGTGGCTTCAAAACACTTGGAGACTGCTGCTATGTTTCTCTCCTGGTTCACACATAGCATTTATATCTGGAATATTTATGTCCTTATTATGTGGCAAAGAACTGATACACTGCAGTGCAAGTACAACAGTCCCCCAGCAACAACACAGATTTTTCTCAAGCACTCACTATGTTAAAATTAAAGAAAACTTATAACAGAAATAGGAGCACTGATCAGTTTATGACATGTAACTGTAGGCATACAAAGATACTTGTTCAGGTCTTTACAACCACTAATAAAACAAGTAAGCTTGAAATTATGTTTTATGGTTCTGTCTCATTGTTCTTTTACAATAGTCAAAAGCCATATACAATTATTAGCATCAAAATACCACAGTGCTCATAAGAATGTCTGTGTTCTGCATCCAGGCTGACTGGGATTGCCTCATCCAATACACACAATTTACGTATCTAACCACAAAAGGATTAATAGTGTGGTCATTTTGGACAAGAATGCTTTATTAGTATGTCCCTCCTGCTAATATTCATAGTTTATCTTCCACCCCCATTGCTTCTTAGGGTAAGGAAAACTTTTGTTACCAGAAGGAATCAATGTGAGTAAAACTTGATTTTTAGGAGCCTCTCAAAGACTGAGAGTTGGGGAGGCTGACGTTTTCAACAATAAGGACTGAAAAGCGACTTGACAATCAGAAGCAMGAAGTATTTTTCTGCACTTTGAAAGTGGAAACACCAAAAGAACATGACTTGCAATAAAAATTACTAAGTTGGCAGCACAACAGTAGAAACACAGAAACTGCCCCAGGCCTGCAGCTCTCACCTATCTGCAGTGATTCTCCTCCCATCAAAGGCAGTGTGTAGCCTGAAGTCACACAGCTGAAACTATACACCTTTGATAGCTGGTATTTGTCCAGGCTTTTGGAATGGAAATACAGCCAAAGTTGTTACAGTTTAAATGTGTATTTGCCTGAAATGCAACAAAATTATACAAAAACAGAACAACGTGGAAACTTTGATGATGCACAAGGAAAGCAACTTTCATTATCTGTCAGTGCTTCCAGCACTATTTTGTTACTATTCATATACAACCACCAACACAAAGAGTCCATGCAGGTTCATACTAAAGGTTCACCTCAAATCAATAGCTCTTTTGAGAGCTATTGATCAATAGTATCCCATGAAGTGTTCTTACACCCTTTCACTAACCGAAGACCAAATACAGAGTGATACTTTTAATGATATGTACTGCCTCAGCTCCCAGCAGTCCAGTCTTTGAGACTTCGACAGCTGGASGTTGCTTCTGCATGGTCTTCCTCTAACATGAATATGTCTAAATGTTCCCTGAACCCATTCATATTTTTAGCATCCTAGGTTTCTATGGCAGCGACTTCCACAATTCAGTTTATGCCTCTCAGAGACATGAAAGAATCCTACTAGATTTTTGAGGCATTACTTCCTCAGATACCTGTGCTGACCAACGGTATTGTATCAATATGCCTACACATTATCAGACTTCCTGGTCCACAGTTTCCCAACGACGCTCTGAACTCTTTTAAAAGAACTCAGATGTAAGTACTAACTTCCATTTCTGCAGTATTATGCTAGTTGGTGTGTAAAAAGGTGCTTAAATCAGTATTTCATCAACTTCATATTTGAGTTTTGTGATTCTTGGATAAGTTCCATTTCTCCTTCACAGTCTGCCATTACTCATTTACTCTTTCCTGCTCCAAAAATCTTGTTCTTAGCATGACTTGTTCTACATCAGATCCCTTCCTTTCAAGGAAAGGTTACAGTGTGGGAATCTCCTTAACAATGAACATTGCAGTTCAGTTAGCTTTTTCACCATGAACTTACCTTCCTTGTTCACATTTTTTAGTAGTCATTTTTACATTTTTATTCTCAAAATATTTTTTTCATCTGGGGTTATTAGGGTTAAAAAAACAATTTAGAGGTTACTATCCTTTCTATCCTGTGTCTTTCAACATGATTACAGCTTTCTGAAGGGGTTTTTCTTATCACATACTTAAGACTTTGTATTAACTTTTTTAATAACAGAAACCTTTTTTTTAGTTTAAAGAAACATCTCCAGTAGAAGATCAGTTCCTTCCTAACAATATGGGTTTACTTATTATTATTCACCACCTCCTTTATATTGTTGTATTGTGTTGCTATGGAAGCTAACTAGAGGTAAGCAAAATCAGTTCAGCAACTATGTTTAGATACTGCTTTGTTGCTTACGATATGTTAATATTACCTTAGGTTTAAGATCTTTACCTATGTTTGTGTGCATGGTTGTTTTAAACAGCTTGAAAAAAATCAAACACTCTCCATGACAAAAAAGTAAGCCCTACTCAAGCCCAATTGAATCTTTTCTCAACAGAATAGCAGTAGACTCATAATTCAGCTCTTCCTGATGAAAGATCAGACTTTGAAGCACAGAACAGGTAACTGTGGGAAAAGCTGAAGGGGCACAAACAAATGATTCTCAGCTAGAAGTCTGAATGGGCAGGAGGAGGAGAAATCTGTCTTTAACTACAAGTGTCAAGTAACTGTTGAACCTATGAGTGCAATTCCTGAAAGGCCAAAGAGAAAACCACTTAAAATATTATTTTCATAACCACTGTACAGTAGGCCAGCAACATTCAGAAAATAACAGGAAATGATGAGACAACCTAGAAAAAAGAAAAATCAGTATTTTAATTTTTGTGCTTTTAAGATTGTTCTTTTGATTGTCCTGAAAATAACAGTATTCTGAAAAGAAAGCAGGATAAAGGATAGTTGTTATGATCATATCACTTTGTTTTTCTCAGTCTTTGCTATTTATAACTGACACCATTTCTTACTGTTTTTAATTTACATGTTAATATATATTTCACGTTCATAAGGGACAGTTTAACAAAGATGACACAAATTTATAGGAAATTTAAATATACAATCTCGCTTGTCACATCTACAAAACCAGCAGCGTGTGCGTGGAGAAATTGGAAAAAAAATATATACATACACCCACAAGTCTCCAGGCTTCACTTATCACTGCATACTGGAGCCGATTCAGAACAAACCCCTCAATTTCTCTGTTTAGTTTGACAGGAGATTGACCAATCTTCTTCATCAGGGTATACGTTCTCTCTGTAGTAGAAGGATCTGTTTCTGGATGAGGAACAATTTCAACCAACGGCACAAAGTAAGGTGGATTCACCTCAAGAAGAAACACAAAAGAAGAATGTCAACTATCAACAGGTTAACAGAACAAGTTAATATAAAGCATCTTTATAGCTTGCTACTAGCRTGGATATTTTCCAGTGAACACAGTAAGCCTGATCTTCAGACCCTGAAAGACTTCACCAATCCAATAAAAGCTGGTGTACTAATTCAAATTTAAAAAAATAATCAATCTTGCATTAAATCTAACTCTGTTTAATCCCAGAAAAGTTCATGGAGCTACACTAAAGATGATAGCACTCAAACAGTACTAGAAGACTTTATACTGACTTGAGTAACCGATGTTTTCTCAATATTCAGGCTGTTTGTTGTTGTAAGACACATGGCCACCACCTGTCTTTGCAAATGAAGCAAGGCATTTCCTTTTAGATATTCAGGAACCTCATAACAAAATTATTGCTAAACACCACCTGTAAGATGCAACACTTAATAGATAAGCTGCTACTGGCCCAAGCCTGTAAATATATGCTAAACACAGTAACAGATGTCACATAAACCATACTTCGAAAAAGCTGCAGAACAGGTTACCTTCAAACACTGTACCTACTTTAAAAAAAAAAGTTACCTCTCCCTGACTCTTCCCAAATGTAATTTCTCATCAAGTCAAGACCTTTGTGTAATGTATTTTTGAAGTAATAAACAAAAAATTCTAAAGAACATCCTAGAAACAGCTAAAAGTTCTTCAGGTCATAGTGTTACAGGCAGTAACACTGCCTGCATGCTCTTTCCAAAAACAGCAGTCCTTCAGCCATATTCTTAAGGTGTTAAACCCAGCTCTTGGTCTAGTTTCCAGGCAATAGAAGGAGCTAACGTATCATAAATTACTACCAGAAATAACATTGACATTTAAAGGATGGTAATTAAGTACCGACTCTTTCACCATCCTCCCTTATAGTAACTGCTCTTAAGTGTGCTCATGTAAATGCAAGTACAGGATTTAGTCACAGAGATGTGCAAGCAGTCTTTCCTCTCTGCACGTCCTTTCTTTTCAGTACTTAGCATGGTTCCTTTTACTATAGGGTCTGACCAACGCACAACCTGTTGTAGGCTACATCTGCAACACACTTACTTCATCCCCTTTAAAGTGCCTTGTGTTCCAACATAACCTTTCTCACATCAGTCTCTTTGGCAGTGCCACCACCAATGCTGAGAATGGCGTAATGGACACCGTCGCAGGTGTGGTGCCAGACAATTTAGCAAGACCCAAACCACTGCAAGCACCAAGAAGTTCTCTGAAGGCTTTTCTAACCCTTAACTGTATCACAGGTTCCAATCAGGAAGAGGACAAGTTAATCATTGAGAGAGACTGAGGCTATTATAAATTTCTTCCAAGATTAGTGTTGACAGTCATCTTATTGAAATACACTATTTCATGAACTTGGCACAGGGAGTATACGGGTGTGTTCACGAGCACCCTGAGGAGACTTAGGAAGACAATTTTTTAGGGGTGAGATAATAGATGTTGGTAAAAACTAAAAGTGGTAAAACGTGGATGAAATTGGGGGTGGGGGAAGATTTCTAAAAATGAGAAGGGGAATGCAAAGCCTTTCTTCAGGAAAGCAGAAGAGCTTACCTTACTCAGCCTAACAAAATGAAAGCTAATAAAGGATATGACAAAGTAAACACAGAGAAAGAATTAAGCTACACAAAAGCTGCCAACAAACATCAAATCAATTTTAATGGATTGTTAATAAGATTGGAACAAAAATTAGAAGACACAAACAACTTGCTACAGGAGTAGTGGAGTTAAAAAAAAAAATCTAACCGATAGAGCTTAATACATTTTTTAAGGTGATTTGATTATATGGTTTCCTGTACAGCAAGGGACTTCACTCAGTGGTACACAGTCTCCTCTAGTTCTGTATTTCTAGCTGTGTGACCTAGCAGGCGTATACAGTACATGAGAAATGAACCACTCTGCAGAAGACCTCTACTGATACACTGCCTGAAACTGCTTGCAGAGAACAGCTGTACCTACAAGTATTGCGTGCATTTCTATCATACAGCTGTGCTATGGGATTTCATTTATCTTTTCTAATTACTGAACCTATTACTATGTTAAGCAAAGGGATGAGCTCCTTCTGCCCTTTGGGCATTTAATTTCATTTCTCCTCAACACACTCACCTGTGCCAGAGCCTTTACAACTTTAGCTTTTAATTTTTCTGGTGTATCAAATTCCACACATTGTTTTTCACAGTGTCTTCCAGAGCTGCTTGCCTCCTGCAGCCACCATTCCCCATGTCCTATTGTCGTGTTCAAGACGTTAGTAAGGCCACGGTTAAAACAAAAAGCCAGCATGCATTTTTCCTGATATAACAGATGCAGAAAGGCCCCTGGAAAAGTACACTGGCTCACAGTTTCTCCAGTACACTCCCCTTTGAGTGAAGCTGAGATTACTAAGAAAATAGTCTCAGTTGGATTGCAAAGCCATTTCAGAACAATTAGACATTTTAAGGCATTCCAGAGTATTTGCTTTGGAAAATACACATATCCTTACAACAGCAACCTAGAAAATGTTTACACAGGGACTAGCTACCTTTCCAGATCTGATAAAACCTGGTTTCAGAAGTGGCTCCTATAAAGACTGCAGCTCAGACTAAACAAGTCAACTGGTACAGACCAACTTGGGAAAACAGTAAGAAAGAGTAATGTAAAATGAAAGACTGACAAAGCAATAGATGCCCAGAGCCTGGAGAAGGATCACAGGTCAGCAGGAGAGTGCCTGAAGAGCGGCACAAAGGAACCCCAGCCAGTAAGACAGCTTCATCGGGAGCCCAACTTAAATGCCTCTATGCAAATGCACGTAGCATGGGGAATAACCAAGAGGAGTTAGAGATGTGTGCACACCTGCAGGGCTACAATCTTGTTGGCATCATGAAGACGTGGTGGGATGGCTCCTATGATTGGAGTGTTGGGATGGAGGGATACAGGCTCTTCAGGAAGGACAGGCAGGGGAGACGAGGAGGGGGTGTTGCCCTCTATGTCAGAGACCAGCTGGAGTGCATGGAGCTCTGCTTGGGGATGGATGAGGAGCTGACCGAGAGTTTATGGGTCAGGATTAAAGGGAGGGCAGGGACAGGTGACATTACGGTGGGGGTCTGCTACAGGCCACCCGACCAGGAAGACCGAGCAGATGAGGCCCTCTATAGACAGATATAGAACTCACGTTCACAGGCCCTGGTCCTCATGGGGGACTTCAACCACCCTGATATCTGTTGGAGGGACAACACGGCAGGGCATAAGCAATCCAAGAGGTTCCTGGAATGCRTCRATRATAACTTCCTTCTCCAWGTGGTAGAGGAGCCAAYGAGGAGAGGTGCTAYGCTGSACCTTGTTCTCACCAACAAGGAGGGGCTGGTGGGGAATGTGAAGCTCAAGGGCAGCCTTGGCTGCAGTGACCACGAAATGGTGGAGTTCAAGATCCTTAGGGCACCGAGGAGGGTGCGCAGCAAGCTCACTACCCTCAACTTCAGGAGAGCAGACTTTGGCCTCTTCAGGGATCTGCCTGGTAGAGTGCCATGGGACAAAGCCCTGGAGGGAAGAGGGGCCCAAGAAAGCTGGTTAATATTCAAGGATCACCTCCTACAAGCTCAGGAGCGATGCATCCCAACAAAGAGGAAATCGGGCAAAAACGCCAGGAGGCCTGCATGGATGAACAAGGAGCTCCTGGACACACTCAAACATAAAAAGGAAGCCTACAGAGGGTGGAAGCAAGGACAGGTAGCCTGKGAGGRATACAGAGAAATTGTCCAAGCAGCCAGGGATCAGGTTAGGAAAGCTAAAGCCCTGATATAATTAAATCTGGCCAGGGACATCAAGGGCAACAAGAAAAGCTTCTATAGGTACGTTGGGGATAAAAGGAAGATGAGGGAAAATGTGGGCTCTCTCCGGAAGGAAACGGGAGACCTGGTTACCCAGGATATGGAGAAGGCGGAGGTACTCAATGACTTTTTTGCCTCAGTCTTCACCAGCAAGTGCTCGAGCCTCACCACCCAAGCCACAGAAGGCAGAGGCAGGGACTGGGAGAATGAAGAGCCACCCACTGTAGGAGAAGATCAGGTTCAAGACCATCTAAGGCACCTGAAGGTGCACAAGTCCATGGGACCCAATGAGATCCATCCATGGGCCTGAGGGAACTGGCAGATGAAGTTGCTAAGCCACTATCCATCATATTTGAGAAGTCATGGCAGTCCGGTGAAGTTCCCACTGACTGGAAAAGGGGAAACATAACCCCTGTTTTTAAAAAGGGAAAAAAGGAAGACCCGGGGAACTACAGGCCAGTCAGTCTCACGTCTGTGCCTGGGAAGATCATGGAACAGATCCTCTGGAAGCTATCCTAAGGCACAGGGAGGACAGGGAGGTGATTCGAGACAGCCAGCATGGCTTCACCAAGGGCAAGTCCTGCCTGACCAACCTAGTGGCCTTCTATGATGGAGTGACTACATCAGTGGGCAAGGGAAGAGCTACAGATGTCGTCTATCTGGACCTCTGTAAGGCCTTTGACACGGTCCCCCACAACATCCTTCTCTCTAAACTGGAGAGGTATGGATTTGACGGATGGACTGTCTGGTGGGTGAGGAATTGGTTGGATGGTCGCATCCAGAGGGTAGTGGTCAACGGCTCAATGTCCAGATGGAGATCGGTGACGAGTGGCATCCCTCAGGGGTCTGTACTGGGACCAGTACTTTTTAATATCTTCATCAATGACATAGACAGTGGGATCAAGTACACCCTCAGCAAGTTTGCAGATGACACCAAGCTGAGTGGTGCAGTCAACACACCTGACGGACAGGATGCCATCCAGAGGGACCTGGACAAGCTCGAGAAGCGGGCCCATGTCAACCTCATGAGGTTCAACAAGGCCAAGTGCAAGGTCCTGCACCTGGGTTGGGGCAACCCCCCGTATCAATACAGGCTGGGGGATGAAGGGATTGAGAGCAGCCCTGCCGAGAAGGACTTGGGGGTCCTGGTGGATGAAAAGCTGGACATGAGCTGGCAACGTGTGCTCGCAGCCCAGAAGCCCAACGGTATCCTGGGCTGCATCAAAAGAAGGGTGGCCAGCAGGTCAAGGGAGGGGATTCTGCCCCTCTGCTCTGGTGAGACCCCACCTGGAGTACTGCGTCCAGCTCTGGAGCCCTCAGCACAAGAAAGACATGGACCTGTTGGAGCGGGTCCAGAGGAGGGCCACAAAAATGATCAGGGGGATGGAACACCTCTCCTATGAAGAAAGGCTGAGGGAGCTGGCGTTGTTCAGCCTGGAGAAGAGGTGGCTTCGGGGAGACCTTATTGCAGCCTATCAGTACCTAAAGGGGGCTTATAAGAAAGATGGGGACAAACTTTTTAGCAGGGCCTGTTGCGACAGGACAAGGGGGAATGGTTTTAAACTAAAAGAGGGTAGGTTTAGACTAGATATAAGGAAGAAATTTTTTACGCTGAGGGTGGTGAAACACTGGTTGCCCAGAGAGGTGGTAGATGCCCCATCCCTGGAAACATTCAAGGTCAGGTTGGACGGGGCTCTGAGCAACCTGATCTAGTTGAAGATGTCCCTGCCCATGGCAGGGGGGTTGGACTAGATGACCTTTAAAGGTCCCTTCCAACCCAAACTATTCTATGATTCTATGATTCTATGACACAGTCAGAGAATAGGCAGAAGCCCAGGAACTGGTTAAAAAAAAAAAATCATAGCTATAGTTTCTTAATACAGAAGTCTAGAAGAGACATTATCTCTTCTCTTGCACTACAGAAAGTTACAACCCTGGAAATATGAGGTAAGGAACTACTGAATTTTAGACTGGAGAAAGGCTAAACCTAGGCACTGATACATACTTTGAAGTTGACTTTTTTTTTTTTTTTTTTAATTAAAAGGGGATGAAAACTAATTGTACAGAAAGAAACCAATCCTTTTGTTCTTTTTGCTTGCCAGTCACCCCAAGGCAAAATGGTGGTGCTGGAGGGGTGTCAGAAAGGGACTGACCAAATGCTTTGACACTGTAGCATTAGGCTACAGGTAGCTGTAGAGACATTACAGTAAAGTAGTGCTGTATTTTTGTGTTCACACTGCCACTCTTGAGCATGCCCAGGGAACTGACATTTACTTTACACCCTGAGGGATGCCCTGGAGATACAATGTAGTTATCAAATTGCAGACAGCAGAGCAGTACCTTTCTCCAGATACTGCAAACCTTCATAACAGCAGTCCTCTTAACTGATCTGTCAAACACCAGACTAACATTAGGCTAACAAATTCATTAGCTATTGAGTAATGGAAAACAGAAGCAGTAAGAATCCCAGTGATCAAGACAAAATGCTCTTCCATGCTGAGGAGAGATGTGATAAACTGCTGTCTGGCAGCCCCACGTAGACCACTACAGAGACTCACAGGTGCCCTTCAGTGTTTTGAGGTTCTGCTGCCACTTCTAGTCATGCCATTTCTGCATCACTGCCCTGTCCCAGCTAGTCACAAAGCATGCAAATTCAGCTCCAAGTGCAATTTGTTCCATTTCATCCACCTGCTCTTCCTCTTCAGGTATACTGCTTCCTCATCAGAAGTCTGAAAAAACCAGAGTCAAAAGCTTCCATCTTTCAACGACACTACCTGACAAGCATATGCAGCTCACTGTTTGGATCCTTACTGTTACCCAAGAGCGGCTGAAAAAGGATACTATAAAAGACTAACGATGCCACAAGAAGAAAGTAGGGAATTTTACAGGTTTGTCTTCAAAACACAGAATTCCTACATTTTGAGAGCCAGTAGTTTGAGTAACACACAACAATATGAGCACAACAGCTTACACAGAACATATCTTGAGCCAACAGCATGAAACATGCATACATTCTCTCAATTTAGTAGATGCTGCTGCTCACAGAATGACCAAACTAAAGCTTTTCTGGTAAGTCAGGCCCCTGCACACTAACAATGGCACACAAGCACTCCAAATATCCTTCTATACCTCTCAGTCTGCAGGGAAGGGTTTGGGATGCAGTTTATTTAAACACCTGTACTACTACTACTACAAAAACAAAACATGCCATCATACTTACAGGATGGGACACAATACACTGCTTAACATGTTTAAGGCCAGTGAACAATTTGCTGGGTAAGAGACAAGAGGTCGAGCTGCTCAAGATAACATTGTCACCAACAATAAGATCTAACTGACCGAAAATCTTCTTTTTCAGTTCCAGGTTCTCAGGAGCACATTCCTGGAATAAAAACAAAAATCAGTATTAGAAATCTTCTAGTTCAATAGTATTTATCCATATATTTCAGACTTCAGTGATCCCACCTTGACACCTAGGAACTCAGCACAAACCATCTATTTTAATCAGCCTAAATATACCAGTGAGCCATAACACAAAAATGCCTTCCCACAGATAAAGAAATGGAAAGCCCAGGAGTTTCTCTATAGCAGAAGATGGACCACCACACACCACAGGAGGTTTACCACAAAACAAATGATTCTGCTTTGTCTAAAATACAGACTTTTACTCATGCACAGAGATAATACAGCATGGAGGAATAAGACCTGGTCTCCATTTTTTTTAAGAGAATCTCAGATGAGAGAGGTCAGTATTCTCTCTCAGAGAGATGAATAGGTGTATCTCAAAAGAAGACAAACTTACAATCTCCAGAACTATGGCAGGAGATTCCAAGGTACAGTTCTGGAACCTGCACTGAAACACCTCTCAGCGACCCTCACACTTAAAAAGCTTAAATATCTCCATTCATTTCAACTCTGAGAAAGATTTCTGAAGTAGAATGCATGCTATCAGAACTTCTGCCAAAGCTATTGAGCATGTTCAGCTCTGCAGTATTGTGTGAAATTTCACATGTATGAGCCAAGAGCCACAATCTACAGCCACTAGAATTTCAAAGTTAACCCCAGGAGCTGCCTGAAGGAGAGCATGCAGAAGTCCACCAGTCTGGGAGCAACGAGGACATGGGAGAATAACTACAGTGGATCCCACAATCAACAGGAGAGACTTCAGTCTATGAGAAGAAAACAGGGGAACAAAGCCAGCTTGTTTTCTGGGTTTTTTGGAATCATTTAAAAAAATCCAAACAGGATCCCAAACTTGCAAAACCTCAGCTTTCCCCTTAAAATACACAGAAAATACCTGTTCTTTTCCAACTCTAACCTTCTCCCACCTGTCAGTACTTCATTCTGTCCTTCCTGTTACACTGAACTGCACATGAGGATAAGGAAAAAGGCTATACATTGAATATAATCCAAAATTTACACTTAATACCTGCAGCTTCAGACAGACTCTGTGGCAGGAATGCCCAGGGACAGAGTTTTTAACCCAGTAAATGGGTTAAAAGTAATTTGAAATCTTAAAAAAAAAGCAAGTTGCATGGATCAGTACTAAAAGTTCCACGATGCAGAAGAGATAAATGGGGTCATTTAAGAACTCCAGATAGAGCCCAAAGTAATAGATGGCCTTATCAAAACAAAACGATACTCTGCTTGTAATTCCAGGATCCCTGCTTGTTGGTTAAGTTTAAATAGTTTCTTTTAGTAAAGCCAAAGATGAAGAGAACTCTGCAGATACTGTTCAAGCTAATAAAAGAGTTGTTCTGAATAGGTTTATTGTGAACTTGAAACTCTAAGCCTCCTCTCACATCAGATGATAATCAAAAAGGCAAACTCAAATCTGCTGGAAACTCAAACCTGCCATGGTTACGTAAGGTTTCTGAATGGGCCATTTGCTTGAAGTTTCTCATATAGTGTCACAATTGTATTCAGATTGTTGGACCACTGCAATAAAGTTTCTGTCCTCATCAAGCATGCAATTATTTTCTCAGGTACACCAATTCCCTGAAGAACAGGGGGAAAATTAAGCTCTAAACAATCCATTAAACAGGAACCTCACTTGCTGTCAGTTATGGAGCCTGGAGAGGTTTGAAGCTATTCTGTTTACCCTGAGAAAGAGAAGATCAAACAGTGAGCAGATAAGATATGGTTTTAAAGCTACCACAGTCTCAAAGAATCAGTGCAAAAAGATTAGCATACACCTCTACGCATTTTAAGTGACACTGTATATTTCTGTGCCCTTTTTGTAGAGAAGATCACACTTCTCATTTGCAGTGAACAGTAAACCTTTATTCCAAGGTCTGAGCACCTGAACAAGGTTGCTATTAATCTGACTTCCAATTTAAACTTCATTAGACATCTTTAACAGCCTTATCAGAACATGACAGTTGTTAACTTTTAAAACCCACCTCCTGGAAGAGTTGTATTGAATTAAAGGCTTAAAGGTAATAGGCATTACACTATTCAAATACATGTTCAGAGAACACATAGCAGCTACTTGACCAGCCTATGAACTCTTAAAGAACTACACAAAGATAAACATGTACTAGACTCTCTCCCTAGCAGACAACACTGATACCCAGACAAGGTGATTGAGGTCTAGTTGCCCCTAATTAAAAAGTTGCACTCGTATGCAACCCCATCCCTGGAAACATTCAAGGTCAGGTTGGACGCGGCTCTGAGCAACCTGATCTAGTTGAAGATGTCCCTGCTTATTGCAGGGGGGGTTGGACTAGATGACCTTTAAAGGTCCCTTCCAACCCAAACTATCCTATGATTCTCTGACACAATCCTTTGAATGCCAGTACATGGAAAGCTAGGGAGTTCTATCTGTTTAAATCCAGTGTCTTCGTGGTTTTGTACAGGCCTTTCCCACCATGCTATCCGCCATCTGTGCTCCCACACACATCCATGCTCATCTAAGCACACAACTTCATTTACCTATATTTAAATGCTGGCATCTACCGAGGTTCTTCCTATCCATTCTCAGATATGCCAAGGTAGCAACTCACCTGTACCACCTTCTAGGAAAACACTCCCCAAAACACTATCTTGCAAAATATCTTCTCCTTACACTAGCAATGGGAATCACTGCCAAGGCCGTGGATTTATTAACACTGGGAGGTGAAAGAAACAAAGCATGGCCTGAAGTAAAGGACTGCAACACAGTGGTATGGTCCTAAAATAAGTGGTATTGTCCTATACAAGCATGCCAGTATAAGATGAAAGCCAAAGATTTAAACTGGCATGGAGAAGGTCAAAGATTAGTAACCATTCAGCAACAAGCAAGACATTTTCTGTAAGAGCATCTGGAGATGCTGTCACAGGGAGCAGCATCAAGCCCTCTCAATAGCAAGTATAGAGTCTGATGGCAGTCACCAAGCATAAGGAATTGCTGAATAAAGAAGTTTGAAAGCCACAGCTGCACAATGATGAGTTCCCACCTCCTGACTAGATTCTGGCTTGCATATTCAAAACATAACCAAGAAAACATTTCTTCCCTGGTGTTGTGGTTTAACACTGGAAAATGTGAGACTGAGGCATGACAGATGGGCACCCAACGTGGGGCTCGAAGGGTTCGAGATAACGACAGGTTTGATTGGAATGTGCTAGATCAAATTTATAGCTGTTATTGCTGTTTAGCTATTAATTGGCAGGCTCCCGTGCTTGCCATGGGGCTTGCTTGCCTTACTGTATATTAGAGTCTAGKGCTYGTTAGTGGCTGCTTTTTGCTTTCGCTGCTTGCTGTACTGCTTATCATCTTACTGTGCTGTGCCTGGGAACATTTTGAGAACAGCAATGGCGATGCGCCTGGGCTGGCAGATGGCCAGGGCATCGCTGCTGTTTCTGTGCTGCTGTACTGGACAGGCTGGAACTCCAGTGTGAACTTGAGTCGACGGGACTGTGACCTGTGGATGAGTCCACACGGGAGCGGGACATCCTGAAGCGTCTGTGGCCGTGGATTAGCCCATGCCCAAGCAGGTACATCTTGAAGCGTCTGTGGCCATGATTATGTCCGTGCCACAGCAGGTATACCTCTGAAGGGATAGTGGCCTAAGGATAAGTCCACGCTGGAGAAGGTACACCCCGAAGCATCTGTGGCTGTGGATAAGTCCAAGCGTCAGTGGCTGTGCATCAGGTCATGCTGGAGCACCTCAAAGCGTGTGGCCATGGATAAGCCCATGACAGGGGAGGCACACCCCTGGAGGGACTGCAGCCATGGGTAAGGCCATGTTGGAGTAGGTTTACTTCTGAAGGGACTGTGGCTGTGGGTAAGGCCACGCTGGA
This sequence comes from Phoebastria nigripes, assembly GCA_035582835.1. Lineage (NCBI taxonomy): Eukaryota > Metazoa > Chordata > Aves > Procellariiformes > Diomedeidae > Phoebastria > Phoebastria nigripes. The sequence goes on along the minus strand of JAYKAV010000611.1, from coordinate 760,493 downwards.
GCTGGTGCACCTCAAAGAGACTGTGGCTGTGGATAAGTCTATGCCRCAGCAGGTATACCCCTGGAGAGWCTGTGGCTYATAGATAAGGCTCCACTTGGAGCAGGTACAACCCTAAGGGACTGCAGTCTGTGGATAAGTCCATGCCACAGCAAGTATACCCCTGGAGAGWCTGTGGCTTATAGATAAGGCTCCACTTGGAGCAGGTAYAMCCCTAAGGGACTGCAGTCTGTGGATAAGTCCAAGCCGGAGCAGGGGCAAGGGGAGGAGTTCATTGCAATGTTAAACCCTATGGTCTGCTCCAAAGGGACCAGGGGTGGAGATTGTAATGCAAATACCTTTAAATTGTTGTAACCCAGGACTTGAGTTGCATGTTATGGGAATTACTATAGCAGAAACCCCCTGTTGCTAGACAGGCTAGGAGCAAGGGGAGGAGTTCATTGCAATGTTAAACTCTACAACCTGGCCCAAAGGGACCAGGGGTGGAGATTGTAATGAATATACCTTTAAATTGTTGTAACCCATGATTTGCGTTGCATGTTATAGGAATTACTATAGCAGGAACCACCTGAACCAATGGAGGACAAGTCTTACAAGAAGCAGTGCAAGTGCAGCAGTGACCTGACCTGAGCTGGCTTTGGTGCCCAGTAACTCCACGCAACACACCACCTCTCTTGTCCTGAGTGACCACCATAACAGATGGAGCCCAAAGTCACAGACTAAATGAACTCAGTGGACATTTAGTGGATATTTATGGACATTTTACAGACTAAGGGAATGATATCTGTGTATTATATCAAAGGATGGGAAGGGGGTGGTGGGTAATGAGAATGTGTTGGATAGTATAGGACCTGAGCATGACATAAATGGTATGGAATAAGGGGTGGATACTGTCCTGGTTTCAGCTGGGATAGAGTTAATTTTCTTCATAGTAGTTGGTATAGTGCTATGTTTTGGATTTAGTATGAGAATAATGTTGATAACACACTGATGTTTTTAGTTGTTGCTAAGTAGTGTTTACACTAGTCAAGGACTTGTCAGCTTCCCATGCTCTGCCAGGTGCACAAGAAGCTGGGAGGGAGCATAGCCAGGACAGCTAACCCAACTGGCCAACGGGGTATTCCAGACCATATGATGTCATGTTCAGTATATAAAGCTGAGGGAAGAAGAAGGAAGGGAGGATGTTCGGAGTTATGGCATTTGTCTTCCCAAGTAATCATTACGCGTGATGGAGCCCTGCTTTCCTGGAGATGGCTGAACACCTGCCTGCTGATGGGAAGCAGTGAATGAATTCCTTGTTTTGCTTTGCTTGTGTGCGCGGCTTTTGCTTTACCTATTAAACTGTCCTTATCTCAACCCATGAGTTTTCTCACTTTTACCCTTCCGATTCTCTCCCCCATCCCACCAGGGGGGAGTGAGCGAGCGGCTGTTTGGTGCTTAGTTGCTGGCTGAGGTTAAACCATGACACCTGGCAATCTTAATATGAAGACTTATGATAATGTAAATTCCTGCAAATGAAGATAGATCAATCTTGAGCTCTCCTAGACCAGCTCTCCTAGACCCCTCTTCATTCCAGGACTGTATCCCATGCCATGGGATCCTTCCAAGCAGATTTTGGCCTGAACAGGCCAAAGTTGTCTCCCCTGCAGTCCAGGGCTGTGATCCTACTTTTTGTCTTGCTTCTCCTCTCGGGATCCTCAAGTCCACCGTCACATGGTCACTGTAGCCAAGGCCTCCCCCCAACCTTCACATCTCCAACCAGTTCTTCCTTGTTTGTAAGTATGAGATCCAGCACAGCATGTCCCATCTTCTTGCTCCTCAATGACCTGTGTCAGGAAGTTACCATGAATGCATTCCAGAATCCTCCTGAATTGTTTATGCTCTCCTGTGCTGTCCCTCCAGCAGATATTGATGTGGTTGAAGCCCCGCCATGAAAACAAGGGCCTGCAAATGTGAGGCTTCTTCCAGTTGTCTGAAGAAGGCCTTTTCTTCCTGATCAGGTGGTCTGTAGTCTTCCACATTGGTGGTGCTGTTAATCCTGACCCATAAGCTCTCAACTGGTTCCTCATTCAAACCAAGGCAGAGCTCTGTGCATGCTAGCTCACAGCATGTAATAAATACCCTAGGCAGCTATTCCTCTCCTACCTTCATCTTGCACCACCTAACCCCCAAAAGCTGTACTTCACTGCCATGCTGCAGCTGCTACAGCAAGAGTGCCCTGTTGCCTTGCCCTAACCACAACTGAGGTAGAAAATTATTTTCAAGAGTTCCATGACTTCCCTCTTCCCAGTAAATTCAATAGGGCTTCAAGTAGCAGGTAAACTGCTTAGAAGCCATAACCACTTTGATTGCTACAAGGACACTCTTCATCTTCTGCAGTTAAGTGAGGATCTCAAACATGCCACAAACCCTGGCTCTGTTCCTCTATTTATACACACATAGTTTACAGCATTTTAAGTGGTCTCAGATTTTCAGTGCTGCAATTTAGCTGACAATTTTGAGGCACTTCTGTAGAACAGTTCCCAGTGTCAAGTGACAGCAATCCTCTCCTCTCATACAATGAAGACGTAGCAGCAGCTTTCAGAGCACCAAACTATCTCACAAGCTGGACCCAGACTGTCAGCACTACTGCAACAGGAACCACATTATGTCCACCTTTTTGTGGGAATATGAAGATCTTCACAGGATTAAGAGACAAAGAGTTCTGAATCTCAGAAAAGCAGCTTTTCTGGAAGTTTTGGTGCCTAATCAATTTATACAAATACTTTCATTATCTTCTATAGTTATAATCCAACAGAAAAAGAACTTCCCAGAAAAGACTTCAGGCATAACTGTTTTATTTTCAATTTACCAAGTCACTTTCAAATGTCGTATTTCTAAAACAAAGCCTCATTAACATAAACCTACATAAAGCAGGGACCTGTGGATTTTAAACAGCATTCAGGTTATCTGTATAAAGACAGACATTAAAAATACCTGAAAAGGAGACTTGAAAATTTCATTAAATGAAACATAGCTATAGTAATAGTGCTTTGAAATCTAGCAACTGTACAGTCAAATACAACTATTCCATATAATTTTACCATATCTTAATAATAATAATGAAAAGATTCCTGTAAAAACCTAGTTGACTTCAGAAAGAAAAAGTACATATGCTAAAATAATCTCTCTGCAAATTAAACCCTGCAATTTTACAACCAATTCTGTTCCCCCCAATACTACTGGCAAAGTTGAGGTTACTGAAGTTATCAAAGCAAGATTGCATCTATTTGCTCCACTTGCAGATGCATACAGACTGCTGTGTTTCTGCCATTACCACCATTTTGTAGAATCCATATCAAAGTCAAATTATATTTTAAGCAAAATAGTGTTTAAAATGCTCACGACTATCATTAGTATTTCAGTGCTCATTATTATTATTTCTATTTAGGTTTTTGTACTGACATGATAGTTTGGTCTTCTCCTGCAGGTTTAGGTCTATATTTCTGTTCTGGAAGACTGAAGCTTATTTCTTTTGGAAAGGAATTTGGAAATTTCTTTTCTTTTTCCTTCTATTAAGGAAATCGGAGCTTATTTCTTTTGTATTCCACGTCAGACATTGATGTGCATTCTACTCAGTAAACAAGAGTCACGCACGTGAACCTGGGGAACTATATCATCTGCAATTAAAAAATGTGACATTTTGACTGCAGAGTTTGGGAATTCAAAGCTAGTGAAACAAGTAGAGAAATAAAATGGTGTTTTTAATATCAGAACAAATTATTACATCAGAATATCAATTTTGCTTCCAATATTATTGCTAACCATTACAATTTAGCTCAACTATCTAAAATTTTTCATGCGTTAAATAGGTTTGGTAATTTCACAAAATTCAAAATTATTACATATTTCAAATGCAAATACTTGACTGCAAGTATTTTGGACTTTTTCATCATGCTCCCCCCCAAAATGGCAAAGTAGTTTTAGATGCTTATTCTGAGACACTTTAAAGACGGACAGTATGTGGATATACCAGTATACCAGGATATTAGTTAAGACAATATCTATTAGTTAAGACAATAAAAATGCATCATTTCAAACTGCAAAGATGATGGGGGGAAAACATATTTACTTCAGTCTCCTTTTAGAAATTGTTATTACTCTCATCTGAGAGTAAAGGCAGGGACAGCAGCTGGGCAGGAGACACACACTCTTGCTCACCACTGTACGGGTTTGGGATGCAGCACAGAAACATGAGACGTACACACAGCTGTTACTGAAGGAGTCCCCAGGCTGTTGCACACCTTTCAGTATGGTGTCAGCATTTTGATCAGTTAAAATGAGGAAGATTAAAAGAAAAAAAAAAAACACCACAAAAAAACCCACAAAAACAACCAACAGCACAGACTCTGATAATTGACATGATTATGTTAGAGCATGACTAGAACTCGAGTGCCCAGCAGCTAGGGTCATAGGGAAAGCAGGGGGAGCAACCTGGCTGTGCACCACAGCAGGGAGGTGAGGTTAAGTGGGACTGACCCTGAAACACTTGGAGGTGATGCAGGAACCCAAACCATACGGGAACATGTGGAACAGGAGCTCATCAGGTTGTTTGCCCCTTTTCCCCCTGCAGATATTCATTCCACATACCTGGGTACACAACTTCCTCCAAGATGGTTTCAAGCACATGTCCAAATACCAGATCATTAACAAAAATGCATTTGGCAACAAAAGACTCCTTAGATGTAAAACAACTCTAGTTAGCCCAAAACAAGCCACACAACCTTGGCAACCAAGACTTTATTTTGAACCTGAACAAGAACTGGTATCCTGTAAGCCAAGGGTAAGAAAGCAGGATAAGGGCAGCAGCTCCTTTAACTGGAAAGCACACTGGCAATTTGTTAATGACGGGGCCACATTATCACCATTTAACACAATTATAAAAAAAAAAAAAAAAAAAAAAAAAAAAAAAAAAAAAAAAAAAAAAAAAAAAAAAAAAAGGCATGGTCACATATGCTCATGTCCTGGGGCTTCAGTTACAGACTTTCTACGGGGTAGGTATGCACTGAAGTAAAATGCTTAACACAGGGGAGGAGAAGGAATCACATCACATGACGATTTTAAGAACAGGTTAACCCATTTTTGACAGACAGTTGTCTAGGTATGACTGATCCTGCCCTGGGGCAGGGGTTGGACTATGTAACTTCTGAAGCCCCTTCCAGCCTGATTTTGGATAACTGTAGTTGGTAGGGCAGCAAAGGTAAAGGTGAATCTTCCGATAAAGGTGGGGTCCTCTCATACACTGTTCTGCTGAGGAACAGAGGACTAGATTGGGGGGGGGGAACTTTAACTTTGATTCATAGGGTTTGAACTTGTTCAAATTTCCATTCAAAATATAGTTATAAAAGCAAATCTACAAGTGCCTGGCTTTTAGAACAGTGCTAAGTTCATATTCAGAAAACCTTTAATAGAATTCAAAACCATCAACTAAAGGACAGTAGAGTTGTAAAAGCATCAGTTAACGCACCAGTACTTTCAGGCCAATTTAATTAAAAAAAAAAAAAAAAATAGGGCTATAACTCACTTCAAATCTAAAGAAGTGGTAACTTCTTAGTTGTCTTGAATTCATGAGCTCATACCAGTGTGAAAACTGATGCTTCTTAAATAACTACCTCTTGAGTGACATGAAAGACTGTCTACCACATGATACTGTTACAAGTAAATAACACTTTGGTGAGGTGAAATCCAGCAATTAGATGGAAACATTTTGTACTTTCCTACAGTTCAGAAACATACCCTGTTAAGGAATGGGAGCAATAAAAATATCAAGTTACTGCCATTTTATACTGCTCAGAATAAATGACTGAATCACAAATATCTCTGTTCAACCATTAGTACAAAATACAAAACAGGTTTTCAGAGCTGTATTTTCTAAAGTCAGAGTCAAACTTGCAGATTTGGGAGGGTTTGRAGGGATTGTGTGGGGTTTTTTGTTTGGTTTGTTTTTTGTTTAAAACACATACAACAAATGAAGGCAAGTTTTGCTTCATCTAGTGTCAGTATAATGCCATGAAGAGATCCATCTTTTTCCATGATGTTCATGTGTCCTACAAAACTTTCAAAAGACAGACAGACAAGCTGATCACGCTGCTACAGAAGAGATGAAGATCCTTTTCGTTCCCTTAGGGAAGAGCAGTAAGATCTCAAACAGGTTGACTGACATCCTCCTCCCCACATCCTTTCTCAAAGGATCAGATCTTCTCTGTTTTCTTCTACTGTGATCCCATCCACCCTGAAAAATAGGGGAAGTGATCTAGGAAACACAATGGAAATACAATACAGCCCTAGAAAGGAGATCAGGGAGCACTGAAAGAGAACCTGAAGAGCAAGATTAACTGCTGGACAGGATGACAGTTATGTCAATGACTACCTCCTGTAATGGGGACCAAAACCATATTCAAGTCTGTAATGGTAGACAACACTACTTATTATATGCACAGGATAGACGGGGAGTGAATGTTAGAAAGTTTGGAAGGACAAGAGTCTGTTCAGCAGCAGCACCACAGCAGTGACACTGGCAAGCTGTTTACCCAAACAGTCTTTCAGTTCAACTCTAACGCTAACTTGATAAAGTATTTTACAGCAAGTCTTTGAGATCAGACTGTTTCAAATCCTAAAATCAGGAAAGGAGTTTTCTCAAAACCTCTACAAAGATGGCAAGTCACATGCTTAAAACCAGCTCCCTCAGAAGCCAAAACGTAACTGCTGGTGCCTCAGGTCAGTGTTTAAGGTAAGTAGGGTAAAACCAGGCCTAAGGTTATATTTACCCAGCTGAGAGCAAACAGACTCATGTTTGTCTGTCCAGTGCTCAGAGCTGACCAGTGACCAGTCTAGAAGAAGCCATGTTACTGCAATGATTGCACAGTGTGCCTTCCAGCAGCTTTGTATTTACAGAGGTACATCATTAACGTAGCTTCCAAACCAGGATGGTCATCTATGCTATGAGCTCAGGGGAGCTGATGACATCTTCACCTGTCGCTGTCTGCAGATATTCCCTCATCCCCAGAAGTAAAAGGGTTCTTGAAAGCCATCAGGAAAGTAAAACAAAAGTTAGTGGCAGAAACTGGTACCAGACAATCAAAGACAAATTTTTGTGACAGGAGACATGAAACACCTACTGTCAAGGCTCCCAAGTCAATGCTGGTTTCCCATTCTGAGGTACCACCAGGCTTTTTGAAAGCTGTTTTTAAGCTGGTAACACTTTTTTTCTAAATATGTCTAACTGGGCAAGATAAAAGAGCCAGCAAGATCTAAAAGAGACCAGGCTGAAGATCCATTAGTGTTGTTATCACCAGTTCAAAAGAGCTTGCAGGTGTAATGAGGGGGGGGCACACCCTCTCTTTTTAAAGAGGGGGGCGGGGAAAAAGAAAATAGTGTTCTAATGCTTTTAGGCAGAGTTCCTTTAAAATGAAAAAGGATAAATACCTCAGACCACGAGGTGTAAGTAACAAGTTTAATTTCATCCCCTTGCCAGTCTGCTTTGTCCCATGCCACAGCACGATGGACAGGTTCAGAGATCACCCCTCAGCCACCCTCCATGCCTGGCTTCAACCAGCCCGGCCAGGCCTCAGAACTCACCAGCGTACACAGTAGATCAAGTGTCAAGAGTAAGATCTTACCAATAGTTAGTAAACTTTATCATTCTGTTAGTAAATTGTTCCAAAGCAAAGCATTTAAAAAGATATGTTTTCATTTTACTTAGCATTGTGGTAAGACATCATACAAGTGCTGCACTGACTTCTATTCAGCTTATATTATTTAGGAACTAGAAACACATCCATTCAAATCTGGTTTTAATAGTGAAAGGAGTACTAACAAGTTCAGTACCCAATAGTCACATACGGAGAAAAGTCATCATATATTTACGCAGGAAAGTTAAGAGCACAATATTAAGAAACATTTACTTCACCCATGATAGTCCCATGCCAGGGAGATTATAGTACAAATGTATCCATTAATTTGTCTCCATGGAGTTTTCAGCTAATGAAAAAGTTATTTCAGAATTAAAGCTTAGCGATGCAAGAAGCTTGCAGTGCACATTCACCTAAATGCTATAGGTTATGCACTTAATCCAAGTAGCATAGAAAAACTCAGAGAAGTGAAACTGGGTGAATATTCAGTTTTAGAGCAAAAAACCAGACCAATTTCCTTCTGAAGTTGATGCAAAGCACACTAATCAAGACAAGTTACTTTATAAAAATGCTCAGGAGAGGGAATATATAAAATAATATGCATCAAGACATACTTTGTTTTTAAAGGTTCATGACATTACTGTTATGAATTTTCTTCTTACTCAGTCCTAATGATTTCCTGCATCTTTTTCACTTTCATAGCTTCACTAATGTCATTTAAGAAGTTCCACTTTTTACTATTTCATCACATTTGTTTTAAATTATGTCCCATGAAAATGACATAGAAGGCAACTGTCTGCAGAATTCATTCAAGGAGTGCAAACATCAAGGAAATTTTTAAAGCTTGAAGTTGACTTACTCTACAAAGGCCAAATTTGAAAAGAAGTTAAGATTTAACCAACTGAAATCTAGGGTAAAGAAATGCAGTTCTCATGAAAGTCCTAACAAGTTAATCAGTAGGTTATATCATTAAGCAAGAAAATAGAGTCCTCTATATTCAACTAACATTAATGCAACTGATGTTTTATTTTTTAAGTAATTAAAAATCAGAACACTTGCACTCATAAGTTACAATTAGTCCATTTTGTCCTTCCAGGTTCAAAGCTGCACTAGGCAACGTTTCTGAAGTTTAATACAATTCAGCCAGAAAGTAGTGTGTTCATTGCTGAAATAAGGCTGGGAACCTAGAATTAAGATTCTTTTATATCTATTCCAACCCCCTTCCAAGAGCAAATTAAAGACTAGTTCAGATAATTTGCCCACTTACATTGTGTATTTGTTAACACTTTGTATCAAACCAAAATTTGATGCTATGGTTTGAAACTGATGAGCTGATATGAATAGCGCCAACAGTGTTTCACACATACGACTTGTTACCCACAGGCATACTGCAGCTACTTCATTTATTTATTTTTTTTATTTATATGCTTAATGACTATGTTAAGAGACATCAAAAGGATTAAGGGAACATAAAATAGTACCAGAAAGCTTGAGTTACCCCAGGTAGATTGTTGCTATTCAGAGACTATCAGCACAACACCGCTGCCTTCAACTACCTGAAGGGAACACACAGAGAAGCCAGATTCTTCTCAGAGGTCCATGGTGGTAGGACAAGGGGCAACAGACTAAAGTTGCAAGAAGGGAAATTCCAATTAGATATTAGGAAAGAAGTTTAACAATGAGGGTAATCAAATGCTGTAACAAGTTACCCAAAGAGACCAGAAGTGTTTATCCTTAGAGATATTCAAAACTCAACTGCACAAATCCTGAGCAAGCTGATGTAAGTTGGTCCCGCAGCAGGTTGGACCAGATGACTTCCACAGGCCCCTTCCAACTCAAAATTACTTTGACTCTGCAACATTTACCCGATGCCTGTTTCATAGATCAGCTGATGGTGGGAGGGATGGACGATGCAGCCCCTGATTTAATCTGAAGTAGCATGCAGGACCTTGTTCAAAAATCTTACTGCTGAAGAGCCTCTCTAACAGGAACAATAGCATACTAAGATTCAACATCTCTGTAGGAGCAACAAGAGCCAAGAACTCCATCACAGCCACGCTTAGCTTCAAAAGAAGATACTAAAATAAAAGTGAGGATACTAAGGAGATGCAAAGTTGGCAGTAAGAAGGATCAGATCCTTACAGGTATCATACAGAGAAAGTAAAGACACCATATGGACATACCAGGTAGTAAGAAACACTTGGAAGAGCAAAAGAAAACAGGCAGAACTAGGAGAGTCTACTAGAAACAAGAAGGCAGCCTTCACAAAGTTGAGGCAGTACCCAAATGAACATGGCCATATAGGATTGTTAATTTGTCAAAATAAGACAAAACAAAGCAGATACACCCCACCGCCCCCCACCCCAATTTACAAGAGGAACAATTAAAAAAAAAAATTCCCTTTTTCTTCAAAATGCATGGAGAAGAATGCATAGGACCAAGAGATGATCAAAGTACAGAAGGATGATCGTCTGGAAAACACATACAGAACAGTGAGTTCTTTGCAACTGCTGTTTCTCCTTCTAATCCTTGAAGAAAACTGAAGCCTTAGTCTTGGGGACTCCCAGGGTCTGTCTTAAGTCATAGAACAGAGGAGAGGGGAACCAGAACCGAGGTAGTAGGACATGTTTTGATATGGTTTGAATACCCAACACATTGACAGTGATACACAACTGCTCACTTGAAACAAAACTGAATGTACAGTATTTTGGTACCAAAGAGCAGATGAGCAGCAAGTATGATGCAACTTTTAAGGGAACTTCAGGAAAGATCTCAACAATAAGCCTGTAAGCCTTATGTCTCTATCAAGCAAGTTAAGAGAAAAGGGTAGCACCGAATGAGTATTACATAAATGGGGAAGAATCAAAGCAAATTTTTTCAGAGGGAAGTCCTGATTCACAGACCTAGTAGAATTCTCTAAAGGAAGCAGCAAGCACAGGCACAGGAGTCATGTAGCTGATGCAGTCGGTGTGAATGCCCAGAAGTCTTACAACAAAAAAAATAATAAAAGCTTTCAAGGAAGTTAACTGGTCACATGYGAGATAAAAGGTCCTTTCATGGACAGTAACTGGTAAAGAGCTAGTAAGCAGATGGTAAGATGAACAGTCAGTTCTTACTCAGTGGAACATGCTGATCAGTGCTGTTTCACAGACATCTGTGCCCTTTGTTATATCCATTCATAAATGACCTGAAAGTTATCTCATAAAATTAAGTTGGTCGTCATCATTACAACCGCAAACATTTGTGGAAGGACTTTACAGGACTGAATGTCTAGACAATAAATTTGCACATTAAACTCAGTAGAGGTAGGAGATACATATGTGAAAACAATAATATGAACTGACAAGCTCCGAGCTCGTTACTGATGAAGGAGTAAGATATTGGGGTAACAGTATATAGTTTCATGATCTGGAGAAAAGGAAGTGAACACAAAATAGTATACCACTGTGAAAATCTGTAGTGCATTCACACCTTGACTCCTGTGTGAGGCTTTGCTCTGCCTCCCATTCTCTCCCCCTCCACCTCATCAACTTGGGAGGAAGAAAAAGTCTGGAAATCTGTCCCCTTTTAATTCAATTTATTATTAGAGATGTGCTGCAGCTAAGCAGACTCTGGGATTTACAGCCTGAAACAGTATAAATTGTAAACTCTTAGGTGCAGCACACATACATGTAGGGACAGTTAATGGTACAACACTGGAATAATACTGGGGGACCACATAGGGTAGAAGATGCCAAGTCCAATGCAAACTCATTTATACTTTATCCCAGAAATGGTCCCTGATTCACCTATTCCCTGAACTATGCCCATGCCAGTGAAGCATACTAATAGTAAAGCAGCCACAGTCTATCAGGTTCAGTAATACAGCTCGTTCCCCATCCCAATTTTACTTAGCAGCACAGATTCCAGCCCTATGTATCAACCCTGTTTTTAATAACTCTAACACTCTGTCGGATAGCTGCTTTTGGCTACAGTGCTCCCCCACAGTCAGAACAGAAGTCACTCCTGGGCATAGCCATACTCCCTGCCTTCCTGAGGTACCTGGAGAGGAAGAAACAAGTTTTAGTCCCAGCGCTAGAATGTGTGGTGTTCCCTAAGAGATAATCTCTCCCCCAAGAGTCTCCTGCCCCCATCCCCCCACATTCGTCTTTCTAACATGTACAGTCTTTGTTACACATGGAGGTCAGCAATTCTCTCTTGGCTTAGCCAGCCACCAGCTTCTTCCAACATAACCCAAAAGAAACTTGCAAGGACTCTCAAATAGGGAAATCCTGCAAAGAGGCACCACCTCCCATGTCAAGATACTAGGCTAGAAAGAACTTTAATTTTAACAAGCACAACCATCCTTACGTGGTCAGGATGTTGAACTCTCCATTGCCCATCGACTGCACAGCACAGCTCTTGATCATCTTTCTAAACTGTTTGCTAGTTGTCAAATCTTTGCTTACCTGAATGAAAGCAGCACCCTCTACTGCTGCCTTCAGGTCTGTACAGATGCTAATGAGAGCCAACTGCTGCTCCGCACTCAAAGCTCCTTTCAGGAATCCCGACTCCTCCAGTTCTTTCATTTGTTTGCTGACAGAAACAACATACACATTTAAGTACTTTATCACTGTTAAGCCACCATTAATTTTTTAAAAAGCTTCTTAACAACCCAGTAGTATTATGCTATTTGCCATGCCACTGCATATATCTATACTCAAAAAATATAAAGGTTAGCTTCAGTCATTTCTCTTTGCTCCCTCCATCTTACAACATTTGTCTTCTCTTCAAGCATGGACAGCTCTAAGACCTACTCCTAGATGCAAGCTTGTCACCACCTCAAACCTGTTTTCACTGGTGCAGGATCAGCAAGAGTTTTTATACTCATATTTAATGGGAAGAGAGGTCCCTTTAATATACGTCATCTAGTTTTACAAACAACAGCTCTTTTGTTATGAAGCCTCRCTGCAGGAACACTGTTTAAACTGTACAGAAATAAATAAATATGTTCCATACAACCATGAGTCCTTCCTAAAACACCCATACCCCTACATAGGTAATGACTACAGAGCAAGTGTCAGAAAATTCAAGTAGTTACTAAATTGAGTGGCCAGAGCATGAAATGAATGTTCAAGTACACACCACTCCTGGGGCTGGACATGCCACCTTCTCAGAAAAAGTCTCTATAGTTTGAAACCCTTGAAAGTCCAGAGCAAGCAAGCCATTTTCAAAATTGTTAAAAGTCACTTAGAAGAGCAATTTCCACAGAAATTAAGTGGGATTAAACTATCTGATCATGATCAACCTAAAGCTATTTGATGTAGCCATTATCACAGTTAAATCTGTCAGTTACCTCAAGCCAGAACTCCTCTGAGCCTTTGGTTATTATACAGCAAAAATTGCTCATCCTGAAGAGAGGAGGAAATTGAGCTAATGATTAGCAGCAGGAAAGGAAAAAAAAATCCTTTCTTCTCCCTACCAATCTAGTTCTGAAGCTTTGGCTTCTTTTTGTATGCCTTTTTACATGATAAATAAATTGCACTTGCTACCCAGTTGGAGGGTGGAAAAGCTATAGCAAACAGAGAAGCTGTACAGCCTGGAAAAAGTTAGTCATATAACTAATCATATAACTGCATATAGAAATAACTAGTGATCCATCATGTGTTTCCTAAGTGACTGTGGCACTGGGGCACACATGACAGTCCTCATTAAGGGCTTTACAGGACAGCACATGTTAAATGGGCAGAACTTATTTATATAGGCCCAGATGATCTCCACTCCCAGCCACACCTCAGTCCTTAATACACCTGCCCAGGCCCCTCCATGTATCCAGACAGTAAGACTGGATTTAAATTTGTATCTAGAGACCTCAGAGGAGATGGGACCCTATATCTTTGTCACAATCTACAGCAGCCAGAGACAGACACCATCCTTAGTCCTTACAAAGCAGGGTAGGCAGCCAGCCACTAGACTGGGATGTCAGCCCCAGACCGCTTCTCCAGTCCAGCTCCAGCACTTACACCCTGCGGCAGCATTTCCTCACCCCTTGCCAGCGACACCGCTGCAGCCACCTTTACATAAGCAATCCTAAACAAACCAGACAGGGAGCTCAGCTCTCAGTTGCTTTACAAAGTGGCAGGAGGCGTCATCTATATTTTTCAAGCAGCATTTTAAATTAATTAAAAAGGAAGAGGGATGTAGATCACTGCCTCTATCTTTTTTCTCCCTCTACTCTTTCCAGGCCATCTGCTGAGCAATGTGTGATAATGCACTCTCACTTTGTCAAACCATCCTTTTATTTAGAGCTCATTCCTGTCAACAAGTATTGAGTCCATAGATCAAATGAAAATATTAAGCTTCCTCCTCCAGATTTCCTAAACAAAATGAGTGGGATTCATCTCACCTACCCTGTCAACATGCACATCTGAGACAATCATCTTCAGCTCTCTTTTAGACAAGGGAGAACTAAGTGTTTCAGGTTTTTTAGGCATCCAAGTTTGCAATCCATCTTGTCTTATGATGGAAGTACCTATTTCTCCCCAAAGAAAATAGCTCAGAATGAGACATTTAGACCACAGTATTCTGAAGTCACCAAAGATGAAAGTTTGCAGGGATTTATTTAAAGACAATCCAGTTCCTACTTAACTATACAGAAGCAATTCAAACCTCAGCAGAGATTCACTGGGCCCTCAGGTCTTTAGCTTGAACTGGCTCACTAAATCTACCATTAACTTTCAAAGAATCAGAATTTTATTTCAGCATCCATGTAGTTGTGTTGTGTCCAAGAAAATATAGGCTCTACCACTTTTATCATGGCTTTATTAAGAGGTCATAAACATCTGCTGCTTTGCAAGTCACTTTGATGTCCTTTCTTCCACTCAAAAGTAGTGGAAAAGAGAACATTTGTTTCCCAGCAAACAAAACAGCTTCCTAATATATCTTTCTGATACCAACCCAGAGCAGCAATACCTTATCCTGGCAACAACCCCACTAAAAATCAAGGTAAGGAGCACTCAGCAGCCACTTAGCAGTAGCCAAAAAATGCATAGAGCAATTCTGCTCCTGGTTTAGCACAACAGTCAGAAGAAACAAATACCTTCGGATCACCGTGGACTTTGTACGTTAAATCAAAGGATTTCCAATAACTTGGGAGTAGGTAAGATGTCAGAGGCTCTGTTTGAAGCTGATCTGGCCACTGTCGTTAGAGACAAAAAATGTTTTTACAAATAYATTAACGACAAAAAGAGAGCCAAGGAGAATCTCCATCCTTTATCGGATGCGAGGGGGAACGTTGCCACCAAGGATGAGGAAAAGGCTGAGGTACTTAATGCCTTCTTCGCCTCAGTCTTCAATAGTCAGACCAGCCACCCTCAGGGTATTCAGCCCCCTGAGCTGGAAGACAGGGTCGGCGAGAGCAGGATAAACCCCCTGTAATCCAACAGGAAGCAGTGAATGACCTGCTATGCCACCTGGACGCTCACAAGTCCRTGGGGCCGGATGGGATCCACCCGAGAGTGCTGAGGGAGCTGGCGGAGGAGCTTGCCAAGCCACTCTCCATCATTTATCAACAGTCCCGGTTAATGGGGGGAGGTCTCAGACAACTGGAGGCTTGCTAATGTGAYGCCCATCTACAAGAAGGGCCGGAAGGAGGACCCGGGGAACTACAGGCCTGTCAGCCTGACCTCGGTGCTGGGGAAGATTATGGAGCGGGTCATCTTGAGGATGTTCACAAGCCATGTGCGGGACAACCAGGGGATCAGGCCCAGCCAGCACAGGTTCACGAAAGGCAGGTCCTGCTTGACCAACCTGATCTCCTTCTATGACCAGGTGACCCGCCTAGTGGATGAGGGAAGGGCTGTGGATGTGGTCTACCTGGACTTCAGTAAAGCCTTCGACACTGTCTCCCACAGCATTCTCCTAGAGAAGCTGGCGGCTTATGGCTTAGACAGGTGTACTCTTCGCTGGGTAAAAAACTGGCTGGACAGCCGGGCCCAAAGGTGAATGGAGTTAAATCCAGCTGGCGGCCGGTCACAAGTGGTCCCCCAGGGCTCAGTACTGGGGCCAGTTCTGTTTAATATCTTTATCAACGATCTGGATGAGGGGATTGAGTGCTCCCTCAGTAAGTTTGCAGACCACACCAAGCTGGGCGGGAGTGTCAATGTGCTCGAGGGTAGGAAGGCTCTGCAGAGGGACCTGGASAGGCTGRATCGATGGGCTGAGGCCAACTGCATGAGGTTCAACAAGGCCAAGTGCCGGGTCCTGCACTTTGGCCACAACAACCCCATGCAAGGCTACAGGCTGGGGGAAGAGTGGCTGGAAAGCTGCCTGGCAGAAAAGGACCTGGGGGTCCTGGTTGACAGCCAGCTGAACATGAGCCAGCAGTGTGCCCAGGTGGCCAAGTCCAATAGCATCCTGGCCTGTATCAGAAATAGTGTGGCCAGCAGAACTAGGGAAGTGATTGTCCCCCTGTACTCGGCACTGGTGAGGCCACACCTTGAATACTGTGTTCAGTTTTGGGCCCCTCACTACAAGAAGGACATTGA